>FWPY01000037.1:55000-56403 GCA_900174645.1 Sonneratia alba | reverse complement strand
CGGTCGCTTGAGTAGTGAAAGCAAACTAAAAAATGCATTTATTCAATGAACATAAAAATACTTTTTATGGATCATAGTGCATAGTGTGACATCCAAGGAATTATGTAAATTTTTGTATGGTCCTTAGAAATTTTTATTTAGGATTTAGTAGACCGATTAAATATTGGTCCTAAACATCTTGTCTAACGAAAAAGTTTTTTAGTCTTATTTTATGTAGAAAATAAAAAAAAAACATATTTATTATTGGGACAAGTGAACCGATGGGGAAGATAAGAATCCCCATTCGGAAATGAGAAAATATATTAAAAAAAGGGGTACCATTTTCAGATTTTAGATGATTTAATCCAGCGTTTGGTTATTTATTTGTCGTACAAAAAAACTTTTAGAATTCCCGGTTGAAAGAGACTTCGCTAACGAAAAAGCTTTCAACGCTGCCCAATATGCCTTTTTTTTCCAAATATTTTTTACGAATACGTTTTTTTTTGATATAGAAGTACGTTTTTTTGGAACTGCCATGAAAAATTTTAAAAGTTATTCATTTCTATAGTTGGATGTGAAAGACATCTATTATTCAAACAATTCAAATTTTTCTTTCCTTTTCCAGATATTGTATAGAATAAAAAAAAAAAAAGTTTTTTAGAGTCAAGTTATGGGCCATCTTATTATTACTATTATATTAGTCATATCAAAATAAAGTAATGTATTAAGTAGTCTATTTTTGGTCTAATTCTTTTCCTTGCTCTATAGATATAAATTATCGTAATACGTAATATTAATTGAAATTTTTTTGTATCTTCCTAAAAATCTTACTTAATATATTAATAAAAAAATTTGTAATCGTAACTTGGTTATATTCATATCATTTGACCAATTTGACCTTCTTGATTTGAATATTTGAAGTATTGAAAAAAAAAAAAAAGATTGAGAAAAATTTAGAGAAAAATTTTATTTTTATTTTCCATATCTTGATTTTTTATTGAACCTAAAAAAGTCATAAGAGCCGGTGAATCAGAAATAATTAATTAAGAATAAAACAAGAATAAAAAGGTTTTTTATTATGGAATATGCATATCAATATTCATGGATTATACCTTTCATTCCACTACCAGTTCCTATGTTAATAGGAGTGGGACTTCTACTCTTTCCAACGCCAACAAAAAATCTTCGTCGTATGTGGGCTTTTCCTAGTATTTTACTGTTAAGTATAGTTATGATTCTTTCAGTCTATCTATCTATTCAGCAAATAAATAGAAGTTCTATCTGTCAATATGTATGGTCTTGGACCATTAATAATGATTTTTCTTTAGAATTCGGTTACTTAATCGATCCACTTACTTCTATTATGTTAATGTTAATTACTACCGTTGGAATTTTGGTTCTTTTTTATAGTGATAATTATATGT
>FWPY01000037.1:20000-42500 GCA_900174645.1 Sonneratia alba | reverse complement strand
GTAAGTAAATAGACCCGAAACATATAAAATGCGGTTAATCCTGCTGTGGAACAAGCTATTATTGCGAAAATTGGTGAATAAAACCAACTATCATTAAGAATCTCATCTTTTGACCAAAAACAAGCAAGGGGTGGAATACCACAAAGAGAAAGTGTACCCACTAAAAAAGCGGTTTTTGTAATTGGAACATGCTTTTTTAAACCTCCCATAAGAACCATATTCTGACTTTTCTCTGGAGAATATCCAACAATAGATTCCATGGAATGAATAATAGATCCAGATCCTAAAAACAACAAAGCTTTGGAATAAGCATGAGTAATCAAATGGAATAAGGCGGCTCGATAAGAACCCATACCTAGAGCTAACATCATATAACCTAGTTGAGACATTGTAGAATAAGCTAAACTTTTTTTAATATCTTTTTGAGCCAGAGCTAAAGTAGCTCCTAACAATACTGTTATTATACCTATCAAAGATATGAAAAACGTTGTGTAAGGTATGATTATAAAAAGAGGAAGAAGTCGAGCTACAAGAAAAATTCCCGCCGCTACCATAGTAGCAGCGTGGATAAGAGCCGAAATAGGAGTAGGGCCTTCCATGGCATCAGGCAACCATACATGAAGAGGGAACTGTGCCGATTTAGCAACTGCACCAGCAAATAAAAGAAAGGAACACAAAGTAACAAATAGAAAATTAACTTCATTATTATAAATCAGGTTATTGAATATTTCGAACAAATCCCTAAATTCAAAACTGCCCGTTATCCAATAAAGACCTAAAATTCCTAATAATAAACCAAAATCCCCTACGCGATTTGTTACAAACGCTTTTTGACAAGCAGTTGCCGCAATAGGTCGCGTGAACCAAAAACCTATTAATAGGTAAGAACACACTCCAACTAATTCCCAAAAAATATAAATTTGTATCAAATTAGAACTAGTAACTAATCCCAACATTGAAGTATTGAAAAAACTCAGATAAGCAAAAAATCTCAAATATCCTTGATCATGAGACATATAATTATCACTATAAAAAAGAACCAAAATTCCAACGGTAGTAATTAACATTAACATAATAGAAGTAAGTGGATCGATTAAGTAACCGAATTCTAAAGAAAAATCATTATTAATGGTCCAAGACCATACATATTGACAGATAGAACTTCTATTTATTTGCTGAATAGATAGATAGACTGAAAGAATCATAACTATACTTAACAGTAAAATACTAGGAAAAGCCCACATACGACGAAGATTTTTTGTTGGCGTTGGAAAGAGTAGAAGTCCCACTCCTATTAACATAGGAACTGGTAGTGGAATGAAAGGTATAATCCATGAATATTGATATGCATATTCCATAATAAAAAACCTTTTTATTCTTGTTTTATTCTTAATTAATTATTTCTGATTCACCGGCTCTTATGACTTTTTTAGGTTCAATAAAAAATCAAGATATGGAAAATAAAAATAAAATTTTCTCTAAATTTTTCTCAATCTTTTTTTTTTTTTCAATACTTCAAATATTCAAATCAAGAAGGTCAAATTGGTCAAATGATATGAATATAACCAAGTTACGATTACAAATTTTTTTATTAATATATTAAGTAAGATTTTTAGGAAGATACAAAAAAATTTCAATTAATATTACGTATTACGATAATTTATATCTATAGAGCAAGGAAAAAGAATTAGACCAAAATAGACTACTTAATACATTACTTTATTTTGATATGACTAATATAATAGTAATAATAAGATGGCCCATAACTTGACTCTAAAAAACTTTTTTTTTTTTATTCTATACAATATCTGGAAAAGGAAAGAAAAATTTGAATTGTTTGAATAATAGATGTCTTTCACATCCAACTATAGAAATGAATAACTTTTAAAATTTTTCATGGCAGTTCCAAAAAAACGTACTTCTATATCAAAAAAACGTATTCGTAAAAATATTTGGAAAAAAAAGGCATATTGGGCAGCGTTGAAAGCTTTTTCGTTAGCGAAGTCTCTTTCAACCGGGAATTCTAAAAGTTTTTTTGTACGACAAATAAATAACCAAACGCTGGATTAAATCATCTAAATCTGAAAATGGTACCCCCTTTTTTAATATATTTTCTCATTTCCGAATGGGGATTCTTATCTTCCCCATCGGTTCACTTGTCCCAATAATAAATATGTTTTTTTTTTTATTTTCTACATAAAATAAGACTAAAAAACTTTTTCGTTAGACAAGATGTTTAGACCAATATTTAATCGGTCTACTAAATCCTAAATAAAAATTTCTAAGGACCTACAAAAATTTACATAATTCCTTGGATGTCACACTATGCACTATGATCCATAAAAAGTATTTTTATGTTCATTGAATAAATGCATTTTTTAGTTTAGATTTATAAAATCTATAAAATAAATGAGAAATAAATTTTAGAAAAATATTCAAAAATGCAAATACGAAAGAACTTTTTTTAAGTTATATGCTTAGATCGAAGTCATAATTATTTAGTTACAAGATTTCCATTTTTATAGAGTAGAAACTACGAAAATGTCCTCGGAAAAATAAAACATCTTATTATCAACAAAAGGATAATAAAGATTTTTATTGGAATCTTTCAATGCATATTTATATTGAATATTGAAACGAAACGATTTTTTTCTCATTAATTTTAATTCAAAAAAAGATTGAATTGACTCCTTCAATCTCGACGATTAACTAAAAATAGATTATTATTATTCCAAATCCCCTACGCCGCTATGGTGAAATCGGTAGACACGCTGCTCTTAGGAAGCAGTGCTAGAGCATCTCGGTTCGAGTCCGAGTGGCGGCATGGCATCTTATACAAGAGATATAATAAGTCCTATAATAAATTCAATTCTTAATTTCAATTCCGTATAAATTTGTAACCCCCCCCCCCCTTTTATTATGATATTTTCTACTTTAGAACATATATTAACTCATATATCCTTTTCGATCGTTTCAATTGTAATTACAATTTATTTGATAAGCTTATCAGTCGACGAAATCATAGGACTATATGATTCGTCAGAAAAAGGGATGATAGCTACTTTTTTCTGTATAACAGGATTATTAGTCACTCGTTGGATTTATTCGGGCCATTTACCATTAAGTAATTTATATGAATCTTTAATTTTTCTTTCATGGAGTTTTTCCATTATTCATATGGTTCCATATGTTAAAAAACATAAAAATTATTTAAGCGCGATAACCGCGCCAACTACTCTTTTTACCCAAGGCTTTGTTACTTCAGGTCTGCTAGCAGAAATGCATCAGTCAGAAATATTAGTGCCTGCTCTCCAATCCCATTGGTTAATGATGCACGTAAGTATGATGGTATTGGGCTATGCAGCTCTTTTATGTGGATCTTTATTATCAGTAGCTCTCTTAGTCATTACATTTCGAAAAGTTCTAAGGATTTTTAGTAAAAACAATAATTTTTTAAACGAGTCTTTTTTCTTTGGAGAGATCCAATACATGAATGAAAGAAACAAAGTTTTACTAAGCACTTCTTTTTTTTCTTTTAGAAATTATTACAAGGCTCAACTGATTCAACAATTAGATCATTGGAGTTATCGTATTATTAGTTTAGGGTTTATCTTTTTAACCATAGGTATTCTTTCGGGAGCAGTATGGGCTAATGAGGCATGGGGATCCTATTGGAATTGGGACCCAAAAGAAACTTGGGCATTTATTACTTGGACCATATTTGGGATTTATTTACATACTCGAACAACTAAAATTTTTGAAAGTGCAAATTCCGCAATTGTGGCTTCTATGGGCTTTCTTATCATTTGGATATGCTATTTTGGAGTAAATTTATTAGGAATAGGATTACATAGTTATGGTTCATTTAATTTACATTAGGATCTAATTAAATGAAAAATATCCTGACGAATACAAAGATAGAATATATACCTATATTTATATATTCTATAAATAAGAAATATTATATATTATTATATATTAAGTAAGAATATAAAATAAGAAATAAACTGTCGAGAACCATTTGAATCACTACACTACTTGATTCAAATGGTTCTCACAAAGGCCAAATCCATCTGGTTACAATTCCAATTCATTTTTACTTAACTTAAAACTTAAGAGAAAATCCCACTTAAGCTTAAGAGAAAAAAGACTTCTTTCTCATTGTACAACGAGCAATATCCAAACAAATAGGATTGCTTTTTGATTTGTTCTTTTTTCCTGAAAACTATCGATAAAAATAATTAGATATAATAGCTTCCACCTTGTCAACTGATAATGAAAGAACGAAATCCGGATAAATACCGATACCTATTATTGGTAGAAGGATAGAGATCGAAACAAATAACTCTCGCGGTCCAGAATCAAAAAAATAAGAGTTTGGAACATTAAATAGCCTGTATCCATAGAACATTTGACGTATCATGGATAATAAATAAATAGGCGTTAATATGATTCCAATTGCCATTAAAAAAGTAACTAGTAGTTTTGGCATTAAAAGATATTTTTGACTGGTAATTATTCCAAAAAATACTAATAATTCTGCAACAAAACCGCTCATGCCCGGTAATGCAAGGGAAGCCATCGATAAGATACTGAACATCGTAAATATTTTTGGAAGGGGAATAGCCATTCCACCCATTTCGTCGAGATAAAGAAGACGTATTCTATCATAACTCGTTCCTGCCAAGAAAAAAAGAGCAGCCCCAATAAATCCATGAGAGATTATTTGTAAAACGGCTCCATTGAGTCCCGTATCTGTTATAGAGCCAATTCCAATAATTATGAAACCCATATGAGATATAGAGGAATAGGCTATTCTTTTTTTTAAATTACGTTGACCCGGGGATGTTGAAGCTGCATAGATGATTTGTATTGCGCCTATTGTAATCAACCAGGGAGAAAACAGGGAATGGGCGTGGGGTAAAATTTCCATATTGATCCGAACCAACCCGTAGGCTCCCATTTTTAATAAAATTCCAGCTAGAAGCATACAAGTACTATAATGTGCCTCCCCGTGGGTGTCTGGTAACCATGTATGTAAGGGTATAATCGGTGATTTGACAGCAAAAGCAATAAGAAATCCAATATAGAATATTATTTCCAGTGCCGCAGGATACGATTGATTAGCTAATGTTTCAAAATTTAATGTTGGTTCATTAGAACCGTATAAACCAATACCCAAAACCCCTATTAATAGAAAAATGGACCCCTCCGCAGTATACAAAATGAACTTTGTAGCTGAATAGAGACGTTTGTTTCCCCCCCACATCAATAGAAGTAGATAAACGGGAATTAATTCAAACTCCCACATGATGAAAAAAAGTAAAAGGTCTCGAGAAGAAAATAATCCTATTTGACCGCTGTACATTGCTAACATCAGAAAATGGAAAAATCGGGAATCCCGAGTAATTGGCCGAGCCGCTAAAATAGCTAAAGTGGTAATAAATCCCGTCAGTAAAATAGGTCCTATAGAAAGTCCATCTATTCCCAATCTCCAATAAAAATCAAAAAAATTGATCCATTTATAATCCTCTGCTAACTGGGTTAATGGATCGTCCAATTGGAAATGAGAACAGAATGTATAGGTTGTTAAAAGAAGCTCTAAGATACATATACATATAGTATACCACCTAATTACTTTATTTCCTCTATGAGGGAGAAAGAAAATAAAAGAACCTGCCAATATCGGCAAAACTACAATTATTGTTAACCAAGGAAAATAATTCGTGGTAAAGACAAGATACACTTGGACAAAAAAACCCGTGCTCAAAAAAAAAAAATAATAAGATTTTTCTATTTTTTGAGCACGGGTTTTTGTCGGTAAAAAAAAATCAACTGTATTCAAAAAGTATTTAAGTGGTTTTTTCCGGAACGTATTAATAAGCTAGACCCATGCTTCGAGTTGTTTCATGCCATAAATAAACCCGAACGCTCAAAAAATCCGTTGGGCAGGCGGATTCACATCTCTTACAACCGACACAGTCTTCTGTTCTTGGAGCAGAAGCTATTTGCTTAGCCTTACATCCATCCCAAGGTATCATTTCTAATACATCTGTTGGGCAGGCTCGGACACATTGAGTACATCCTATACAGGTATCATAAATCTTTACTGAATGTGACATTGGATCTATAACTTTTTGAATGCCATAAATTTTCGATCTAGTAAACTTATAAAAGAATCGTATATTTAGACACCAGATGAATCAATGATTTTACCAGAATTTTTCCAATCAATCTAATTCTGGATCGACTCATGAGATTGGGCCAAGATGCTTTGATTTTTTCCTTTTTTCTCAAATCTACGTATCATACATGCCGATTGAAATTCAAACTAATTGAAGTTGATGATAATTAAAATTGATGAATAGTCTAATTTCTATAATTGATATTACTTAATTTATTCATTTTATTTATTCAATAAATTCGATTGATTGATACGAGTTGATTTTCTGTTACGATAAATTGACGAAACAATAGCTAGCCCAATAGCGGCTTCGGCGGCTGCAATAGCTATAACAAAAATTGAGAAAATATCTCCTTTTAATTGTCGACTATCAAAAAAATCCGAAAATGTTACGAAATTTATATTAACTGCATTCAGTATAAGTTCAAGACACATAAGGGCCCTAACCATATTTCGGCTCGTGATCAATCCATAGATACCGATAGAAAATAAATAGGCACTCAAAACAAGTACATGTTCGAGTATCATTGACCAGCTCCTTATTAATTTGGATTCATTTCAATACGAACAAGAATTCAAACGAGTCGATTTACTATAATAAGTACAAAGCAAGAGAATGGTATTTGAAAAAAAAAAATAAAATAATTTTTTTTTATAGTCTTCAAATAGAATTGAAGATAAATGAATTTGATAACACAGAACAGGGTTGAATTTTGATTGCTGTTAACGATTATAAAGATTTATCATTGCCGAGCAACAGCAATTGCACCTATCAAAGCAACTAAAAGTATTATCGAAATCAGTTCAAATGGAAGAAAAAAATCGGTTGATAAATGAATTCCAATTTGTTGACTATTACTTATCAAATCTTGCTCTATAATCTGATTTGATTTTGTCGTCCAAATAATCCCGTACCAAGACGTATCTAGAATAGTACTAATTAGTGAAATAAAAATACTTGTACAAACCAACGAAGTAATCCCATCACCAACAGTCCAAAGGTTCAAATCTTTGTAATATTCTGAACCATTCATGAACATTACAGCAAATATGATTAAAACATTTATAGCTCCCACGTAAATAAGGAGTTGTGCAGCCGCTACAAAAGGGGAGTTTGATGGCATATAAAATAAGGATATGCAAACAAGAACCAATCCCAACGAAAAGGCAGAAAAAATTGGATTAGTAAATAACACTACTCCTAGAGCTCCTACTATAAGACCTGATCCCAGAAAAACTAAAAGAAAATCATGTATTGGTCCAGGCAAATCCATTTTTTTTTTTAATAAATAAATCGAAATGTTTTCATGATTTTATTGACCCGACCGGGAAATTTTTTTATAATATCCTATATGCTCCTAATTGAATAAATTCTAATCGCCTGGGGTTAAATTTAAATTGATGTAGGTAGAATTGGTGGACCAATGTCCTTTTTCACTCGAAAGAAAAAGGGTCGTTTAGTTCGAAACTATATTTATTTATAGAAATATATAATTACGTATATTAAATATATATATATATATATATATTTCAATTCCATTTTAGTCGCCCTTCTCACCAACCAATTAACAGTTGGTCAGAATTTATAGTTATTGACCAAGAAAAAAAATAAAGAACTCATTCCTTTAGATTAGATCAAATTGAACCTTGATAATTGGAAATTACTCTTTAATCAAAGAGTTTTTACGTTTTTTATTTTATTTGGGGTGAATTCAAAATTGTTCGAATTGTATAATCGTCAATTACTGACATTGGTAAACGACCCAAAGCAATTTGATTATAATTTAATTCGTGACGATCATAGGTCGAAAGTTCATATTCTTCAGTCATTGATAAACAATTTGTTGGACAATACTCAACGCAGTTACCACAAAATATACAAATTCCGAAATCAATACTGTAATTAAGTAATCGTTTCTTTCGAATACCGGTTTCAAATTTCCAATCAACAACGGGGAGATCTATCGGACATACACGAACACATACTTCACAAGCAATACATTTATCAAATTCAAAATGGATTCGGCCACGGAAACGTTCCGATGTAATTAATTTCTCATAAGGATATTGAATAGTTACAGGTAAACGGTTTGCGTGGGATAAGGTAATCATGAACCCTTGACCAATGTACCTTGCAGCTCGTACTGTTTGTTGACCATAATTCATGAACCCAGTTACCATAGGGAACATATCGTAAAGATCTATAAAAAATTTTATGTTTGTTTCTTTCTCTTGTTTGAGAAAAGTCGTAAATATAGAATATCGTATTCCTTTTTCCTTTACAGTGAAAGAAGTTGGGAAGAAGTTGTTAATAATAGATTACCGAGAGAAAGGGGTAAAAGAAATTTCCATCCAAGATTTAATAATTGGTCCATTCTTAGCCTAGGCAAAGTCCATCTTGTTGTAATAGAAATGAACAAAAACAAATAAGTTTTAGCTAATGTAATAAAAATACCAATTGTCGTTCCAAAAACTCTACCTACTTTATTTATTTCAAATAGCTCGGGAACAAATATGTACGGAATAGAGATATTCCAACCACCCAAGTAAAGAACTGTTACAAATAAAGAAGAAACTAATAGATTTAGATAGGAAGCAACGTAAAATAAACCGAATTTGATACCAGAATACTCAGTTTGATAACCTGCTACTAATTCTTCTTCTGCTTCTGGTAAATCAAAAGGTAATCTCTCACATTCTGCTAGGGAAGATATTAGAAAAACAAGAAATCCTATAGGTTGACGCCACAAATTCCATCCCCAAAAACCATATTTTGATTGGGCCTCAACTATATCAACTGTACTTGAACTATTAGATAATCATAGTCGGTGATAACATCACTGTTCCCATCGCTATTACAAAACCGTACATGAGATTTTCACCTCATACGGCTCCTCGGGGGCCATAAATAAATTTAAAAGGACCGAAGCCAATATTATTTATCTTGATATGGTTGTAATATAAATATATATATAAGAAAGTAAAAACCTATTGGAAGATCCCGAATTAAACCAATGGAATTCTGTCTGCTAGATGCTATAATAATAACTAAAAAGCACTTCTGAATTGATCTCGTCCCTTAATAATTTGAATTTTTCTTTGTTGTGAGTAATAACTTAATCCTTCAATAAAATACTCCTTGTAAAAATATCAATAGATATTTCAACCCATCCTTTTCGATTACGAAAAAAAAAATTATACATTTCATTATTTCATGAATCATGACACACTATCTCTATGAATATATGAAAGAATAAAAAGATCTTTTTTTTTTTCGTTCCTCTTCTTCTTTCTTAAAAAGGGAGTTAAAAAAAAAAAAGGATTATTTCGTTCCTGATAGTCATTTTTTTTTAATCTGTGGATAGGAGCATACTCTGGATCGGAATCGTGAGGAGTACTGCTTGATCATTTCTACCAACTTAAAGCCCCAATTAGCATTCTTTTTATGTTATGAAAAATACCCTTTTGTTTGGATAATTTACATAAAAAATCTCCATTACTAATCCTTTATGTATTTTGGTGTTCCTAACCATCCACTTATTTTTACTCAATCGTCCGTTATAGTACTACATAGCAAGGATCATAAAAACTATATACGGTTGATCTTTTGAGCCCGCTTCAAGCTAGGATGACTAATCAACCAATCTTGGGGTAAAGGTCTTGCTTATCTTTATTTTCTTTTAATTCTTGTACGTAGGAGATGAGACTCCATTTTTTTACTGCTAATTTAGAAGCTGTTTTCTTTCACTCATATAACTATCTGATTTAATTCATCAACCTGAATAATGAATAAAACAATGAAGATATCTATTCCATTTTTTTACTAAAAAGAAAGAAGTAAAGAAAAGTTTATGTTTAACCGAATCGCACGTAGAGATATTGATAACACACAAAGAGTTAATGGAATTTCATAACTAATTGATTGAGCCGCAGCTCGTAGACCACCTAAAAAGGAATATTTATTATTTGATCCATATCCTGACATAAGAAGTCCGATGGGAGCAATACTTGAAATGGCAATCCATAAAAAAACACCGATATTGAGATCAGATAAAACAAGGTGATTGCTAAAAGGAATTACTGAATAACTTAGTAAAATGGATATAACTGCTATGGATGGTCCTATACTGAATAAACGAGTATCCCCTCGAGACGGGAGAATATTCTCTTTGAAAATTAGTTTTGTCCCATCGGCTAGAGCTTGCAGAATTCCCAAAGGGCCGGCATATTCAGGTCCAATACGTTGTTGTATTCCTGCGGATATTTCTCTTTCTAACCACACAATTACGAGTACACCTATTGTAATTCCCAATATAAGACTCAAAATAGGTACAAGCATCCATATGATTCCATAGAACTCTTTGAAGGATTCCAATCTGGAAAAAGCATTGATATCTTGTACTTCTGTTGTATCAATTATCATTTCAACGATCTACTTCTCCCATAATGATATCTATGCTACCTAGTATTGTCATAATATCAGCCAATTTCATTCTTTTAACTAACTGAGGAAGAATTTGTAAATTGATAAAACCGGGTGGGCGAATTTTCCATCTCCAAGGAAACCCACTCTGATCTCCCATTAAAAAAAATTCCCAATTCTCCCTTTGGAGCTTCAACTCTTACATATAGTTCTTGCTTCGGCAATTCAAAAGTGGGGGAAGGTTTTTTACTAATGAATCGATATTCAAAATCATTCCATTCTGGATCTTTTTCTCTATCAAAGGATCGGATTTCTAAATTCTCATAAGGTCCCCAGGAATTCCTTCCAGAGCCTGTTGAATAATTTTTATAGATTCTGTCATTTCACTGATTCGGACTAAATAACGAGCTAATGAAATCTCCTTCTTTTTGCCACTGGATTTCCCCAATCAAATTCGTCATAACATTCATAATGATCAACTTTACGAAGATCCATTGTATTCCAGAAGCTCGTAGCATCGGTCCTGATCAAACCCCAATTTATTGCTTCTTCTCCACCAATAATGCCTACCCTTCAACTCATTTCTAAAAATTATAGTGCGCGTAAAAGAAAAAGTTTTGAGATTCATAAACTCGTTATTTAGTCCGAATCAAAATGACAGAAATCTATAAAAATTATTCAACAGGCTCTGGAAGGAATTCCTGGGGGACCTTATGAGAATTTAGAAATCCGATCCTTTGATAGAGAAAAAGATCCAGAATGGAATGATTTTGAATATCGATTCATTAGTAAAAAACCTTCCCCCACTTTTGAATTGCCGAAGCAAGAACTATATGTAAGAGTTGAAGCTCCAAAGGGAGAATTGGGAATTTTTTTTAATGGGAGATCAGAGTGGGTTTCCTTGGAGATGGGAAAATTCGCCCACCGGTTTTATCAATTTACAAATTCTTCCTCAGTTAGTTAAAAGAATGAAATTGGCTGATATTATGACAATACTAGGTAGCATAGATATCATTATGGGAGAAGTAGATCGTTGAAATGATAATTGATACAACAGAAGTACAAGATATCAATGCTTTTTCCAGATTGGAATCCTTCAAAGAGTTCTATGGAATCATATGGATGCTTGTACCTATTTTGAGTCTTATATTGGGAATTACAATAGGTGTACTCGTAATTGTGTGGTTAGAAAGAGAAATATCCGCAGGAATACAACAAACGTATTGGACCTGAATATGCCGGCCCTTTGGGAATTCTGCAAGCTCTAGCCGATGGGACAAAAACTAATTTTCAAAGAGAATATTCTCCCGTCTCGAGGGGATACTCGTTTATTCAGTATAGGACCATCCATAGCAGTTATATCCATTTTACTAAGTTATTCAGTAATTCCTTTTAGCAATCACCTTGTTTTATCTGATCTCAATATCGGTGTTTTTTTATGGATTGCCATTTCAAGTATTGCTCCCATCGGACTTCTTATGTCAGGATATGGATCAAATAATAAATATTCCTTTTTAGGTGGTCTACGAGCTGCGGCTCAATCAATTAGTTATGAAATTCCATTAACTCTTTGTGTGTTATCAATATCTCTACGTGCGATTCGGTTAAACATAAACTTTTCTTTACTTCTTTCTTTTTAGTAAAAAAATGGAATAGATATCTTCATTGTTTTATTCATTATTCAGGTTGATGAATTAAATCAGATAGTTATATGAGTGAAAGAAAACAGCTTCTAAATTAGCAGTAAAAAAATGGAGTCTCATCTCCTACGTACAAGAATTAAAAGAAAATAAAGATAAGCAAGACCTTTACCCCAAGATTGGTTGATTAGTCATCCTAGCTTGAAGCGGGCTCAAAAGATCAACCGTATATAGTTTTTATGATCCTTGCTATGTAGTACTATAACGGACGATTGAGTAAAAATAAGTGGATGGTTAGGAACACCAAAATACATAAAGGATTAGTAATGGAGATTTTTATGTAAATTATCCAAACAAAAGGGTATTTTTCATAACATAAAAAGAATGCTAATTGGGGCTTTAAGTTGGTAGAAATGATCAAGCAGTACTCCTCACGATTCCGATCCAGAGTATGCTCCTATCCACAGATTAAAAAAAATGACTATCAGGAACGAAATAATCCTTTTTTTTTTTTAACTCCCTTTTTAAGAAAGAAGAAGAGGAACGAAAAAAAAAAAAGATCTTTTTATTCTTTCATATATTCATAGAGATAGTGTGTCATGATTCATGAAATAATGAAATGTATAATTTTTTTTTTCGTAATCGAAAAGGATGGGTTGAAATATCTATTGATATTTTTACAAGGAGTATTTTATTGAAGGATTAAGTTATTACTCACAACAAAGAAAAATTCAAATTATTAAGGGACGAGATCAATTCAGAAGTGCTTTTTAGTTATTATTATAGCATCTAGCAGACAGAATTCCATTGGTTTAATTCGGGATCTTCCAATAGGTTTTTACTTTCTTATATATATATTTATATTACAACCATATCAAGATAAATAATATTGGCTTCGGTCCTTTTAAATTTATTTATGGCCCCCGAGGAGCCGTATGAGGTGAAAATCTCATGTACGGTTTTGTAATAGCGATGGGAACAGTGATGTTATCACCGACTATGATTATCTAATAGTTCAAGTACAGTTGATATAGTTGAGGCCCAATCAAAATATGGTTTTTGGGGATGGAATTTGTGGCGTCAACCTATAGGATTTCTTGTTTTTCTAATATCTTCCCTAGCAGAATGTGAGAGATTACCTTTTGATTTACCAGAAGCAGAAGAAGAATTAGTAGCAGGTTATCAAACTGAGTATTCTGGTATCAAATTCGGTTTATTTTACGTTGCTTCCTATCTAAATCTATTAGTTTCTTCTTTATTTGTAACAGTTCTTTACTTGGGTGGTTGGAATATCTCTATTCCGTACATATTTGTTCCCGAGCTATTTGAAATAAATAAAGTAGGTAGAGTTTTTGGAACGACAATTGGTATTTTTATTACATTAGCTAAAACTTATTTGTTTTTGTTCATTTCTATTACAACAAGATGGACTTTGCCTAGGCTAAGAATGGACCAATTATTAAATCTTGGATGGAAATTTCTTTTACCCCTTTCTCTCGGTAATCTATTATTAACAACTTCTTCCCAACTTCTTTCACTGTAAAGGAAAAAGGAATACGATATTCTATATTTACGACTTTTCTCAAACAAGAGAAAGAAACAAACATAAAATTTTTTATAGATCTTTACGATATGTTCCCTATGGTAACTGGGTTCATGAATTATGGTCAACAAACAGTACGAGCTGCAAGGTACATTGGTCAAGGGTTCATGATTACCTTATCCCACGCAAACCGTTTACCTGTAACTATTCAATATCCTTATGAGAAATTAATTACATCGGAACGTTTCCGTGGCCGAATCCATTTTGAATTTGATAAATGTATTGCTTGTGAAGTATGTGTTCGTGTATGTCCGATAGATCTCCCCGTTGTTGATTGGAAATTTGAAACCGGTATTCGAAAGAAACGATTACTTAATTACAGTATTGATTTCGGAATTTGTATATTTTGTGGTAACTGCGTTGAGTATTGTCCAACAAATTGTTTATCAATGACTGAAGAATATGAACTTTCGACCTATGATCGTCACGAATTAAATTATAATCAAATTGCTTTGGGTCGTTTACCAATGTCAGTAATTGACGATTATACAATTCGAACAATTTTGAATTCACCCCAAATAAAATAAAAAACGTAAAAACTCTTTGATTAAAGAGTAATTTCCAATTATCAAGGTTCAATTTGATCTAATCTAAAGGAATGAGTTCTTTATTTTTTTTCTTGGTCAATAACTATAAATTCTGACCAACTGTTAATTGGTTGGTGAGAAGGGCGACTAAAATGGAATTGAAATATATATATATATATATATATTTAATATACGTAATTATATATTTCTATAAATAAATATAGTTTCGAACTAAACGACCCTTTTTCTTTCGAGTGAAAAAGGACATTGGTCCACCAATTCTACCTACATCAATTTAAATTTAACCCCAGGCGATTAGAATTTATTCAATTAGGAGCATATAGGATATTATAAAAAAATTTCCCGGTCGGGTCAATAAAATCATGAAAACATTTCGATTTATTTATTAAAAAAAAAAATGGATTTGCCTGGACCAATACATGATTTTCTTTTAGTTTTTCTGGGATCAGGTCTTATAGTAGGAGCTCTAGGAGTAGTGTTATTTACTAATCCAATTTTTTCTGCCTTTTCGTTGGGATTGGTTCTTGTTTGCATATCCTTATTTTATATGCCATCAAACTCCCCTTTTGTAGCGGCTGCACAACTCCTTATTTACGTGGGAGCTATAAATGTTTTAATCATATTTGCTGTAATGTTCATGAATGGTTCAGAATATTACAAAGATTTGAACCTTTGGACTGTTGGTGATGGGATTACTTCGTTGGTTTGTACAAGTATTTTTATTTCACTAATTAGTACTATTCTAGATACGTCTTGGTACGGGATTATTTGGACGACAAAATCAAATCAGATTATAGAGCAAGATTTGATAAGTAATAGTCAACAAATTGGAATTCATTTATCAACCGATTTTTTTCTTCCATTTGAACTGATTTCGATAATACTTTTAGTTGCTTTGATAGGTGCAATTGCTGTTGCTCGGCAATGATAAATCTTTATAATCGTTAACAGCAATCAAAATTCAACCCTGTTCTGTGTTATCAAATTCATTTATCTTCAATTCTATTTGAAGACTATAAAAAAAAATTATTTTATTTTTTTTTTTCAAATACCATTCTCTTGCTTTGTACTTATTATAGTAAATCGACTCGTTTGAATTCTTGTTCGTATTGAAATGAATCCAAATTAATAAGGAGCTGGTCAATGATACTCGAACATGTACTTGTTTTGAGTGCCTATTTATTTTCTATCGGTATCTATGGATTGATCACGAGCCGAAATATGGTTAGGGCCCTTATGTGTCTTGAACTTATACTGAATGCAGTTAATATAAATTTCGTAACATTTTCGGATTTTTTTGATAGTCGACAATTAAAAGGAGATATTTTCTCAATTTTTGTTATAGCTATTGCAGCCGCCGAAGCCGCTATTGGGCTAGCTATTGTTTCGTCAATTTATCGTAACAGAAAATCAACTCGTATCAATCAATCGAATTTATTGAATAAATAAAATGAATAAATTAAGTAATATCAATTATAGAAATTAGACTATTCATCAATTTTAATTATCATCAACTTCAATTAGTTTGAATTTCAATCGGCATGTATGATACGTAGATTTGAGAAAAAAGGAAAAAATCAAAGCATCTTGGCCCAATCTCATGAGTCGATCCAGAATTAGATTGATTGGAAAAATTCTGGTAAAATCATTGATTCATCTGGTGTCTAAATATACGATTCTTTTATAAGTTTACTAGATCGAAAATTTATGGCATTCAAAAAGTTATAGATCCAATGTCACATTCAGTAAAGATTTATGATACCTGTATAGGATGTACTCAATGTGTCCGAGCCTGCCCAACAGATGTATTAGAAATGATACCTTGGGATGGATGTAAGGCTAAGCAAATAGCTTCTGCTCCAAGAACAGAAGACTGTGTCGGTTGTAAGAGATGTGAATCCGCCTGCCCAACGGATTTTTTGAGCGTTCGGGTTTATTTATGGCATGAAACAACTCGAAGCATGGGTCTAGCTTATTAATACGTTCCGGAAAAAACCACTTAAATACTTTTTGAATACAGTTGATTTTTTTTTACCGACAAAAACCCGTGCTCAAAAAATAGAAAAATCTTATTATTTTTTTTTTTTGAGCACGGGTTTTTTTGTCCAAGTGTATCTTGTCTTTACCACGAATTATTTTCCTTGGTTAACAATAATTGTAGTTTTGCCGATATTGGCAGGTTCTTTTATTTTCTTTCTCCCTCATAGAGGAAATAAAGTAATTAGGTGGTATACTATATGTATATGTATCTTAGAGCTTCTTTTAACAACCTATACATTCTGTTCTCATTTCCAATTGGACGATCCATTAACCCAGTTAGCAGAGGATTATAAATGGATCAATTTTTTTGATTTTTATTGGAGATTGGGAATAGATGGACTTTCTATAGGACCTATTTTACTGACGGGATTTATTACCACTTTAGCTATTTTAGCGGCTCGGCCAATTACTCGGGATTCCCGATTTTTCCATTTTCTGATGTTAGCAATGTACAGCGGTCAAATAGGATTATTTTCTTCTCGAGACCTTTTACTTTTTTTCATCATGTGGGAGTTTGAATTAATTCCCGTTTATCTACTTCTATTGATGTGGGGGGGAAACAAACGTCTCTATTCAGCTACAAAGTTCATTTTGTATACTGCGGGAGGGTCCATTTTTCTATTAATAGGGGTTTTGGGTATTGGTTTATACGGTTCTAATGAACCAACATTAAATTTTGAAACATTAGCTAATCAATCGTATCCTGCGGCACTGGAAATAATATTCTATATTGGATTTCTTATTGCTTTTGCTGTCAAATCACCGATTATACCCTTACATACATGGTTACCAGACACCCACGGGGAGGCACATTATAGTACTTGTATGCTTCTAGCTGGAATTTTATTAAAAATGGGAGCCTACGGGTTGGTTCGGATCAATATGGAAATTTTACCCCACGCCCATTCCCTGTTTTCTCCCTGGTTGATTACAATAGGCGCAATACAAATCATCTATGCAGCTTCAACATCCCCGGGTCAACGTAATTTAAAAAAAAGAATAGCCTATTCCTCTATATCTCATATGGGTTTCATAATTATTGGAATTGGCTCTATAACAGATACGGGACTCAATGGAGCCGTTTTACAAATAATCTCTCATGGATTTATTGGGGCTGCTCTTTTTTTCTTGGCAGGAACGAGTTATGATAGAATACGTCTTCTTTATCTCGACGAAATGGGTGGAATGGCTATTCCCCTTCCAAAAATATTTACGATGTTCAGTATCTTATCGATGGCTTCCCTTGCATTACCGGGCATGAGCGGTTTTGTTGCAGAATTATTAGTATTTTTTGGAATAATTACCAGTCAAAAATATCTTTTAATGCCAAAACTACTAGTTACTTTTTTAATGGCAATTGGAATCATATTAACGCCTATTTATTTATTATCCATGATACGTCAAATGTTCTATGGATACAGGCTATTTAATGTTCCAAACTCTTATTTTTTTGATTCTGGACCGCGAGAGTTATTTGTTTCGATCTCTATCCTTCTACCAATAATAGGTATCGGTATTTATCCGGATTTCGTTCTTTCATTATCAGTTGACAAGGTGGAAGCTATTATATCTAATTATTTTTATCGATAGTTTTCAGGAAAAAAGAACAAATCAAAAAGCAATCCTATTTGTTTGGATATTGCTCGTTGTACAATGAGAAAGAAGTCTTTTTTCTCTTAAGCTTAAGTGGGATTTTCTCTTAAGTTTTAAGTTAAGTAAAAATGAATTGGAATTGTAACCAGATGGATTTGGCCTTTGTGAGAACCATTTGAATCAAGTAGTGTAGTGATTCAAATGGTTCTCGACAGTTTATTTCTTATTTTATATTCTTACTTAATATATAATAATATATAATATTTCTTATTTATAGAATATATAAATATAGGTATATATTCTATCTTTGTATTCGTCAGGATATTTTTCATTTAATTAGATCCTAATGTAAATTAAATGAACCATAACTATGTAATCCTATTCCTAATAAATTTACTCCAAAATAGCATATCCAAATGATAAGAAAGCCCATAGAAGCCACAATTGCGGAATTTGCACTTTCAAAAATTTTAGTTGTTCGAGTATGTAAATAAATCCCAAATATGGTCCAAGTAATAAATGCCCAAGTTTCTTTTGGGTCCCAATTCCAATAGGATCCCCATGCCTCATTAGCCCATACTGCTCCCGAAAGAATACCTATGGTTAAAAAGATAAACCCTAAACTAATAATACGATAACTCCAATGATCTAATTGTTGAATCAGTTGAGCCTTGTAATAATTTCTAAAAGAAAAAAAAGAAGTGCTTAGTAAAACTTTGTTTCTTTCATTCATGTATTGGATCTCTCCAAAGAAAAAAGACTCGTTTAAAAAATTATTGTTTTTACTAAAAATCCTTAGAACTTTTCGAAATGTAATGACTAAGAGAGCTACTGATAATAAAGATCCACATAAAAGAGCTGCATAGCCCAATACCATCATACTTACGTGCATCATTAACCAATGGGATTGGAGAGCAGGCACTAATATTTCTGACTGATGCATTTCTGCTAGCAGACCTGAAGTAACAAAGCCTTGGGTAAAAAGAGTAGTTGGCGCGGTTATCGCGCTTAAATAATTTTTATGTTTTTTAACATATGGAACCATATGAATAATGGAAAAACTCCATGAAAGAAAAATTAAAGATTCATATAAATTACTTAATGGTAAATGGCCCGAATAAATCCAACGAGTGACTAATAATCCTGTTATACAGAAAAAAGTAGCTATCATCCCTTTTTCTGACGAATCATATAGTCCTATGATTTCGTCGACTGATAAGCTTATCAAATAAATTGTAATTACAATTGAAACGATCGAAAAGGATATATGAGTTAATATATGTTCTAAAGTAGAAAATATCATAATAAAAGGGGGGGGGGGGGTTACAAATTTATACGGAATTGAAATTAAGAATTGAATTTATTATAGGACTTATTATATCTCTTGTATAAGATGCCATGCCGCCACTCGGACTCGAACCGAGATGCTCTAGCACTGCTTCCTAAGAGCAGCGTGTCTACCGATTTCACCATAGCGGCGTAGGGGATTTGGAATAATAATAATCTATTTTTAGTTAATCGTCGAGATTGAAGGAGTCAATTCAATCTTTTTTTGAATTAAAATTAATGAGAAAAAAATCGTTTCGTTTCAATATTCAATATAAATATGCATTGAAAGATTCCAATAAAAATCTTTATTATCCTTTTGTTGATAATAAGATGTTTTATTTTTCCGAGGACATTTTCGTAGTTTCTACTCTATAAAAATGGAAATCTTGTAACTAAATAATTATGACTTCGATCTAAGCATATAACTTAAAAAAAGTTCTTTCGTATTTGCATTTTTGAATATTTTTCTAAAATTTATTTCTCATTTATTTTATAGATTTTATAAATCTAAACTAAAAAATGCATTTATTCAATGAACATAAAAATACTTTTTATGGATCATAGTGCATAGTGTGACATCCAAGGAATTATGTAAATTTTTGTAGGTCCTTAGAAATTTTTATTTAGGATTTAGTAGACCGATTAAATATTGGTCTAAACATCTTGTCTAACGAAAAAGTTTTTTAGTCTTATTTTATGTAGAAAATAAAAAAAAAAACATATTTATTATTGGGACAAGTGAACCGATGGGGAAGATAAGAATCCCCATTCGGAAATGAGAAAATATATTAAAAAAGGGGGTACCATTTTCAGATTTAGATGATTTAATCCAGCGTTTGGTTATTTATTTGTCGTACAAAAAAAACTTTTAGAATTCCCGGTTGAAAGAGACTTCGCTAACGAAAAAGCTTTCAACGCTGCCCAATATGCCTTTTTTTTCCAAATATTTTTACGAATACGTTTTTTTGATATAGAAGTACGTTTTTTTGGAACTGCCATGAAAAATTTTAAAAGTTATTCATTTCTATAGTTGGATGTGAAAGACATCTATTATTCAAACAATTCAAATTTTTCTTTCCTTTTCCAGATATTGTATAGAATAAAAAAAAAAAAGTTTTTTAGAGTCAAGTTATGGGCCATCTTATTATTACTATTATATTAGTCATATCAAAATAAAGTAATGTATTAAGTAGTCTATTTTGGTCTAATTCTTTTTCCTTGCTCTATAGATATAAATTATCGTAATACGTAATATTAATTGAAATTTTTTTGTATCTTCCTAAAAATCTTACTTAATATATTAATAAAAAAATTTGTAATCGTAACTTGGTTATATTCATATCATTTGACCAATTTGACCTTCTTGATTTGAATATTTGAAGTATTGAAAAAAAAAAAAAGATTGAGAAAAATTTAGAGAAAATTTTATTTTTATTTTCCATATCTTGATTTTTTATTGAACCTAAAAAAGTCATAAGAGCCGGTGAATCAGAAATAATTAATTAAGAATAAAACAAGAATAAAAAGGTTTTTTATTATGGAATATGCATATCAATATTCATGGATTATACCTTTCATTCCACTACCAGTTCCTATGTTAATAGGAGTGGGACTTCTACTCTTTCCAACGCCAACAAAAAATCTTCGTCGTATGTGGGCTTTTCCTAGTATTTTACTGTTAAGTATAGTTATGATTCTTTCAGTCTATCTATCTATTCAGCAAATAAATAGAAGTTCTATCTGTCAATATGTATGGTCTTGGACCATTAATAATGATTTTTCTTTAGAATTCGGTTACTTAATCGATCCACTTACTTCTATTATGTTAATGTTAATTACTACCGTTGGAATTTTGGTTCTTTTTTATAGTGATAATTATATGTCTCATGATCAAGGATATTTGAGATTTTTTGCTTATCTGAGTTTTTTCAATACTTCAATGTTGGGATTAGTTACTAGTTCTAATTTGATACAAATTTATATTTTTTGGGAATTAGTTGGAGTGTGTTCTTACCTATTAATAGGTTTTTGGTTCACGCGACCTATTGCGGCAACTGCTTGTCAAAAAGCGTTTGTAACAAATCGCGTAGGGGATTTTGGTTTATTATTAGGAATTTTAGGTCTTTATTGGATAACGGGCAGTTTTGAATTTAGGGATTTGTTCGAAATATTCAATAACCTGATTTATAATAATGAAGTTAATTTTCTATTTGTTACTTTGTGTTCCTTTCTTTTATTTGCTGGTGCAGTTGCTAAATCGGCACAGTTCCCTCTTCATGTATGGTTGCCTGATGCCATGGAAGGCCCTACTCCTATTTCGGCTCTTATCCACGCTGCTACTATGGTAGCGGCGGGAATTTTTCTTGTAGCTCGACTTCTTCCTCTTTTTATAATCATACCTTACACAACGTTTTTCATATCTTTGATAGGTATAATAACAGTATTGTTAGGAGCTACTTTAGCTCTGGCTCAAAAAGATATTAAAAAAAGTTTAGCTTATTCTACAATGTCTCAACTAGGTTATATGATGTTAGCTCTAGGTATGGGTTCTTATCGAGCCGCCTTATTCCATTTGATTACTCATGCTTATTCCAAAGCTTTGTTGTTTTTAGGATCTGGATCTATTATTCATTCCATGGAATCTATTGTTGGATATTCTCCAGAGAAAAGTCAGAATATGGTTCTTATGGGAGGTTTAAAAAAGCATGTTCCAATTACAAAAACCGCTTTTTTAGTGGGTACACTTTCTCTTTGTGGTATTCCACCCCTTGCTTGTTTTTGGTCAAAAGATGAGATTCTTAATGATAGTTGGTTTTATTCACCAATTTTCGCAATAATAGCTTGTTCCACAGCAGGATTAACCGCATTTTATATGTTTCGGGTCTATTTACTTACTTTTGAGGGACATTTAAACGTTCAGTTTCAAAATTATAGTGGTAAAAAAAGTAGCTCTTTCTATTCAATATCTCTATGGGGAAAAGAAATATCAAAACCGGGGAAAAAAGGTTTTCATTTATTAACTTTATTGGCAATGGATAATAAGGAAAGGGCTTCTTTTTTTTGGAATAAAACATATCAAATTGATGGTAACGTAAAAAACATTCTAAGCCCTTTTCTTACTACTATTAATTTTCGCACTA
>FWPY01000037.1:0-7500 GCA_900174645.1 Sonneratia alba | reverse complement strand
ATCACCTCCGTCTTGATTAAACGGAATTCCTATGGCTCCAACAAAGAAAGTAAATAGGACTAATACAAAGATGGGAAATATCATAGTATTGTCCGATTCTTGGGGATAAGAGAAGGTGTTTTTAGTGCGAAAATTAATAGTAGTAAGAAAAGGGCTTAGAATGTTTTTTACGTTACCATCAATTTGATATGTTTTATTCCAAAAAAAAGAAGCCCTTTCCTTATTATCCATTGCCAATAAAGTTAATAAAATGAAAACCTTTTTTCCCCGGTTTTGATATTTCTTTTCCCCATAGAGATATTGAATAGAAAGAGCTACTTTTTTTACCACTATAATTTTGAAACTGAACGTTTAAATGTCCCTCAAAAGTAAGTAAATAGACCCGAAACATATAAAATGCGGTTAATCCTGCTGTGGAACAAGCTATTATTGCGAAAATTGGTGAATAAAACCAACTATCATTAAGAATCTCATCTTTTGACCAAAAACAAGCAAGGGGTGGAATACCACAAAGAGAAAGTGTACCCACTAAAAAAGCGGTTTTTGTAATTGGAACATGCTTTTTAAACCTCCCATAAGAACCATATTCTGACTTTTCTCTGGAGAATATCCAACAATAGATTCCATGGAATGAATAATAGATCCAGATCCTAAAAACAACAAAGCTTTGGAATAAGCATGAGTAATCAAATGGAATAAGGCGGCCTCGATAAGAACCCATACCTAGAGCTAACATCATATAACCTAGTTGAGACATTGTAGAATAAGCTAAACTTTTTTTAATATCTTTTTTGAGCCAGAGCTAAAGTAGCTCCTAACAATACTGTTATTATACCTATCAAAGATATGAAAAACGTTGTGTAAGGTATGATATATAAAAAGAGGAAGAAGTCGAGCTACAAGAAAAATTCCCGCCGCTACCATAGTAGCAGCGTGGAATAAGAGCGAAATAGGAGTAGGGCCTTCCATGGCATCAGGCAACCATACATGAAGAGGGAACTGTGCCGATTTAGCAACTGCACCAGCAAATAAAAGAAAGGAACACAAAGTAACAAATAGAAAATTAACTTCATTATTATAAATCAGGTTATTGAATATATTTCGAACAAATCCCTAAATTCAAAACTGCCCGTTATCCAATAAAGACCTAAAATTCCTAATAATAAACCAAAATCCCCTACGCGATTTGTTACAAACGCTTTTTGACAAGCAGTTGCCGCAATAGGTCGCGTGAACCAAAAACCTATTAATAGGTAAGAACACACTCCAACTAATTCCCAAAAAATATAAATTTGTATCAAATTAGAACTAGTAACTAATCCCAACATTGAAGTATTGAAAAAACTCAGATAAGCAAAAAATCTCAAATATCCTTGATCATGAGACATATAATTATCACTATAAAAAAAGAACCAAAATTCCAACGGTAGTAATTAACATTAACATAATAGAAGTAAGTGGATCGATTAAGTAACCGAATTCTAAAGAAAAAATCATTATTAATGGTCCAAGACATACATATTGACAGATAGAACTTCTATTTATTTGCTGAATAGATAGATAGACTGAAAGAAATCATAAACTATACTTAACAGTAAAATACTAGGAAAAGCCCACATACGACGAAGATTTTTTGTTGGCGTTGGGAAAGAGTAGAAGTCCCACTCCTATTACATAGGAACTGGTAGTGGAATGAAAGGTATAATCCATGAATATTGATATGCATATTCCATAATAAAAAACCTTTTTATTCCTGTTTTTCTTAATTAATTATTTCTGATTCACCGGCTCTTATGACTTTTTTAGGTTCAATAAAAATCAAGATATGGAAATAAAAATAAATTTTCTCTAAATTTTCTCAATCTTTTTTTTTTTTTCAATACTTCAAATATTCAAATCAAGAAGGTCAAATTTGTCAAAATGATATGAAATATAACCAAGTTACGATTACAAATTTTTTTATTAATATATTAAGTAAGATTTTTAGGAAGATATAACAAAAAATTTCAATTAATATTACGTATTACGATTAATTTATATCTATAGAGCAAGAAAAAAGAATTAGACAAAATAGATACTTAATACATTACTTTATTTTGATATGACTAATAAATAGTATATAAGATGGCCCATAAGAACTTGACTCTAAAAAACTTTTTTTGTTTTTTATTCTATACAAATATCTGGAAAGGAAAGAAAATTGAATTGTTTTGAATAATAGATGTCTTTCACATCCAACTATAGAAATGAATAACTTTTAAAATTTTTCATGGCAGTTCCAAAAAAACGTACTTCTATATCAAAAAACGTATTCGTAAAAAAATATTTGGAAAAAAAGGCATATTGGGCAGCGTTGAAAGCTTTTCGTTAGCGAAGTCTCTTTCAACCGGAATTCTAAAAGTTTTTTGTACGACAAATAAATAACCAAACGCTGGATTAAATCATCTAATTCTGAAAAAAATGGCCCTTTTTTAATAATTATTTTCTCATGCCGCAATGGGGGATTCTTATCTTCCCCATCGGGCTTCACGTTGTCCCAATAATAAATATGTTTTTTTTTATTTTCTACATAAAATAAGACTAAAAAACTTTTTCGTTAGACAAGATGTTTAGACCAATATTAATCGGTCTACTAAATCCTAAATAAAAATTTCTAAGGACCTACAAAAATTACATAATTCTTGGATGTCACACTATGCACTTGATCCATAAAAAGTATTTTTATGTTCATTGAATAAATGCATTTTTTAGTTTAGATTTATAAAATCTATAAAAAAATGAGAAATAAATTGTTAGAAAAATATTAAAAAAAATGCAAATACGAAAGAACTTTTTTTTAAGTTATATGCTTAGATCGAAGTCATAATTAAAATATTTAGTTCAAGATTATCCATTTTTATAGAGTAGAAATACGAAAATGTAAAACCTCGGAAAAAATAAAACATCATTATATTATACAACAAAAGGATAATAAAGATTTTATTGGAATCTTTCAAATGCATATATTTATAAGATTGGAATATTGAAAAACGAAAACGATTTTTTCGAATTACTCCTTTAATTCAAAAAAAGATTGAATTGACGTCCTTCAATCTCGACGATTAACCTAAAAATAAAAAGATTATTATTATTGCCAAATCCCTACGCCGCTATGGTGAAATCGGTAGACACGCTGCTCTTAGGAAGCATCGTGCTAGAGCATCTCGGTTCGAGTCCGAGTGGCGGCATGGCATCTTATACAAGGAGAATATAATAAGTCCTATCTATATAAATTCAATTCTTAATTTCAATCTCGTATAAATTTGTAACAAAAACCCCCCCCCTTTTATTAATGTAATTTTCTACTTTAGAACACATTATTAACTCATATATCCTTTTTAACGATCGTTTCAAATTGTAATACAATTTATATTGATAAGCTTATCAGTCGACGAAATCAATAGGACTCGCTAGGATATGATTCGTCAGAAAAAGGGATGATAGCTACTACTTTTTCTGTATAACAGGATTATTAGATCACACGTTGGATTTATTCGGTGCCATTTACCAAATTAAGTAATTTATATGAATCTTTAATTTTTCTTTCATGGAGTTTTTCCATTATTCATATGGTTACTATATGTTAAAAACATAAAAATTATTTAAGCCGCGATAACCGCGCCAAAAGGACTCTTTTTAACACCCAAGGCTTTGTTACTTAGGTCTGCTAGCTAGAAATGCATAGTCAAGAATATTAGTGCCTGCTCTCCAATCCATTGGTTTAATGATGCACGTAAAGTATGATGGTATTGGGGTAATGCAGCTCTTTTATGTGGATCTTTATTATCAGTAGCTTAGTTCTTCCATTAACATTTGAAAGTTCCTAAGAGATTTCTTTTAGTAAAAACAATAATTTTTTAAACGAGTCTTTTTTCTTTGGAGAGATCCAATACATGAATGAAAAGAAACAAAGTTTCTACTAAGCACTTCTTTTTTTTTCTTTTTAGAAATTATTCCATAGGCTCAACTGATTCAACAATTAGATCCATTGGATGTTATCGTATTATTCAGTTTAGGGTGAAGATTTATCTTTTTAACCATAGGTATTCTTTCGGGAGCAGTAGTCCTGGGGCTAATGAGGCAATGGGGATCCTATTGGAGATTGGGCACCAAAAAACAAAGAACTTGGGCATTTATACTTGGACCATATTTGGGATTTATTTAACAATACTCGAACAAACTAAAATACTTTTTGAAAGTGCAAATAAATCGCAATTGTGGCTTTATGGGCTTTCTTATCATTTGGATATGCTATTTTGGAGTAAATTTATTAGATAACAAACGGATTACATAGTTATGGTTCATCTTAATTTACGGAAACCTAAAATTAAATAAATGAAAAATATCCTGACAATCAAAGATACATAGAATATATATATATATTACACACCTTTTATAATATATTAAAAAAATAAGAAATAAATATATATATTATTATATATTAAGTAAGAATATAAAATAAGAAATAAACTGTCCGAGAACCATTTGAATCACTACACACTACTTGATTCAAATGGTTCTCACAAAGGCAAATCCATCTGGAATATACAATTAAATTCCCAATTCATTTTTACTTAACTTAAACTTAAGAAAGAAAATCCCACTTAAGCTTAAGAGAAAAAAGACTTCTTTCTCATTGTACACACGAGCAATATCCAAACAAATAGGATTGCTTTTTGATTTGTTCTTTTTTCCTGAAAACTATCGATAAAATAATCTAGATATAATAGCTTCCACCTTGTCAACTGATAATGAAAGAAGAAATCCGGATAAAATACCTACCTATTATAAGGTAGATAAAAAAGGATAGAGATCACACAAAATAGAAAACAAATATTCGCGGTCAGAATCAAAAAAAAATAAGAGTTTGAGAGATTAAATAGCCTGTATCCATAGAACATTTGACGTATCATGGATAATAATAATCAGGCGTTATATGATTCAATTGCCATTAAAAAAGTAATAGTAGTTTTGGCATTAAAAGATATTTGACTTGGTAATGATTATCACAAAAAAAAATACTAATGAATCTGAACCAACAAAACCGCTCATGAACACCGTAATGCAAAGAGGAAGCCATCGATAAAGATACTCGAAAACGTAAATATTTTTGGACGAGGAAATAGCCATTCGCAGCATTTCGTCGAGATAAAGAAGAGTACGTCATTTATCATAACTCGTTCTGCAAGACAAAAAAAAGAGCAGCCCCATAAATCCATGAGAGCCTTATTTGTAAAAACGGCATCATTGTGAGTCCTTCGTACTAGATACATGTTATAGCCATTTCAATAATTATGAAACCCATATGAGATATCAGAGGAATAGGCTATTCTTTTTTTACAATAAATTAACGTTACCCGGGGATGTTTGAAGCTGGTGGATAGATGATTTATGTTATTGCGAATGTAATCACACCAGGGAGAAAACAGGAATGGGCGGGGTAAAATTCATGATTGATCCGAAAACCAACCGTAGGCTCCCATTTTTAATAAAATTCCAGCTAGAACATACAAGTCTAAATGCCTCCATCCGCTGTCTGGTATGTATGTAAGGTATAATCGGTGATTTGACAGCAAAAGCAATAGAAATCCAATATAAAGAAAATTATTCCAGTGCCGCAGGATAACGATTGATTACAATGTTTCAAAATTTAATGTTGGTTCATTAGAACCGTATAACCAATACACAAAACCCTATAGAAAAAATGGACCTCCCAAGACAGTAAATAAAAACATGAAAAAACTTAAATGATAAGTGAACTAGCAAAGAACGTTTGTTTCCCCCCCACTCAATAAAGTAGAATAAAACGGGGGGAATTAATTCCAAACCCCCACATGGATGAAAAAAAGTAAAAGGTCTCGAGAGAAATAATGCCTTATTTGACCCGCTGTACATTGCCTAACAATCAGAAAATGGAAAAAATCGGAATCCCGAGTTAATCTGGCCGAGCCCGCTATAGCTAAAGTTGGTAATAAATCCCGTCAGTAAAATAGGTTATAGAAAAGTCCATCTATTCCCAATCTCCAATTAAAATCAAAAATTGATCATTTATAATCCTCTTGCTACTGGTTAATGGATCTCAAATTGGAAATGAGAACAGAATGCTAAGGGTTGATTAAAAGCAGCTCTAGATACATATACACTATATGTATACCACTAAATTACTTTATTCTCCTCTGAGTGAGGGAGAAGAAAATAAAAACCTGGCCATTATCGGCAAAACTACAATTATGGTTAAAACCAGGAAAATAATCGTGGTAAGACAAGATACACTTGGACAAAAAACCCTGTGCTCAAAAAAAAAAAATAATAAGATTTTCTATTTTTGAGCACGGCTTTTGTCGGTAAAAAAAAATCAACGTGTATTTCAAAAAGTATTTAAGTGTTTTTCCGGAACGTATTAATAAGCTACCCATGCTTCGAGTTGTTTCATGCCATAAAATAAACCCGAACGCTCAAAAAATCCAGTTGGGCAGGCGGCGGATTCACATCTCTACAACCGAGCACAGTCTTCTTTTTCTTGGAGCAGAAGCTATTTGCTTAGCCATTACATCATCCCAAGGTACATTTCTAATACATGTTGGGCAGGCTCGGACACATTGAGTACATCCTATACAGGTATCATAAATCTTTACTGAAATGTGACATGGATCTATAACTTTTTGAAGCCAAAATTTATCGATCTAGGTAAACTTATAAAAGGAACGTAATATTTAGACACCAGATGAATCAACTTGATCTTTACAGATTTTTCCAATCAATCTAATTCTGGATCGATCATTGAGATTGGCCAACGATGCTTTGATTTTTTCCTTTTTTCTCAAATCTACGTATCATACATGCCGATTGAAATTCAAACTAATTGAAGTTGATGATAATTAAAATTTGGGAATAGTCTAATTTCTATAATTGAATTACTTAATTTATTTCATTTTATGTATTCCAATTAATTCGATTGATTGATACGAGTTGAGTTTCTGTTACGATAATTGATCGAAACATACATAGCCCAAATAGCGCTCGGCGGCTGCAATAGCTATAACAAAAATTGAGAAAATATTCTCCTTTTAAATTGTACGACTATCAAAAAAATTCCGAAATGCTTACGAAATTTATATTAACTGCATTCAGTATAAGTTCAAGACACATAAGGCCTAACCATATTTCGGCTCGTGATCAAATTCCATAATACCGAAGAAAATAAATAGGCACTCAAAAACAAGTACATGTCGGTATCCATTGACCAGCTCCTTATTAATTTTGGATCATTTTCAAACGAACAAGGGGGGGGATTCAAACGAGTCGATTACTTATAATAAGTACAAAGCAAGAGATATGTTATTTGAAAAAAAAAATTAAAATAATTTTTTCTTTATAGTCTTCAAATAGAATTGGAGATAAATGAATTTGATTAACACAGAACGGGGTTGAATTTTGGATGTGTTAACGATATAAAGATTA
>FWPY01000033.1:2533595-2806184 GCA_900174645.1 Sonneratia alba | reverse complement strand
TGGTGATGTTCCTAACCATACTTCGGTGTTGCATTTTCACCATTCTTTTACCTAGCAACGGTTCCCATCAGTTGGCATCAGAATCTTAGGGCTTCCGCAACAAGTTTCCCATCAATGTACCCTTTTCGTATTATAAATTGGCACTTATGTATCTTCTGGGGTTTTTAATCCACATCCTGATAGTTGGGTTTTATCACATGTTGCTGAAGAGAGAAGTTCTTACGCATACATTCGGGTGTTTGCGTTTCACCACTACTAGCAACGGTTTCCCATCAGTATTAGGCATAGAATCTGGTGGTGTTCTTCCAACAAGTTTACCTTCAATCACCCTCGAAATTGCACTTTGTATCTTTCTGGGGTTTATCCAAAATCCTGATGTGGAGTTTTATCGCATGTTACTGGTGACGCTTCTTACCATCTTTCGGTGTGGCGTTTCACCTACACTACTAGCAAGAGGTTCCCATCAGTTGGCACTAGATCTTGGGCTTCGCAACAAGTTTCATCAAATGTCTACCCTTCGAAACTTGCACTTTGGCAACTTTTGGGGTTTGTTTAGCACATCCTGATGTTTGGTGTTAATCGCATGTTGGTGACGTTCTTTACCATCTTCGGTGTTGCGTTCACCACTACTAGCAAAGGGTTCCCATCAGTTGGCACCAGATTCAGGGTTCCACAACAAGTTTCATCAATCATCTCCCATCGAAAACTTGCACTTGGCAACCTTCTGGGTTGTTTTAGCACATGCTGATGTTGGGTGTTATCGCATGTTGGTGACGTTCTTTACATACTTCGGTGTTGGCGTTTCGGCACATCACTATTCGAAAGGGTTCCCATCGCAGTTGCGAGTTCTTGGGCTTCCGCAAAAAATTTCATCAATCTACCCTTCGAAACTTGCACTTTGCAGATTCTGGGGTTGTTTTAGCACATCCTGATGTTGGGTTTATCGCATGTTGGTGGCGTTCCTACCATCTTCGGTGTTGCGTTTCACCACTACTAGCAAAGTTCCCATCAGTTGGCACTAGATCTTGGTTCCACAAGAAGTTTCATCAATCTACCCTTCGAACTTGCACTTTGCAACATCTAGGGTTGTTTACCACATCTTGATGTTGGGTTTTATCGCATGTTGGTGACGTTCTTACCATCTTCGGTGTTGGCCTTTCACCACTACTAGCAAAGGTTCCCATCAGTTTGGCACCAGATCTCGATGTTCCGCAACAAGTTTCATCAATCTACCCTTCGAAAACTTGCACTTTGCAACTTCTGGGGTTGTTTAGCACATGCTGATGTTGGGTGTTATCGCATGTTGGTGACGTTCTTACCATCTTCGGTGTGGCGTTTCACCACTACTAGCAAGGGTTCCCAATAAGTTGGCACTAGATCTTGGGCTTCCGCAACAACTTTCATCAATCTACCCTTCGAAACTTGCACTTTGCAACTTCTGGGGTTGTTTAGCACATCCTGATGTTGGGTGTTATCACATGTTGGTGATGTTCCTACCATCTTCGGTGTTGCATTTCACCACTACTAGCAACGGTTCCCATCAGTTGGCATCAGATCTTGGGCTTCGCAACAAGTTTTCATCAATCTACCCTTCGAAAATTGCACTTTGTATCTTCTGGGGTTTTATCCACATCCTGATGTTGGGTTTTATCACATGTTGCTGACGTTCTTACCATCTTCGGTGTTGGCGTTTCACCACTACTAGCAAAGGTTCCCATCAGTTGGCACGACAGATTGGGTTTCCAACAATTCATCATCTACCCTTCGAAACTTGCACTTTGCAACATCTTTTTTTTACCACATCCTGATGTTGGGTTTATCGCATGTTGGTGACGTTCTTACCATCTTCGGTGTTGCCTTTCACCACTACTAGCAAAGGTTCCCATCAGTTGGCACCAGATCTCGATGTTCCGCAACAAGTTTCATCAATCTACCCTTCGAAACTTGCACTTTGCAACTTCTGGGGTTGTTTAGCACATGCTGATGTTGGGTGTTATCGCATGTTGGTGACGTTCTTACCATCTTCGGTGTGGCGTTTCACCACTACTAGCAAGGGTTCCCATAAGTTGGCACTAGATCTTGGGCTTCCGCAACAACTTTCATCAATCTACCCTTCGAAACTTGCACTTTGCAACTTCTGGGGTTGTTTAGCACATCCTGATGTTGGGTGTTATCACATGTTGGTGATGTTCCTACCATCTTCGGTGTTGCATTTCACCACTACTAGCAACGGTTCCCATCAGTTGGCATCAGATCTTGGGCTTCCGCAACAAGTTTCATCAATCTACCCTTCGAAAATTGCACTTTGTATCTTCTGGGGTTTTATCCACCTCCTGATGTTGGGTTTTATCGCATGTTGGTGACGTTCTTACCATCTTCGGTGTGGCGTTTCACCACTACTAGCAAGGGTTCCCATCAGTTGGCACTAGATCTTGGGCTTCGGCAACAAGTTTCATTAGTCTACCCTTCGAAACTTGCACTTTCCAACTTTTTGGGGTTGTTTAGCACATCCTGATGTTTGGTGTTATCGCATGTTGGTGACGTTCTTACCATCTTCGGTGTTGCGTTTCACCACTACTAGCAAAGGTTCCCATCAGTTGGCACCAGATCTCAGGGTTCCACAACAAGTTTCATGAATCTACCCATCGAAACCTGCACTTTGCAACTTCTGGGGTTGTTTAGCACATGCTGATGTTGGGTGTTATCGCATGTTGGTGACGTTCTTACAATCTTCGGTGTTGCCTTTCACCACTACTAGCAATGGTTCCCATCGGTTGGCACCAGATCTTGGGCTTCCGCAAAAAATTTCATCAATCTACCCTTCGAAACTTGCACTTTGCAGATTCTGGGTTGTTTAGCACATCCTGATGTTGGGTTTTATCGCATGTTGGTGGCGTTCCTACCATCTTCGGTGTTGCGTTTCACCACTACTAGCAAAGGTTCCCATCAGTTGGCACTAGATCTTGGGGTTCCACAAGAAGTTTCATCAATCTACCCTTCGAAACTTGCACTTTGCAACATCTAGGGTTGTTTACCACATCTTGATGTTGGGTTTTATCGCATGTTGTTGACGTTCTTACCATCTTCGGTGTTGCCTTTCACCACTACTAGCAAAGGTTCCCATCAGTTGGCACCAGATCTCGATGTTCCGCAACAAGTTTCATCAATCTACCCTTCGAAACTTGCACTTTGCAACTTCTGGGGTTGTTTAGCACATGCTGATGTTGGGTGTTATCGCATGTTGGTGACGTTCTTACCATCTTCGGTGTGGCGTTTCACCACTACTAGCAAGGGTTCCCATAAGTTGGCACTAGATCTTGGGCTTCCGCAACAACTTTCATCAATCTACCCTTCGAAACTTGCACTTTGCAACTTCTGGGGTTGTTTAGCACATCCTGATGTTGGGTGTTATCACATGTTGGTGATGTTCCTACCATCTTCGGTGTTGCATTTCACCACTACTAGCAACGGTTCCCATCAGTTGGCATCAGATCTTGGGCTTCCGCAACAAGTTTCATCAATCTACCCTTCGAAAATTGCACTTTGTATCTTCTGGGGTTTTATCCACTCCTGATGTTGGGTTTTATCGCATGTTGGTGACGTTCTTACCATCTTCGGTGTTGCCTTTCACCACTACTAGCAAAGGTTCCATCAGTTGGCACCAGATCTCGATGTTCCGCAACAAGTTTCATCAATCTACCCTTCGAAACTTGCACTTTGCAACTTCTGGGGTTGTTTAGCACATGCTGATGTTGGGTGTTATCGCATGTTGGTGACGTTCTTACCATCTTCGGTGTGGCGTTTCACCACTACTAGCAAGGGTTCCCATAAGTTGGCACTAGATCTTGGGCTTCCGCAACAACTTTCATCAATCTACCCTTCGAAACTTGCACTTTGCAACTTCTGGGGTTGTTTAGCACATCCTGATGTTGGGTGTTATCACATGTTGGTGATGTTCCTACCATCTTCGGTGTTGCATTTCACCACTACTAGCAACGGTTCCCATCAGTTGGCATCAGATCTTGGGCTTCCGCAACAAGTTTCATCAATCTACCCTTCGAAAATTGCACTTTGTATCTTCTGGGGTTTTATCCACCTCCTGATGTTGGGTTTTATCGCATGTTGGTGACGTTCTTACCATCTTCGGTGTGGCGTTTCACCACTACTAGCAAGGGTTCCCATCAGTTGGCACTAGATCTTGGGCTTCGGCAACAAGTTTCATTAGTCTACCCTTCGAAACTTGCACTTTCCAACTTTTGGGGTTGTTTAGCACATCCTGATGTTTGGTGTTATCGCATGTTGGTGACGTTCTTACCATCTTCGGTGTTGCGTTTCACCACTACTAGCAAAGGTTCCCATCAGTTGGCACCAGATCTCAGGGTTCCACAACAAGTTTCATGAATCTACCCATCGAAACTTGCACTTTGCAACTTCTGGGGTTGTTTAGCACATGCTGATGTTGGGTGTTATCGCATGTTGGTGACGTTCTTACAATCTTCGGTGTTGCCTTTCACCACTACTAGCAATGGTTCCCATCGGTTGGCACCAGATCTTGGGCTTCCGCAAAAAATTTCATCAATCTACCCTTCGAAACTTGCACTTTGCAGATTCTGGGGTTGTTTAGCACATCCTGATGTTGGGTTTTATCGCATGTTGGTGGCGTTCCTACCATCTTCGGTGTTGCGTTTCACCACTACTAGCAAAGGTTCCCATCAGTTGGCACTAGATCTTGGGGTTCCACAAGAAGTTTCATCAATCTACCCTTCGAAACTTGCACTTTGCAACTTCTAGGGTTGTTTACCACATCTTGATGTTGGGTTTTATCGCATGTTGGTGACGTTCTTACCATCTTCGGTGTTGCCTTTCACCACTACTAGCAAAGGTTCCCATCAGTTGGCACCAGATCTCGATGGTTCCGCACAAGTTTCATCAATCTACCCTTCGAAACTTGCACTTTGCAACTTCTGGGGTTGTTTAGCACATGCTGATGTTGGGTGTTATCGCATGTTGGTGACGTTCTTACCATCTTCGGTGTGGCGTTTCACCACTACTAGCAAGGGTTCCCATAAGTTGGCACTAGATCTTGGGCTTCCGCAACAACTTTCATCAATCTACCCTTCGAAACTTGCACTTTGCAACTTCTGGGGTTGTTTAGCACATCCTGATGTTGGGTGTTATCACATGTTGGTGATGTTCCTACCATCTTCGGTGTTGCATTTCACCACTACTAGCAAACGGTTCCCATCAGTTGGCATCAGATCTTGGGCTTCCGCAACAAGTTTCATCAATCTACCCTTCGAAAATTGCACTTTGTATCTTCTGGGGTTTTATCCACATCCTGATGTTGGGTTTTATCACATGTTGGCTGACGTTCTTACCATCTTCGGTGTTGCGTTTCACCACTACTAGCAAGGGTTCCCATCAGTTGGCACTAGATTCTTGGGGTTCCCAACAAGTTTCATCAATCTACCCTTCGAAACTTGCACTTTGCAACTTTCTGGGGTTGTTTAGCACATCCTGATGTTGGGTGTTATCGCATGTTGGTGACGTTCTTACCATCTTCGGTGTTGCCTTTCACCACTACTAGCAAAGGTTCCCATCAGTTGGCACCAGATCTCGGATGTTCCGCAACAAGTTTCATCAATCTACCCTTCGAAACTTGCACTTTGCAACTTCTGGGGTTGTTTAGCACATGCTGATGTTGGGTGTTATCGCATGTTGGTGACGTTCTTACCATCTTCGGTGTGGCGTTTCACCACTACTAGCAAGGGTTCCCATCAGTTGGCACTAGATCTTGGGCTTCCGCAACAAGTTTCATCAATCTACCCTTCGAAACTTGCACTTTGCAACTTCTGGGGTTGTTTAGCACATCCTGATGTTGGGTGTTATCACATGTTGGTGATGTTCCTACCATCTTCGGTGTTGCATTTCACCACTACTAGCAAGGGTTCCCATCAGTTGGCATCAGATCTTGGGCTTCCGCAACAAGTTTCATCAATCTACCCTTCGAAAATTGCACTTTGTATCTTCTGGGGTTTTATCCACTCCTGATGTTGGGTTTTATCGCATGTTGGTGACGTTCTTACCATCTTCGGTGTTGCGTTTCACCACTACTAGCAAAGGTTCCCATCAGTTGGCACAGATCTTGGGCTTCGGCAACAAGTTTCATCAATCTACCCTTCGAAACTTGCACTTTGCAACTTTCTGGGGTTGTTTAGCACATCCTGATGTTTGGGTTTTATCGCATGTTGGTGACGTTCTTACCATCTTCGGTGTTGCGTTTCACCACTACTAGCAAAGGTTCCCATCAGTTGGCACAGATCTCTTCCGCAACAGTTTCATCAATCTACCCTTCGAAACTTGCACTTTGCAACTTCTGGGGTTGTTTAGCACATGCTGATGTTGGGTGTTATCGCATGTTGGTGACGTTCTTACCATCTTCGGTGTTGCGTTTCACCACTACTAGCAAAGGTTCCCATCAGTTGGCATCAGATCTTGGGCTTCCGCAACAAGTTTCATCAATCTACCCTTCGAAACTTGCACTTTCTGGGGTTGTTTAGCACATCCTGATGTTGGGTTTTATCGCATGTTGGTGCGTTCTTACCATCTTCGGTGTTGCGTTTCACCACTACTAGCAAAGGTTCCCATCAGTTGGCACAGATCTTGGGGTTAGTTTCATCAATCTACCCTTCGAAACTTGCACTTTGCAACATCTAGGGTTGTTTAGCACATCTGATGTTGGGTTTTATCGCATGTTGGTGACGTTCTTACCATCTTCGGTGTTGCCTTTCACCACTACTAGCAAAGGTTCCCATCAGTTGGCACCAGATCTCGATGTTCCGCAACAAGTTTCATCAATCTACCCTTCGAAACTTGCACTTTGCAACTTCTGGGGTTGTTTAGCACATGCTGATGTTGGGTTTATCGCATGTTGGTGACGTTCTTACCATCTTCGGTGTGGCGTTTCACCACTACTAGCAAAGGTTCCCATAAGTTGGCAAGATCTTGGGCTTCCGCAACAAGTTTCATCAATCTACCCTTCGAAACTTGCACTTTGCAACTTCTGGTTGTTTAGCACATCCTGATGTTGGGTTTATCACATGTTGGTGATGTTCCTACCATCTTCGGTGTTGCGTTTCACCACTACTAGCAAAGGTTCCCATCAGTTGGCATCAGATCTTTTCCGCAACAAGTTTCATCAATCTACCCTTCGAAACTTGCACTTTGCAACTTCTGGGTTGTTTAGCACATCCTGATGTTGGGTTTATCGCATGTTGGTGACGTTCTTACCATCTTCGGTGTTGCGTTTCACCACTACTAGCAAAGGTTCCCATCAGTTGGCACCAGATCTTGTTCCGCAACAAGTTTCATCAATCTACCCTTCGAAACTTGCACTTTGCAACTCTGGGGTTGTTTAGCACATCCTGATGTTGGGTTTATCGCATGTTGGTGACGTTCTTACCATCTTCGGTGTTGCGTTTCACCACTACTAGCAAAGGTTCCCATCAGTTGGCACCAGATCTCATGGGTTCCGCAACAAGTTTCATCAATCTACCCTTCGAAACTTGCACTTTGCAACTTCTGGGGTTGTTTAGCACATGCTGATGTTGGGTGTTATCGCATGTTGGTGACGTTCTTACCATCTTCGGTGTGGCGTTTCACCACTACTAGCAAGGTTCCCATCAGTTGGCACTAGATCTTGGGCTTCCGCAACAATTTCATCAATCTACCCTTCGAAACTTGCACTTTGCAACTTCTGGGGTTGTTTAGCACATCCTGATGTTTGGTGTTATCGCATGTTGGTGACGTTCTTACCATCTTCGGTGTTGCGTTTCACCACTACTAGCAATGGTTCCCATCAGTTGGCATCAGATCTTGGGCTTCCGCAACAAGTTTCATCAATCTACCCTTTCGAAAATTGCACTTTGCATCTTCTGGGGTTGTATCCACATCCTGATGTTGGGTTTTATCACATGTTGCTGACGTTCTTACCATCTTCGGTGTTGCGTTTCACCACTACTAGCAAAGGTTCCCATCAGTTGGCACCAATTCGGGTTCCACAAGAAGTTTCATCAATCTACCCTTCGAAACTTGCACTTTGCAACATCTAGGGTTGTTTACCACATCTGATGTTGGGTTTTATCGCATGTTGCTGACGTTCTTACCATCTTTGGTGTTGCGTTTCACCACTACTAGCAAAGGTTCCCATCAGTTGGCACCAATTCGGTTCCCAACAAACGTTTCATCAATCTACCCTTCGAAACTTGCACTTTGCAACTTCTGGGGTTGTTTAGCACATCCTGATGATGGGTGTTAACACATGTTGCTGACGTTCTTACCATCTTCGGTGTTGCATTTCACCACTACTAGCAACGGTTCCCATCAGTTGGCAACAGATCTTGGTCTTCCGCAACAAGTTTCATCAATCTACCCTTCGAAACCTTGCACTTTGCAACTTCTGGGTTGTTTAGCACATCCTGATGTTGGGTGTTATCACATGTTGGTAATGTTCTTACCATCTTCGGTGTTGCATTTCACCACTACTAGCAACGGTTCCCATCAGTTGGCATCAGATCTTGGGCTTTCGCAACAAGTTTCATCAATCTACCCTTCGAAACTTGCACTTTGCAACTTCTGGGGTTGTTTAGCACATCCTGATGATGGGTGTTAACACATGTTGCTGACGTTCTTACCATCTTCGGTGTTGCTTTCACCACTACTAGCAAGGTTCCCATCAGTTGGCACAGATCTTGGCTTCCGCAACAAGTTTCATCAATCTACCCTTCGAAACTTGCACTTTGCAACTTCTGGGGTTGTTTAGCACATGCTGATGTTGGGTGTTATCGCATGTTGGTGACGTTCTTACCATCTTCGGTGTGCGTTTCACCACTACTAGCAAGGGTTCCCATCAGTTGGCACTAGATCTTGGGCTTCCGCAACAAGTTTCATCAATCTACCCTTCGAAACTTGCACTTTGCAACTACTGGGGTTGTTTAGCACATCCTGATGATGGGTGTTAACACATGTTGGTGACGTTCTTACCATCTTCGGTGTTGCATTTCACCACTACTAGCAACGGTTCCCATCAGTTGGCAACAGATCTTGGGCTTCCGCAACAAGTTTCATCAATCTACCCTTCGAAACTTGCACTTTCAAACTTCTGGGGTTGTTTCACCACAGCCTGATGTTGGGTTTTATCGCATGTTGGTTGCGTTTCACCACTACTAGCAAAGGTTCCCATCAGTTGGCACCAGATCTCGATGTTGCCGCAACAAGTTTCATCAATCTACCCTTCGAAACTTGCACTTTGCAACTTCTGGGGTTGTTTAGCACATGCTGATGTTGGGTGTTATCGCATGTTGGTGACGTTCTTACCATCTTCGGTGTGGCGTTTCACCACTACTAGCAAGGGTTCCCATAAGTTGGCACTAGATCTTGGGCTTCCGCAACAACTTTCATCAATCTACCCTTCGAAACTTGCACTGTGCAACTTCTAGGGTTGTTTAGCACATCCTGATGTTGGGTGTTATCACATGTTGGTGATGTTCCTACCATCTTCGGTGTTGCATTTCACCACTACTAGCAACGGTTCCCATCAGTTGGCACTAGATCTTGGGCTTCCGCAACAAGTTTCATCAATCTACCCTTCGAAACTTGCACTTTGCAACTACTGGGGTTGTTTAGCACATCCTGATGTTGGGTGTTATCGCATGTTGGTGACGTTCTTACCATCTTCGGTGTGGCGTTTCACCACTACTAGCAAGGGTTCCCATCAGTTGGCACTAGATCTTGGGCTTCCGCAACAGGTTTCATCAATCTACCCTTCGAAACTTGCACTTTGCAACTTCTGGGGTTGTTTAGCACATCCTGATGTTTGGTGTTATCGCATGTTGGTGACGTTCTTACCATCTTCGGTGTGGCGTTTCACCACTACTAGCAAAGGTTCCCATCAGTTGGCACCAGATCTCAGGGTTCCGCAACAAGTTTCATCAATCTACCCTTCGAAACTTGCACTTTGCAACTTCTGGGGTTGTTTAGCACATCCTGATGATGGGTGTTAACACATGTTGGTGATGTTCTTACCATATTCGGTGTTGCATTTCACCACTACTAGCAACGGTTCCCATCAGTTGGCATCAGATCTTGGGCTTCTGCAACAAGTTTCATCAATCTACCCTTTCGAAAATTGCACTTTGCATCTTCTGGGGTTTTATCCACATCCTACTGTTGGGTTTTATCACATGTTGGCTGACGTTCTTACCATCTTCGGTGTTGCGTTTAACCACTACTAGCAAAGGTTCCCATCAGTTGGCACCAAATCTTGGGGTTCCACAAGAAGTTTCATCAATCTACCCTTCGAAACTTGCACTTTCAAACGTCTGGGGTTGTTCACCACATCCTGATGTTGGGTTTTAACGCATGTTGGTGGCGTTCCTACCATCTTCGGTGTTGCGTTTCACCACTACTAGCAAAGGTTCCCATCAGTTGGCACCAGATCTTCGGGTTCCACAAGAAGTTTCATGAATCTAACCTTCGAAACTTGCACTTTGCAACATCTAGGGTTGTTTACCACATCTTGATGTTGGGTTTTATCGCATGTTGGTGACGTTCTTACCATCTTCGGTGTTGCCTTTCACCATTACTAGCAAAGGTTCCCATCAGTTGGCACCAGATCTCGATGTTCCGCAACAAGTTTCATCAATCTACCCTTCGAAACTTGCACTTTGCAACTTCTGGGGTTGTTTAGCACATGCTGATGTTGGGTGTTATCGCATGTTGGTGACGTTCTTACCGTCTTCGGTGTGGCGTTTCACCACTACTAGCAAGGGTTCCCATAAGTTGGCACTAGATCTTGGGCTTCCGCAACAAGTTTCATCAATCTACCCTTCGAAACTTGCACTTTCCAACTTCTGGGGTTGTTTAGCACATCCTGATGTTTGGTGTTATCGCATGTTGGTGACGTTATTAGCATCTTCGGTGTTGCGTTTCACCACTACTAGCAAGGGTTCCCATCAGTTGGCACTAGATCTTGGGGTTCTGCAACAAGTTTCATGAATCTACCCTTCGAAACTTGCACTTTGCAACTTCTGGGGTTGTTTAGCACATCCTGATGTTGGGTGTTATCACATGTTGGTGATGTTCTTACCATCTTCGGTGTTGCATTTCACCACTACTAGCAACGGTTCCCATAAGTTGGCATCAGATCTTGGGCTTCCGCAACAAGTTTCATCAATCTACCCTTCGAAAACTTGCACTTTGCATCTTCTTGGGTTTTATCCACATCCTGATGTTGGGTTTTATCACATGTTGCTGACGTTCTTACCATCTTCGGTGTTGCGTTTCACCAGTACTAGCAAAGGTTCCCATCAGTTGGCACCAGATTTTGGGGTTCCACAAGAAGTTTCATGAATCTACCCTTCGAAACTTGCACTTTGCAACATCTAGTGTTGTTTACCACATCTTGATGTTGGGTTTTATCGCATGTTGGTGACATTTTTACCATCTTCGGTGTTGCCTTTCACCACTACTGGCAAAGGTTCCCATCAGTTGGCACCAGATCTCGATGTTCCGCAACAAGTTTCATCAATCTACCCTTCGAAACTTGGACTTTGCAACTTCTGGGGTTGTTTAGCACATGCTGATGTTGGGTGTTATCGCATGTTGGTGACGTTCTTACCATCGTCGGTGTTGCGTTTCACCACTACTAGCAAAGGTTCCCATCAGTTGGCACCAGATCTTGGCGTTCCACAAGAAGTTTCATCAATCTACCCTTCGAAACTTGCACTTTCAAACTTATGGGGTTGTACCCCACATCTTGTTGTTGAGTTTTATCGCATGTTGCTGACGTTCTTACCATCTTCGGTGCTGCATTTCACCACTTCTAGCAAAGGTTCCCATCAGTTGGTACCAGATATTGGGGTTCCCCAAGAAGTTTCATCAATCTACCCCTCGAAACTTGCACTTTGCAACATCTAGGGTTGTTTACCACATCTTGATGTTGGGTTTTATCGCATGTTGGTGACGTTCTTACCATCTTCGGTGTTGCCTTTCACCACTACTAGCAAAGGTTCCCATCAGTTGGCACCAGATCTTGATGTTCCGCAGCAAGTTTCATCAATCTACCCTTCGAAACTTGCACTTTGCAACTTCTGGGGTTGTTTGGCACATGCTGATGTTGGGTGTTATCGCATGTTGGTGACGTTCTTACCATCTTCGGTGTTGTGTTTCACCACTACTAGCAAAGGTTCCCATCAGTTGGCCCCACATCTTCGGGGTTCCGCAACAAGTTTCATCAATCTACACTTCGAAACTTGCACTTTGCAACTTCTGGGGTTGTTTAGCACATGCTGATGTTGGGTGTTATCGCATGTTGGTGAGGTTCTTACCATCTTCGGTGTTGCGTTTCACCACTACTAGGAAAGCTTCCCATCAGTTGGCACCAAATCTCGATGTTCCGCAACAAGTTTCATCAATCTACCCTTCGAAACTTGCACTTTGCAACTTCTGGGGTTGTTTGGCACATGCTGATGTTGGGTGTTATCACATGTTGGTGACGTTCTTACCATCTTCGGTGTTGCGTTTCACCACTACTAGCAAAGGTTCCCATCAGTTGGCCCCAGATCTTGGGCTTCCGCAACAAGTTTCTTCAATCTACCCTTCGAAACTTGCACTTTGCAACATCTAGGGTTGTTTACCACATCTTCATGTTGGGTTTTATCGCTTGTTGGTGGCGTTCTTACCATCTTCGGTGTGGCGTTTCACCACTACTAGCATGGGTTCCCATCAGTTGGCCCCAAATCTTGGGCTTCCGCAACAAGTTTCATCAGTCTACCCTTCGAAACTTGCACTTTGCAACTTCTGCGGTTGTTTAGCACATCCTGATGTTTGGTGTTATCGCATGTTGGTGACGTTCTTACCATCTTCGGTGTTGCCTTTCACCACTACTGGCAAACGTTCCCATCAATTGGCACCAGATCTCGATGTTCCGCAACAAGTTTCATCAATCTACCCATCGAAACCTGCACTTTCAAACTTCTGGGGTTGTTTAGCACATGCTGATGTTGGGTTTGATCGCATGTTGGTGGCGTTCCTACCATCTTCGGTGTTGCGTTTCACCACTACTAGCAAAGGTTTCCATCAGTTGGCACCAGATCTTGGGGTTCCACAAGAAGTTTCATCAATCTACCCTTCGAAACTTGCACTTTGCAACATCTAGGGTTGTTTACCACATCTTGATGTTGGGTTCTATCGCATGTTGGTGACGTTCTTACCATCTTCGGTGTTGCGTTTCACCACTACTAGCAAAGGTTCCCATCAGTTGGCACCACATCTCGGGGTTCCGCAACAAGTTTCATCAATCTACACTTCGAAACTTGCACTTTGCAACTTCTGGGGTTGTTTAGCACATGCTGATGTTGGGTGTTATCGCATGTTGGTGACGTTCTTACCATCTTCGGTGTTGCGTTTCACCACTACTAGCAAAGGTTCCCATCAGTTGGCACCAGATCTCGATGTTCCGCAACAAGTTTCATCAATCTACCCTTCGAAACTTGCACTTTGCAACTTCTGGGGTTGTTTGGCACATGCTGATGTTGGGTGTTATCGCATGTTGGTGACGTTCTTACCATCTTCGGTGTTGCGTTTCACCACTACTAGCAAAGGTTCCCATCAGTTGGCCCCAAATCTTGGGCTTCCGCAACAAGTTTCTTCAATCTACCCTTCAAAACTTGCACTTTGCAACATCTAGGGTTGTTTACCACATCTTCATGTTGGGTTTTATCGCTTGTCGGTGGCGTTCTTACCATCTTCGGTGTGGCGTTTCACCACTACTAGCATGGGTTCCCATCAGTTGGCCCCAGATCATGGGCTTCCGCAACAAGTTTCATCAGTCTACCCTTCGAAACTTGCACTTTGCAACTTCTGCGGTTGTTTAGCACATCCTGATGTTTGGTGTTATCGCATGTTGGTGACGTTCTTGCCATCTTCGGTGTTGCCTTTTACCACTACTGGCAAACGTTCCCATCAGTTGGCACCAGATCTCGATGTTCCGCAACAAGTTTCATCAATCTACCCATCGAAACCTGCACTTTCAAACTTCTGGGGTTGTTTAGCACATGCTGATGTTGGGTTTTATCGCATGTTGGTGGCGTTCCTACCATCTTCGGTGTTGCGTTTCACCACTACTAGCAAAGGTTCCCATCAGTTGGCACCAGATTTTGGGGTTCCACAAGAAGTTTCATCAATCTACCCTTCGAAACTTGCACTTTGCAACATCTAGGGTTGTTTACCACATCTTGATGTTGGGTTTTATCGCATGTTGGTGACATTCTTACCAACTTCGGTGTTGCCTTTCACCACTACTGGCAAACGTTCCCATCAGTTGGCACCAGATCTCAATGTTCCGCAACAAGTTTCATCAATCTACCCTTCGAAACTTGCACTTTGCAACTTCTGGGGTTGTTTAGCACATGCTGATGTTGGGTGTTATCGCATGTTGGTGACGTTCTTACCATCTTCGGTGTGGCGTTTCACCACTGCTAGCAAGGGTTCCCATCAGTTGGCACTAGATCTTGGGGTTCCGCAACAGGTTTCATCAATCTACCCTTCGAAACTTGCACTTTGCAACTTCTGGGGTTGTTTAGCACATGCTGATGTTGGGTGTTATCGCATGTTGGTGACGTTCTTACCATCTTCGGTGTGGCGTTTCACCACTACTAGCAAGGGTTCCCTTCAGTTGGCACTAGATCTTGGGCTTCCGCAACAAGTTTCATCAATCTACCCTTCGAAACTTGCACTTTCCAACTTCTGGGGTTGTTTAGCACATCCTGATGTTTGGTGTTATCGCATGTTGGTGACGTTATTAGCATCTTCGGTGTTGCGTTTCACCACTACTAGCAAGGGTTCCCATCAGTTGGCACTAGATCTTGGGCTTCCGCAACAAGTTTCATCAATCTACCCTTCGAAACTTGCACTTTCCAACTTCTGGGGTTGTTTAGCACATCCTGATGTTTGGTGTTATCGCATGTTGGTGACGTTCTTAGCATCTTCGGTGTTGCGTTTCACCACTACTAGCAAGGGTTCCCATCAGTTGGCACTAGAGCTTGGGGTTCCACAACAAGTTTCATGAATCTACCCTTCGAAACTTGCACTTTGCAACTTCTGGGGTTGTTTAGCACATCCTGTTGTTTGGTGTTATCGCATGTTGGTGACGTTGTTACCATCTTCGGTGTTGCGTTTCACCACTACTAGCAAAGGTTCCCATCAGTTGGCACCAGATCTCCGGGTTCCGCTACAAGTTTCATCAATCTACCCTTCGAAACTTGCACTTTGCAACTTCTGGGATTGTTTAGCACATCCTGATGTTGGGTGTTATCACATGTTGGTGATCTTCTTACCATCTTCGGTGTTGCATTTCACCACTACTAGCAACGGTTCCCATAAGTTGGCATCAGATCTTGGGCTTCCGCAACAAGTTTCATCAATCTACCCTTCGAAACTTGCACTTTGCATCTTCTTGGGTTTTATCCACATCCTGATGTTGGGTTTTATCACATGTTGCTGACGTTCTTACCATCTTCGGTGTTGCGTTTCACCAGTACTAGCAAAGGTTCCCATCAGTTGGCACCAGATTTTGGGGTTCCACAAGAAGTTTCATGAATCTACCCTTCGAAACTTGCACTTTGCAACATCTAGGGTTGTTTACCACATCTTGATGTTGGGTTTTATCGCATGTTGGTGACGTTCTTACCATCTTCGGTGTTGTGTTTCACCACTACTAGCAAAGGTTCCCATCAGTTGGCACCAGATTCTAGGGTTCCACAAGGAGTTTCATCAATCTACCCTTCGAAACTTCTAGGGTTGTTTACTGCATCTTGATGTTGGGTTTTATCGCATGTTGGTGACGTTCCTACCATCTTCGGTGTTGCGTTTCACCACTACTAGCAAAGGTTCCCATCAACTGGCACCAGATCTTGATGTTCCGCAACAAGTTTCATCAATCTACCCTTCGAAACTTGCACTTTGCAACTTCTGGGGTTGTTTAGCACATGCTGATGTTGGGTGTTATTGCATGTTGGTGACATTCTTACCATCTTCGGTGTTGCGTTTCACCACTACTAGCAAAGGTTCCCATCAGTTGGCACCAGATCTTGGGGTTCCACAAGAAGTTTCATCAATCTACCCTTCGAAACTTGCACTTTCAAACTTCTGGGGTTGTTCACCACATCCTGATGTTGAGTTTTATTGCATGTTGCTGACGTTCTTACCATCTTCGGTGCTGCGTTTCACCACTACTAGCAAAGGTTCCCATCAGTTGGCACCAGATCTTGGGGTTCCACAAGAAGTTTCATCAATCTACCCTTCGAAACATGCACTTTGCAACATCTAGGGTTGTTTACCACATCTTGATGTTGGGTTTTCTCGCATGTTGGTGACGTTCTTACCATCTTCGGTGTTGCGTTTCACCACTAGTAGCAAAGGTTCCCATCAGTTGGCACCAGATCTTGGGCTTCCGCAACAAGTTTCATCAATCTACCCTTCGAAACTTGCACTTTGCAACATCTAGGGTTGTTTACCACATCTTCATGTTGGGTTTTATCGCATGTTGGTGACGTTCTTACCATCTTCGGTGTTGCGTTTCACCACTACTAGCATGGGTTCCCATTAGTTGGCACTTGATCTTGGGCTTCCGCAACAAGTTTCATCAGTCTACCCTTCGAAACTTGCACTTTGCAACTTCTGGGGTTGTTTAGCACATGCTGATGTTGGTTGTTATCGCATGTTGGTGACGTTCTTACCATCTTCGGTGTTGCGTTTCACCACTACTAGCAAAGGTTCCCATCAGTTGGCCCCAGTTCTTGGGTTTCCGAACAAGTTTCATCAATCTACCCTTCGAAACTTGCACTTTGCAACATCTAGGGTTGTTTACCACATCTTGATGTTGGGTTTTATCGCATGTTGGTGATGTTCTTACCATCTTCGGTGTGGCGTTTCACCACTACTAGCAAGGGTTCCCATCAGTTGGCACTAGATCTTGGGCTTCGGCAACAAGTTTCATCAGTCTACCCTTCGAAACTTGCACTTTCCAACTTCTGTGGTTGTTTAGCACATCCTGATGTTTGGTGTTATCGCATGTTGGTGACGTTCTTACCATCTTCGGTGTTGCGTTTCACCACTACTAGCAAAGGTTCCCATCAGTTGGCACTAGATCTCGGGGTTCCACAACAAGTTTCATGAATATACCCTTCGAAACTTGCACTTTGCAACTTCTAGGGTTGTTTAGCACATCCTGATGTTGGGTGTTATCGCATGTTGGTGACGTTCTTACCATCTTCGGTGTTGCATTTCACGACTACTAGCAATGGTTCCCATCGGTTGGCAACAGATCTTGGGCTTCCGCAAAAAATTTCATGAATCTACCCTTCGAAACTTGCACTTTGCAACTTCTGGGGTTGTTTAGCACATCCTAATGTTGGGTTTTATCGCATGTTGGTGGCGTTCCTACCATCTTCGGTGTTGCGTTTCACCACTACTAGCAAAGGTTCCCATCAGTTGGCACTAGATCTTGGGGTTCCACAAGAAGTTTCATCAATCTACCCTTTGAAACTTGCACTTTGCAACATCTAGGGTTGTTTACCACATCTTGATGTTGGGTTTTATCGCATGTTGGTGACGTTCTTACCATCTTCGGTGTTGCCTTTCACCACTACTAGCAAAGGTTCCCATCAGTTGGCACCAGATCTCGATGTTTCGCAACAAGTTTCAACAATCTACCCTTCGAAACTTGCACTTTGCAACTTCTGGGGTTGTTTAGCACATGCTGATGTTGGGTGTTATCGCATGTTGGTGACGTTCTTACCATCTTCGGTGTTGCGTTTCACCACTACTAGCAAAGGTTCCCATCAGTTGGCCCCAGTTCTTGGGTTTCCGCAACAAGTTTCATCAATCTACCCTTCGAAACTTGCACTTTGCAACATCTAGGGTTGTTTACCACATCTTCATGTTGGGTTTTATCGCATGTTGCTGACGTTCTTACCATCTTCGGTGTGGCGTTTCACCACTACTAGCAAGGGTTCCCATCAGTTGGCACTAGATCTTGGGCTTCGGCAACAAGTTTCGTCAGTCTACCCTTCGAAACTTGCACTTTCCAACTTCTGGGGTTGTTTAGCACATCCTGATGTTTGGTGTTATCGCATGTTGGTGGCGTTCCTACCATCTTCGGTGTTGCGTTTCACCACTACTAGCAAAGGTTCCCATCAGTTGGCACTAGATCTCGGGGTTCCACAACAAGTTTCATGAATCTACCCTTCGAAACTTGCACTTTGCAACTTCTAGGGTTGTTTAGCACATCCTGATGTTGGGTGTTATCGCATGTTGGTGACGTTCTTACCATCTTCGGTGTTGCATTTCACCACTACTAGCAATGGTTCCCATCGGTTGGCAACAGATCTTGGGCTTCCGCAAAAAATTTCATGAATCTACTCTTCGAAACTTGCACTTTGCAACTTCTGGGGTTGTTTAGCACATCCTAATGTTGGGTTTTATCGCATGTTGGTGGCGTTCCTACCATCTTCGGTGTTGCGTTTCACCACTACTAGCAAAGGTTCCCATCAGTTGGCACCAGATCTTGGGGTTCCACAAGAAGTTTCATCAATCTACCCTTCGAAACTTGCACTTTGCAACATCTAGGGTTGTTTACCACATCTTGATGTTGGGTTTTATCGCATGTTGGTGACGTTCTTACCATCTTCGGTGTTGCCTTTCACCACTACTAGCAAAGGTTCCCATCAGTTGGCACCAGATCTCGATGTTCCGCAACAAGTTTCAACAATCTACCCTTCGAAACTTGCACTTTGCAACTTCTGGGGTTGTTTAGCACATGCTGATGTTGGGTGTTATCGCATGTTGGTGACGTTCTTACCATCTTCGGTGTTGTGTTTCACCACTACTAGCAAAGGTTCCCATCAGTTGGCCCTAGATCTTGGGCTTCCGCAACAAGTTTCATCAATCTACCCTTCGAAACTTGCACTTTGCAACATCTAGGGTTGTTTACCACATCTTCATGTTGGGTTTTATCGCAAGTTTGTATCGTTCTTACCATCTTCGGTGTGGCGTTTCACCACTACTAGCAAGGGTACCCATCAGTTGGCACTAGATCTTGGGCTTCCGCAACAAGTTTCATCAATCTCCTTTGGCCAAAGGTAATGCTGCCAGGTTCGTAATGTTCTAACCAAGGCATACAATTCCTTGTCATAAGTTGGATAGTTGAGGGATGCCCCACTTAGCTTTTCACTGAAGTATGCAATTGTTCTTCCTCCCTGCATCAACACACCTCCAATGCCTATACCTGAAGCACCACACTCAATTTCAAATGTTTTGCAGAAATCGAGTAAAGCAAGCAATGGAGCATTCGTCAACTTATCCTTGATCAATTTAAATGCCTTGTCTTGCTCCTGTTCCCACTTAAAAGATGCATTCTTCTTGATTACCTCAGTTAAAGCAAAAAAAGCAAAAAAAAAAGAGAGAGAGAGAAGAAAAAGTCGAAAAAAAAAGAGAGGCTGCAAAGCAGAACAAGGTAAGGATCATTAGTATTAAAAAGAACCTCCTTGTACATGAGTACTATAAGGGGTTGGAAAGAACATAATGCTCTCTTGATCTCATTTTTCTTTGCCATAACACTGAATTTTTCCTCTCTTGCTCTTATGATGGCTGAAACTTGCTCTGTCTCTCTTTCTTTTTCTATCCTCTCAGTTTCTTTTTCCTCAGTTTCTTTTCTCTCAACTTCTGCCTTTTGTTTTGCTTTCTTTTCATTGGCTTTTTTTTAACTTTAGTTGATCTTCAAGAACTTCCTTTGGAGTTAATGGCATAAGAGATATGGGCAGTTTCTTGAATACAAAAGAATATCTATTGGTGAAGCCATCATGTGTAACCCTTCTATCAAACTGCCATGGCCTTCCTAACAGAATATGACATGCTTGCATAGGAACAACATCACAAAGCACCTTATCCTCATACTTGCCAAGTGAAAAAGGCACTAGTACTTGCCTTGTTACCTTGATGTTGCCGCTATCATTCAGCCATTGAAGTCGGTAAGGCCGTGGATGTTTCAAGGTGGGCAATGCCAATTTCTCCACCAACTCTATGCTGGCCACATTGGTGCAACTCCCACCATCAATTATGACACTGCAAACTTTCTTGTTGACAAAGCACCGGGTATGGAACAAGTTCTCCCTTTGGTTGTTTTCTTCTTCCCTAGCCAGCAAATTGAGAGCTCGCTTCACCACCAATGATTCTCCTTCAACAGCATATTCCCCATCGTCAACATCTTCCAAAGGTGGCATGTCGGAATTGGCCTCTTCTTCATCTTCTGACTCCAGCTCTCCTTGGGCATTTATAACCATCACCCTCCTATTTGGGCATTGGCTAGCTATGTGTCCCCTGCCCTGACATTTGAAACACTTCACATCACGATCCCGAGTAGTGGAAATATCAGAATTACCTTGATGATCACGACTGGCAGTCCGAGATTTAGGCTCAAACTTTGGCCTTTGAGATGTAGAGGTTTCTGGTTTGACCTCCCTGTTTGAAGAGTTCGACTTCCAAGGAATATTCCTCGGGTTGGGAGCTGCTCTTGTTCCACTTCCCCTCTTGAGCTATTGCTCCACTTTGATCGCCATGTGCACCATGTCTTCCAATTCCACATAGTGGTGCATCTCAACTCTATCATGAATCTCACGGTTTAATCCAAACAAAAACCTAGCCATTGTTGCCTCTCGATCTTCCTCCACATTAGCTCGAATCATTACAATTTCCATCTCCTTGTAATAGTCTTCGACACTCCGATTCCCTTGTCTAAGTCCTTGCAGCCTCTTATGCAGCTCCCGATAGTAGTAACTTGGGACAAATCGCTTTCGCATCACTGCCTTCATCTCTTCCCATGTTTCTACTGGGTGTTCTCTATTCCGTCTCCTACTTAAGACAAGCTGATCCCACCACGTTATAGCATAATCCGAGAACTCTATGACAGCAAGCTTTACCTTCTTTGCCTCAGAGTAGTTGTGGCAATCAAAAATAAACTCCATCTTTTTCTCCCATTCGAGGTATGCCTCTGGGTCAGATCTGCCCTGGAATGATGGAATTTTCATCTTAATGCTGCCCAAATTGTTGTCTTCTCTACTCCAAGCTTCTCTAAATTTGATTTGATGCCCAAACCTTCCCTGGTATTCAGCTTCCTCCTCCAACTCATCATCCTCCCATGAACCTCGTCGGCTTAGCCGCCTGTTGGGGATGTCGCGTGGCAACTCTTGTGGTGTTCTAACTTCTACTCGATCCAGACTCTCTTGAATGGGCTCCAGTTCGTGTTTCAACATCCGCCTCATCTCCCCTAGCAATGCTTGCATTTGTAAGTTTGGAATGGTTTGTTCTGTAGTCTTTTCAGCCACTCCCCTTTGTTCATGAGCCATATCCAAATGCTGAAAACAATGTTAGTTCAAGTATATAAAGGAAAGGACCAAACCACACTCCCTCACGTGTGTCACTCTAAAGTTGATTCACTCAGTTCTCTCATGTTTCTCTCAAAATATTCGGCTTTTACCCTCTAATGTGCTCACCACTCTTGCCTTTTTCCACTTGTATTGCTTTCTTCAGTTCTTAATTAGACTCAAGAAACCTAAGCAAGAAATTTGCAGCAATTCAAGAAGGAATCCAACCAAACCAATCACCAAGGATGTTGATTTCCAGAAACGAAATAAATAGAATGACAATTAAGGGACACAAGGATACCGGGATATTGGGAAAAAAAACTTGACGAATAAGATCTAGAAAACTTTAGAGTTGAAGAAAAAAGGATGCAATAAGATCTAGAACAACTTTCTCCTTTTTTTTTTCGCTATGTGCCTCTCTTTTTTTTTTTTGGCCAACTTTCTCTTTGTTTTTTTTTTGGCTATGTACCCCTTTTTTTTCTTGCTGCAGTTTGTTTGCTTTTGTTCTTTTTTTTTGTTCTGCTTTGCAGCCTTTCTTTTTTTTTTTTTGCTTTTGCAACAACCAGAATCGGAATCAAGAAAGATCAAAAGGAAGAAAGAAGAATCTGTAACAAAGAGGAATTCAATCGAATCTAAGATTGATGAAAGAGAATTGAATTCCAAAGATCAAGAAAATGATAATAATAAAAGGATAGATAAAACCTGTCTTAGAACCCAAAGCTCTGATACCAACTGATGTGATCCTTACCGACCCGTGGTGAAACCCAATATCAAATATGATAAGAACGTCACCAACTTGCAATAAGACCCAAATTGAATGTGGAAAAGAACCCCAAGAACTGCAAAGAACAAGTTTGAAAATAATGAACTTTGACCCGTTACCTAACGAGGCAAGAACCAAAGTTGCAGATCAAGGAGGACACCACATGAAGAATCGCACGAGCTAGAGAATCAAAGTGATAAGTCCGGTTGTAGAACGCCACAAGATAACTTGATAAGTTCTAAGTCTTCTCAAGAACCAAGAAGAGCAATATGTATTTCTCACTAGAATGTATCTCCAAAATTCGTCCAAAGCTGAATACCTCAAGGGGGTATTTATAGTGTTACATCAAAAGGGGAAATCAAATATCCAAAATATATCCTAGAGAAGGATATCCTAAAATAGTACAATATATTCTATGATATTATATTGTAAAGATATTCTAGGATATATCCAGATATTTAAATAATATCCTAGAATACTTATATAAATCTTTCCTAATTTGAAAGTTTCCTTAAATAGTTATAGTTGCCAGCAAGCTTCTAGAATTTCTATTGGGCTTGAACTTCTATTGGGCTTGGATCAAATTGACATGGTTCTGCAACTCACAAGAATATCCTTCAATGGGCTCTGATGTATGCTTTTTTGCCATAAGCTCTTGAACCAACTTGTTGAGTGCCTCCTTGAACTTCTTAGCTTGTGCCCTCGTAATTGGCCCAATTGGAACTTGCATAGGATCCGTGGAGGTTGGTCTGAGTTCTGCATCACAATGTTGAAGATAGGACGAGAGATCATACCTGCAAAGCAAGTTTCCGGTCAACAGCTATTGTTTTGTCTGTGATTTTTCTTGCTTTAACACAATTGTTGTCTGGAAGTCCAATTGAACAAGAATAGCAAGTGAAACTAACATGGAACAAATAGAGGCATGCTAGAAGGGGCACTAGTTAATTTAGAGAGAGCAATTTGTGTGGGCATCCTACGACTAGCAACATTAATTTTTGTATTGCCTTTTGAAAGATTGTTAACCTTCCACCCTACGATCAGAGGGCAGATGTTTACAGTTTTGCCATTGTCATTTGGGAATTGTTTACAGCAAAGGTACTTTATGAAGCTTAAATGTTGCCTTCATTGTTGTTTTTTTTGTTTTGAATTCCAATATACTTTTCGAGATATAGATGGGGGCCTTGACTATTCATTTCCTTTGTAGACTCCTTATCGTGGTTTGCCACCTTTGGAAGCAGCCTCAAGAGTTACAAAGGTAAATCTTGTATAACAATTATTAGAACAGATTTCTCGAGCAAAATAATAAGCAAATTTTTCTTTGAAAATGTTTGTAAGATTTTCACATCAGATTTCATTCCCTCATCCCCTACTTTTTAATTTTATAGGGTTTAAGACCGGGGATGCATCTTACGCTCATTGAGTTGATGATGAGATGCTGGGATGAGGATCCAGCCCAGAGGCCTTCCATCTCTGAGATCACCATGTGTCTCGAAGATCCACTCCGTGAAATTCCGGTACCAAATTATCGCTTAGCAAATGGGATAACTGGTTGGTTGTCCCTCATCAATAAATTTCTACGCAAATTTATTCTTAAAAGATTTTGGTTGTTGTAGGATGCTGAAGCATGAAGCAGTGGTAGCTGAAAGCTGCTCTACCCTGGCACGTGCACGGTCGCTGGCCCAAAATTCTTTTCTTTCCCAATAAGTTTTGAAATGGTGACTCGTATAGGGTATATAGAAACTTAGGTGTCGAGTTTCCTTGAGAGAGTTGGAGAAGAGGTGGGATTTTACTCGGATCTCCTTTGCCCCAGTAGTTGTAATAACTTGCTAAAAGCGGGTGCACCTTCACGGAATACGGTTGGTTTAGTCAATGTCTAGTAGTTCTATCCCTTTTTTCCACCCCCACAGATATTTCGTCTTCCATCCCTACAGTCCACTTCTCTGATTTACTTTCTAGTTTGTCAATTCCTTGATTATGTCATATCAGCTACTTATGTTTGAACACGTATTGGATTGTGTAAGAAGTGCCGTAATCCTGATCAGTCATATCATATACCTTTTTGCTTTTGAACTTAAACTAGCTAGTTATCACAAATGATATTGATTTGCCTCTTATATCTGATCCCCTTTGTAATTACACTTACTTATTTTTATCCATTTTTTTATGCTATTATTGCTGATAGTGTATAATCATCAAGTCATATGTTAGTCTACAGTTGAAAAGTAATGTTCGTAAACAGAGGCAACACGGTGGTGGCAATAGAGATGAAGAACCACATGCTACTCCTTGTAAAAGGTACCATCCTCTGATATTTGACTGTCTTTGACCGAAATGATATAGTAATTTAGCACTGTGGTATTTCATTGCGTTCTACTGGGCAGGACTCGTGATGATGCTCCTGAGCTTGAGCCTTGCCCTAAGATGGGAGACCTGAATTTGGATGCTAGTGAAAATATAGTGGGTGTGGATAAGTTCCCGAAACGGTAAATTCAGCAATACTTCCTTGCATTTTATTGAAATTTTTGGCAAATTGCTTGTTTCAAAGATACAGGAGCACCAGAGTGTGACGTTAGTTAAACTGGCTGCAGAGAGCAAGCTATTTCAAGTTAGGGTTAACAACATATCTCTGGAAAACCTTCATTTATAATTCTATGAAACTTAGAAGATCGTTTCCTGTGATTGGCTGGCATTGGTTGGATCCGGTAGCATTGGTTTCTACCATCTCATATCTATGAGTAATTAACTGATTTAGGAATACTATTCAGGCAAGAACTAACTTTTCCCATCTACGAGGTGATATTTCCTACTTTTGATAAACTAAAGCTGCTTAATAAGGTACCCTTGAGTTAATTCAGAATACTAGCTCTTCATTTAAGTTTCATCTAGTGTTTCTTGTTCTTTTTAACCCATTGTACTATATAATAAACAAATAATGAAGAAAACAATGCTAACTCTCTTTGATACGGGTGTCAGCGCTTTTCACTGACCATTAAATATACCACATAATGATGGAACAAGAGGCTTGACACATCAATTGGGGTGCTCTTTTCACGTTTGAAGCGCATAAGGAGGAAGCATTGGGCTTTTGCTATTAGCAAGGACTGGTTCTTTGCTGCACCAGTGACCTTTTGTAGCATCACAAGCCCCACATAAATTTTGCAAGGATCTGCACATCAGCTATAGCCATGTTCAAGATTTATAATTTCTAGGAAGTGCCTATCAGGATTCTTCTCAGTTCTTATGATTGTTTACATGCAGTAGATTGCCCTTTGCCACCACTAACCTTGTGCAGCAGGATCACACGCTTCACAGCAATTTTGTAATGGTCTCCACATTGATAATAGCCATGTCTAGGATTTATATTTTCTAGGAAGAGGCTACATGATCAGGCCACTTGGTTGGTCTTAAATTCTTATGTTGTGATTCTGGGGGGGCAAAAAACAAAAAATCTTATGTTGTGATATGCGCATTTGGGCGGACAAGATGCAAATTTCTTATTTGTCCAAAAAAGGGCAAACTCCATTCAACCACAGAAAATCAAATCAGCAGCTTGTATGCATAACTGCTATGTCGTATGATTAGACATGCATTTCTCGGGTGAATTTGAGGCTTCATGTTTCTCTATATTTTATGATTGTATGTATTTATTTGGGCTGGTACACTGGAATTGATTTTTGATAACGTAATTAGTTGATATCCGATCTCTACATGGAGTTAGACGCGTAATAAAACTTTTCTTGACGTTGGAAATCAATTTTCTGCTAATTTTATGACTAGTTGCTATTGGGTTTTCCTACTATGCACTTCTCATTGCTATTGGATTCTTGGCCTCTTTATTGTCATTTCATGATGATGTCCTTATTTGGGATTAAACCAAGAAGAATAAGGGAATCTACTAGCACTCTATAGAATTTATATGAAAACTGGACAAGCCTCTTTTCCCCAAATTCATTAACCTCTTCAAACTATTGTGCAAATGGACTATAATTATTACTTTCTCAGTTGAGATTTGAGAGTGAAACCTGATTGCATTATTCACATATTTGATGTTGAGCTTCTTTATGAACAGGCATTTTCTTGATTTAAATTTTTACATGCCTATGGAGGTTATATCTAGTAACTACATCTTATTTTCTCCAGAGCTCTCTACTTTACTTTCTAATATACGACTTAATATTCATGAAGCACGAATATTTTCAACCCATGATGGCTACGCCCTGGAAGTTTTTGTAGTGGATGGATGGCAAGAGGAGGTACTTCTCTCGCCAGCTTCTCCTTCTCCTTCTTCCTTTTTAATAATCAATCTTGACGGTTCTTGGGAACCTTTTTTTTTTCTTTGCTTGTTTATGAAGTTGTTCTCATGCATTGACCTTTCCATTTCAATAATATTGTTTTTCCCCCCTTGTCATCACTAATTAGAGAGAAATACTCACTAGTTTCCACAACTTCTGGAGTTCATGTAAAATTTTGTCAAGGCAATACAAAACAATACATTAGCACATAAGCGGAGCTTTTGCTGAATCTACCCATTCAACAATTTCTGTAATTTTGAATATAAAACATGTAGGAAGCATGATATTCGAATTGGTTGAGTGAGTTCTCATTAGGATGTGGAACAAAAAGAAAAACTCCTCTTGATCATTTTGTCTGCAAGTGTTTCTACTTAGTCGATTGCACATATAAATTCTTACTAGCACAAAAATTGACATGAAAATTACTCACACCCTCGCATTGATATCTCAAATTTGCTTTTGAAGGCTTCCGCTTTGTAGTTTCTCACAATGGCATTGTCATGTATTAGAAATCATTCTGGTTACACTTCTTTTATGATAAGAACGTGTCTCAGCCAAACTGTCGCTGACTTTAGTTTGTTGTCATCAGGATACGACTGGTTTGAATGAAGCTATCAGAAATGCAATCCGCAGAAGTGATGTAGACTATAGTTCATACCATCCTATTATCTATCTATTTTTATTTTGTGTCTAGTGGTATTGTCTTATCTGGTGCTATGATACAATGAAGGTAGCTTAAATATACAATTAGCATTCTATGGATGGAATATCAAACAAGTAGGAAGCACGATATTTGAATTGGTTTAGTGAGTTCTCATTAGGAGGTGGAACAAAAAATTGCTTCTGCCAAACAAGTGTTTCTGCTTAGTGAATTGCACATATAATGTCTTACTAGCACAAAAATTGACATGAAAACTACTTGCACCCTCACATTGATACCTCAAATATGCTTTTGAAGGCTTCCGCTCTGCAATTTGTCACAATGGCATTGTCGTGTAGTGAAAATCATCGTGGTTACCCTTCTTTTATGATAAGAACCTATCTCAGCCAAACTGTTGTTGACTTTGGAATGTTGTCGTCGGGTTGTAGAGAGTGTGAATGAAGCAATGGAAAAAGAAATTGAAAGAAGTGAGGTAGACTATAGTTCATACCATCCTATTATCTATTTTTAGTTTGCGTCTAGTGGTATTGTCTCATATGGCGCTACGATGCATACAATCATGGTAGCTTTAGTATACAATTATTAGCATTCTATGGATGTAGGTTTGAATGTATGGCGGGCATCTCTAGGTTGAGTCATATAATTGGTTTATCTAGTTTTTGTCTGGTTTGGTACTTCAATGATACATGAGATTCTATCATTATTTGGTATGAATGTTGTATTACTGTGTAGTGTGTGGATTCCAACTTTTACGCTATGAGGCAAATACTAGCAGTTAAGATTCCATCCTGCTAAACTTAAGGCATCCAGCATTAATATTGATGCTCTCATTTTAAGTTGATCATGGGTTCACACCCTCTACTAATCAGTTACATGGATGTAAGCCATTGGCAACACGAGCATAAGGAGACCAGGAAATTGCTTTGACAATGCTAAAGATAGAACGAAAGATCAGACCTGGATCTTTTGGACACCTATGAATTTTTCTTTCATATGTTGTTGCCTTTTCATTAACATTTTTATTTGCTGCTGTTATAACTTATGTTTTTCTCTGGTCTTGTGGAACATACTGTGGTCAAGATGTGGCCATTAAAATTCTTGAGCCCCAGCATCTGAATAGAGCTCCAGTAGACAAGTTTGCACAAGAAATCATGATGTTGAGGAGCATGGTCCTCTAGCTGTTACAACATGTATCTATGATTTTCCCCCTTTTATTGTAATATTAATTTAGGATAGTAGTTGTTTCCCTATTTTATTACTATCGAATTTGTCCATATATACAATATAAAATTACTAGTATCTTCTTAATTTATTGGTAGCATTTCATAAAACTCTGCTTATTTAAGTGTTTGGCATGGCTACAGGGAACTGCAGCACAAGAATGTAGTTTGTTTAATTGGTGCATGGACAAAGTCTCCTCACCGATGCATTGTAACAGGTTAAAAATTCATTGGATTGCGGAAATTGGTGCATGTACATAGTCTGTATAGCTGTTCAGTTACATTGCATAGATTCTAGACTTTCTCTCACGTGGGTATTCATTGGACTGTGGAAATTGCATCTTATCCAATCAAGGTTGCTTGTAGAATACATGCATGGAGGGAGCTTGCATGATTATATTTGTAAACACCATGAAAGCTCAAGTCTCCCTCAATTGCTGAGCTTTGCAATTGACATCTCCAAAGTCATGGGGTATTTGCCTTGTAAGAACATAATACGCAAGGACCTGAAGACACCAAATTTGCTGGTGGACGGCAAAGATGTATGCCCTTTTTATCATCATTGTTGTTGCTTCTGGGGACACACTGTGTTTTTGATATCCTTCTAAGGAATTTTCATTTTGTTTTGATGTTGTTCTGTCTCTTAAGGTTATCAAAATTGCTGATTTTGGTTTGCATGATTCCAACCTCAAGGGGAAATTGTGACAGAACAGAGTGGTTCATATAGGTGGATGGCACTAAAGGTTTGATACCCTTGCACACTACCTATTATATCCAAGAACAAAAAAATTACTATATTGAAGCGCAATGTAGTTTACTCACAGGAGAAAAGGTCAGGCATAGGAAATTGCTCTGCAAAGCGAGTTTTGGGTCAACAGTTGTTGTTTTCTCTGTGATTTTTCTTGCTGTAACACAATTGTTGTCTGAAAGTCCAACTGAACAAGAATAGCAGGTGAAACTAACATGGAGCAGATAGAGGCATGCTAGAAGGGGCACAAGTTAATTTAGAGAGAGCAATTTGTGTGGGCATCCTGCGACTAACAACACTAATTTTTGTATTGCCTTTTTAAAGATTATTAACCTTCAACCCTACGATCAAAGGGCACATGTTTATAGTTTTGCCATTGTCATCTGGGAATTGTTTACAGCAGAGGTACTTTATGAAGCTTAAACGTTGCCTTCATTGTTTTTTTTTTTTGAATTCCAATATACTTTTCAAGATATAGATACGGGCCTTGACTATTCATTTCCTTTGTAGACTCCTTATCATGGTTTTCCACCTTTGTAAGCAGCCTGAAGAGTTACAAAGGTAAATCTTATATAACAATTATCAGAACAGATTTCTTGAGCAAAATAATTAGCAAACTCTTCCTCAAAAATTTTTGTAAGATTTTCACATCATATTTTATTACCTCATTCGCCCACTTTTTAATTTTATAGGGTTTAAGACTGGGGATCCCTCCGGGATGTATCCAACGCTCATTGAGTTGATGAGGAGATGCTGGGATGAGGATCTTGGTCAGAGGCCTCCCTTCTTTGAGATCACCATGCGTCTCGAAGATCTACTCCGTGAAATTCAGGTACCAGATTATTGCTTAGCATAGTATCTCCTCTTCCTGATTTTGTGATTTTCCCTGTACTTCATCGGCTGCAATGGTCACGTTCACCTAGTGGTTGGCGTCCAAATTGGATGCAATTAGTGGGGCTATGAAGGACCATAGGTCCCAAATGAGCCCCACACATCGTACGTTTGGTAGCATGGAACTAGAGTTCCAATTCTAAATGAATTCCATCCCGTTTCCATGGACTGGGGAACAAGAACTCTTCATGGGGCATGCATTGCTTAATAGTAAGGAATAACGGAGTATCATCCTATGCTCCAGCCTCTAGGGGTGGCAGTTTGGTAGCCCCGCTCCTATCGGACTAGGCTAGCATGGCCTGAAGTTATTAACGGGGTCACATGCTAGTACGGCCCAATAAGACGTACTTGCTTGAAATCTCCTAAATTCAACCGGCACTTAATCAAGAAAGAATGAAATAATTTGCTACTAGGATAGCTCATAGTGATGATTTTCCATCCGAATATATCCATACGTTTAGCAATGACCGTGGATTTTTTTAAAAAAAGGAAAAAGGAAAAGAAATGGTAGTTTACATTGACCCTACTAGTCCAACCTCTTCTTGATCAAAGTATGTTAGATCCGTAGTATCAGTACAAGCCATGGTCATCTATAGATGTCCTATTGCAGAGATTGGTCACAAATTTTCAACTAGTTTGGTGTTGAATTTGCTCGCGACCTGGATAATCCGTTCATTGCGATTGCTTGCTAACCAACCCGATGAAGGGTGCGAGTGACTTGTTAGATGAGTCAAATAAATTCTTTTGGAGTGGATGCAAATTTAGCTTTTATCACCCTATGCACAGATGAGGAGAGCATTAATAAATCGAATTCGAAATGTATAAAATGATGCGATCATAGTTTTTAAAACCGGACCAGGCCGGGAACCGATCAAGGTATGGGTTCATGGGTTCAATGGTCAGACCGAGAGTTTGATGGGTTGAACCGCATGTTTAATAAATAATATTAATAATATAATATTCCAGTAAATTGATATAATATTATAATTTAACTATGATTTCTAATCAAAATCATTAATATAGTTATAATATTAGTCCTAAATTCAACATAAAATATAAATATAAGTCTAGTAAAATAAAATAAGTATATTATAATAGATTTTTATTTTTATTTTTATTTTTAAGTTTACCAGTTTTTTTATCGGTTCAATTAGATTTATTGGTTCAAGTGAGAACCGGCCGGTTCAATTGGATTTGACCTCATTTAAATTATAATTGGATTTTTTGTGAGAACCGGACCGGGTGAGTGGCCGGTTCCCAGTTGAACCGGCCGGCCCAGTCCAGTTTTTAAAACTATGGATGCGATGGATGAGATCCCTCGCCAAACGGAGTGAATGCACGCACTCTAAAAGATACCATTGTCCTCAAGTAGTTAGCCTCACCGTGAAGAATAGAGGTTTGCTATTTATTAACGATAAACATGATGATTTTTTTGGTGGTGATGAGGCTTCACGAATGAAACGAAATCGAAGACTTAATTGGAGGTTGAGTATCCAGCAGCCATTCCTAGAGATGTAATATGGGCGGTTCAGTCCGATTCTAGACTGGTTTAAATGGGTTTGGAACCGTTTGACCTGGATACTAATTAGCACGTTAAGATTAAAGGGGCTGGTCTAGTTATGTATTGTGGTTTAGGAAATCATTAAGTAGTTTGGAACTGGGCCTAAGCGGGTGGCCGATTCACTCCTCATACCGATTCAAAGAGTGAACCACTACCATTTTCTCTCTCTCTCTCTCTCTCTCTCTCTCTCTCTTAATTTTAAAGGAATAAAAATTTAAAATTAATTTATATTTCTGTATTTTACTTATAACCATAAATGCTAAGTTTAATACTTATTTCATATACATAAATGGAACATTATATTTTTGGAATAAATATTAAATTTTTACTAGGATTTTTTGTGGTCTAGTCCGGTTTTGCGATTGTTTGGGCCAATTTCGTGACAATTCCAAGTCGGTTTTTAAAAGGTTTTGAGTCAGTTTAATAAGAAAATGTGTCAAACCAGTTCTGGTTTAACATGCCTATTCTTGGGCGTATCTCACAAATGCTCCTCAATCTAATAAGAATAACTACATGTCGGTTTTAGGATGGTTCAAGCCGGTTCCAGGTTTTGAAAAGAGCTACATCATCATTTTAAACATTAAATATAATGTGCAAGACTAAAGTTAAACAAACTTTGAAAGTTTCAAGATTAAAACCAACATAAAAAAGGATTTAAGTCAAATTTAAACAAAGTCTAAAAGATTGAGTACTAAAATAATTTTTTTTCCAAATTTAAACCAATAAATAAATAGTGGTATCATTTTTGTTGCTTACTCTCATAATTCCCTTTCTAATTTTTGTTGTGATATCAACACTACCACTAATAGTAATGATGGTGGTGGTGGTCGATCTTGCTGAATCTTCCAAGTTTAATGTACATTGCCAAGAATTTATTCTGAGAATACATACATTAAATTTATTAAGTTTGTGAAATCTATTAGCGTTAATCGCTTCCAAATGTTTGCGAGCATTTGCACATTTCGAATCAACTAGCTTCATGCTCAAGGTGATGGTTATGGTGGTGCTCTCCTCCAAACCTAGCTAGAGCCTCTCCCCCGCCTTCCATGGCCGCTTTGGAACCTTTGGCACTCTCACAGATATGATCCACATTCTTACTATGGCTCCCTTTGCCGACATCCTCAACCTTCTCAGCCTTCTTAACCTCTTCTTCGAAGGGCACATTGTCCTTGATCGACAGAATGATTGCCTTAGCCCCATGTGGCCTTCCATGATCACCTCCTTGACCTTCCGATGCTTGTCAAAGTGGATGACCTCTGTGTTGGCTAATAGCATTTATTCAATTGGTTTTTCCATTTATGTTAATTTTCTTTACTGCATTTATGATTTCATGTCGTAAGTGTAATCTATTTCTATTTTATGTATTGTCATATGAATTTACTTCGCAATTGAAGATATTCTTGCTGATAACAATCTTAAGAAAAATTCATTTTAGTTCTTCTTTTTCGTGTTGTGATCTTAGATGGCCACTAATAGTTCGACTATTTTCGATATTGCTACTGTTGTGGCTACTACCTCTACTGTGCATGAGGAAGTGTCCACTTTCTGCACTTGGTCCTGCTCTGCCTCTTGGAGGCTCGGGGTTTGTCCCAAATGTGGTTGTAGGAGGCTGCCTCGGTCACTACCGTTCCTTTGGGAGGAATCGGTACTATGCCAACTACGATTCCTATGAACCACAGTGAAAAACCTAAAAAGCTCGATCAAGAGGTGGCAACATAAAATGTTGTTTTACCTTACCACGCTGAATTTAGCAAGGTACCTGACTGAGGAGGTTCCAAGCCTCTCTAGAAAGGAATAAGATATCCAGGCTGTCAATGCTATGGATGCTTGGAAGCACTCTGATTTTTTATGCATAAATTATGCTCTAAATGGTTTGCATGATTCGTTGTACAATGTGTATTGCATGATCAAGACAGCGAAACAACTGTGGAAATCCCTGGAACACAATTACAAGACAAAGGATCTTGGCACAAAGAAATTTGTTGTTGGACGATTCCTTGACTATAAGATGGTTGATTCTAAAACTGCAATTATCAGTCAGGTGAAAGAAATTTAGGTTATCTTGCATGAAATTCATGCAAATGGCATGCTACTGACAGAAACCTTCTAGGTGGCTGTGACAATTGAGAAGCTACCACCCGCATGGAAGGATTGCAAGAGTTACCTTAAGCACAAGCAAAAGGAAATGACATTCAACACACATAGTTGATATTATGTACATTGTGTGTTTTAAAATGTTGCAGTTATGCATTGGGCGTCGACGTGCAGAGAGCGGAGGATGTCGTATTACATCTCTGGCTCCTTTATGAGGCCAAGTTGCCTGAGGCGAATTATGTTTTCCGCACGAGCTTCTTGGAGGTACTTTCCTAGCTACAAAAGTTTCCATCTATTACGATTTTCTAGCATTTGAAGCGCCAGATCAGTTTCCATGATTTTTTTTTATAGAGGGTCCTTTGGCTTTAATATATGTCTCGATGTAGAGGAATTTGGTGGAATATCTGGACATGGTCGCATATGATCTGATTGTTGGATTTTTCTAATCCAAATAACCTCAAGATCATACGTGTTGAAATCAAAGAGAATACTTAAACATAAACGGAAGCATACCTGAATCTATAGATGGAACTCGTGTGATTGACTGGGTATGGATCTTCTGGGACTGTATGAAAAATCTTTTAGAGGACGTGGGATTCTCTCTATCTCTCATTAACTAATGGGATATCAAAAGAGCCGATTTTACCGCACGTCCTAGGGACCACAACTGCAAATTGCACATAAGTGCCTTCAATTTATTAATTTCTAATTTCACCCATCATATAAATCAGAAATCACTTTATAGTTTCTGCATATTGATCCCTACACCTTACAGATTGTCTGTTAAACCCTATTTTATAAACTTAATTAGATCACTTAATCGGGTTGACTAATTGGATAGTAGAGACACATGATCAATAATATATTGTTGGACCATATATTGTCAAATTAAAATTCAACAATCTCCCACTTGGGCCAACAAATATATCCCATATGTCATGTACCACCAAAATACTTTATTGAGCTCAAAAAATACTATCCATATCAACAATCTCAACAATCTCGTCCATTGAATGTATCGACATAGAACCAAAGCATTCTTCATCTCATTTATCATGACTAGAACCATCAATGATCACGTATGTCAACACACCCAACGACATAGATCAAGTGTAGGTATGTAGCATGGAAATTACATGTAATGTGATCTAAACATGCCTATTTCCAACTGGTCCTCCTTAAACCTTATGGAGATCAACTTTAAATCATAAATGAGATTCAGAGTGCAAATGAACTGAAAACTTTATTTTTGCAGAAAATAATTCAAAATAATCATCATGAACAAATATAGTCATTGTACAAACTCTCACTACACCTTAGTATCATAATACGATATTACACCCATATGAGCAGTGTGCTCCTGAAAGACCATGGGTGCTAAAGCCTTAGTAAGCAAATCCGCAATCATGGAAGTTGTACCAATATGTTCAATAGACAACTGAGTACTATGAATCCTATCTTTAACAACCAGGAACTTGATGTTAATGTGCTTTGACTTTGAAGAGCTCCTGTTGTTATGGGAATACATTACTGCTGACTTATTGTCACAGAATATCTTTAATGGTCTTTCTATTCCATCAACGATTCGCAGTCTTGTGACTAAATTCCGCAGCCATATCCCATGATTAGATGCCTCGTAGCAAGCTACGAATTCTGCCTCCATAGTTGAAGCAGCTACAAGTGTCTGCTTAGCACTTTTCCAGGAGACAGCTCCTCTAGCCAACAGATAAACATAACCTGATGTAGATCTGCCACTGTCTTGGCATCCGACGAAATCAAAATCAAAATATCCAATGATCTCCAACTGATCGGATTTCTTATATGTGAGCATGTAATGTTTTGTCCTTTGTAAATACTGCAAAACCCGTTTGACTGCTTTCCAGTGTTCCTTAAAAGGATCATTCAAATATCTGCCTAACATCCCAACAATGTATGCAATATCCAGCCACGTATAGACTTGAGCATACATTAAACTCCCAACAGTAGATGCATAGGGAATATTCTGCATTTCCTTACGCTCAAATTCATTTTTGGGGCACTGATTAAGACTAAATTTATCTGCCTTAGAAACAGGGGTATCAAGAGGCTTGCAATCCTTCATGCCAAATCTAGTTAGCACCTTTTCAATATAGCTCTTTTGCGATAATCCAAGAATTCCTCGAGAGTGATCTTGATGAATCTAGATCCCTAAGACAAAAGAGGCATCCTCAAGATCTTTCATCTCAAACTTCTGTGATAGAAATCTCTTGGTTTCATGCAATAAGCCTATATCGTTACATGCAAGCAATATGTCATCGACATATAAAACCAGAAAAATGTATTTACTCCCACTGAACTTATGGTATATACATTCATCAATTGCATTTTTCTCAAAACCAAATGAGAGAATAACTTGATGAAATTTGTAATACCACTGTCGGGATGCTTGCTTTAGCCCATAGATGGATCTCTTTAACTTGCAAACCATTTTCTTTGGGTCACCAACCGCAAAGTTTTCTAGTTGCACCATATAAATTGTCTCATCAATGTCACCATTGAGAAATGTCGTCTTTACATCCATCTGATGTAGCTCGAGGTTGTAATGAGCTACAAGTGCCATAATGACCCTCAAAGAGTCTTTTGTAGAAACTGAAGAGAAGGTCTCTTTATAATCAGTGCCTTCCTTTTGTGTGAATCCCTTAGCAACAAGACGAGCCTTATATCTTTCCACATTGCCCACAGAATCCCTCTTGGTTTTAAATATCCATTTGCAACCAATGGGTTTCACACCATCTGGCAAAGGGACAAGATCCCAAACGTCATTGTCCTTCATGGAATTCATCTCTTCATTCATAGCGTCTATCCATTTTGGAGAATTAGTGCTCTGCATGGCATGACAGAAGTTGATCGGATCATGTTCCATTATTCCAACGTCAACTTCATTCTCCTAGAGGAATACAATATAAGCATCCGGAATTGCATTTCTCCTTTCTCTAGTGGATCATCTTAATGGCACATGTTCTTGAGGTTGTTGAGTTTGTTCTTCTCGAACAACCTCTTGTGGTTGTAATGGAAGTTGTATGACATTGTCATGTTGCTCCTGATTAGAAGCAATGACTGTAGGAAGAGAAATTGATTTCTCTTCAAAAACAATGTCTCTAGCCTTATCTCCCCCCACAAACTCAACTTCCTCAAAGAATTGGGCATTTCCCATCTCAAGAATTGATCTAGTAGTGGGATCATAAAATTTGTAACCCCTGGATTTTTTAGAGTAACCAACAAAATAACAAGTGACCGTTCTTGATTCCAGTTTCTTTTCACTTGGCCTATAAGGCCTAGCTTCAGCTGGACATCCCCAGATATGAAAATGCTTGATGCTGGGCTTTTTCCCAATCCATAATTCATAAGGGGTTTTGGACACTGTTTTGGTTGGTACTCTATTGAGTATGTAGGCTGCGATCTTTAATGCCTCTCCCTAGAGTGATTATGGTAAAGTAGAATGACTAATCATACTCCTTACCATATCCTTGAGTGTTCTATTTCATCTTTCAGCAACACCATTCATGTTAGGACTTCCTGGCATGGTGTACTGATGGACGATTCCACATTCCTCTAGGAATTTGGCAAAAAGTCCTTGACACTATTCACCTGATCCGTCATATCTACTGTAATATTCACCACCACGATCAGATCTGACGGCTTTAACTTTCTTGCCAAGTTGAGTTTCATCTTCAACTTTAAAGTTCTTGAATGCATCTAGGGCCAGAGATTTCTCACTAAGGAGGTACAAGTACCCATATCGAGAATAATCGTCTATGAACGTGATAAAGTATTGTTGACCATTCCAAGTAGCTGTAGGGCATGGTCCACAAATATCAGTATGAGTAAGTTCTAAGACGTCAGACTTTCGATCAACACCTAATCTCCTAATGTTTGTTCATTTCCCCTTGACACACTCAACACAGACCTCATAGTCTGTAAAATCAAGAGAATTAAGAATTCTATCTGACACAAGCCTTTCAATTCGTTGTTTCGAAATATGACCTAATCGCTTGTGCCATAACTTTGCAGAACTCTCATTAGTTAATTTTCGCTTTGTACCGCGTGAATCCGCATGCAAGGTTTCACCATATGAAGCAATTGTATTAAGCAAGTAAAGGTTATCATGAAAGGATAAAGAACCGTTAGCAATCACATTTGAATTAAGGAGAAGTCGAAATTGAGAATTCCCAAAAGAGCAATAATAACCGAATTTGTCCAATTGGGAAATAGAAACCAAATTTCATCTAAAAGATGGTACAACATAAGTCTCCTCCAAGTCCAAATAATATCTAGTCTTTAACAATAACCTAAATTTGCCTATTGCTTCAACCACAACTGACTTGCCATCGCCTACATAGATGAATCTTTTAGCATCATTTGGCTTTTGGCAGTTCAGGCAACCCTGCATAGACACACTTATGTGAGTAGTAGCACTAGAATCTAACCACCAAGTGTGTGCAGGTACAGAGGTCAAATTAACCTCTAAACAAACCAAAGCGACAGATGTACCTTTCTTTGCACACCATGCGTGATATTAGGTACAATCCTTCTTTAAGTGTCCATCTCTCTTGCAAAAGAAACAAGTAGTAACTTGATCCTATTGCTTTGCTTCTTAACCTTATCTGGAACACTCGCAGCTTCCTTACTCATGGGCCTTTTCTTGCCTTTGCCCTTATTCTTACCCTTAGAGGTTAACCCCAAATGAGCACTTTTTGCCTTTTCATGCTTCAATCTCTCTTCCTCTTGCACACAGTGAGAAATGAGCTCATTAAGACTCCATTTCTCCTTTTGACAATTATAACTAACTTGAAACTAACTGTATTGTGCAGGCAGAGAGATCAGAACTAAATGCACAAGCAAGTCCTCGGACAGCTCTAATTTTAGTGCCTTTAGTTTTGAAGCAATATTAGACATCTCCATGATGTACTCCCGAATGTTCCTGTTGCCTTTGTACCTCATTGAGATAAGCTTTACCAAAACCGTGCTTGTCTAAGCCTTTTCGTTTTTCTCAAAACGCTTTTCTATGGCATCTAGGAACGATTTGCCATCTTTCTCATCAGAGGTATCGCCCCTGAAGGTCTCTGGAATTGCACACTTCATGATCATAAGACTCAACCTATTTGAACGATCCTACCGCTCAAAATCCCATTTAGCCTCAACGTAACTGTTAACTGTAAGAGCAGATGGTCATTCTATCCGAAGGGCCAAGTCCAGATCCATGCAACCGAGAACTATCATAATGTTATCTTTCCATACTTTAAAATTTGTGCTAGTTAGCATAGGGATTGAATTAATAGTGGTAGAAATCGATGTAGCAGAAGTATTAGCTGAATAAAGAACAAATAACAAATGGAAAATTTATTAGCTCACATATTCATGAATAGCGAATGAAATAATAGCCTATCCCATCGTGAGATACCAAGCACAACATTGATATTTCATCTTTGGGCAAAATAATCAACTTGTAAGCAGTACTCTCGATGCAGTAATCAAACATTGATAATCAATCTGGTCAAACAATGAGCCTTCCTTTGGGCTGACTCAGGTTCACATGCAAACCCAACAATTATCACGCATTTATTACCTCAGGCATATTTGAAACTTGGCCAAACAGTGTCCTTCCTTTGGGCTGATCCACTGCCCGCATGAAATTTCAAATATGCAAACATCTTATATATTCTTGAATAAATCACTCTATATAGGAGAGCTCACTTTGGCGAGATGCTGCTTCAATTAACTTATTCTTGAATATTAGACAAAACAAAATTGCCATTATTTCATTCAACATTCAAAATTGCGTTTAAAGGCCTAAACCAAACTTAATTGGTAGTGATTTAACTTTAGATGGACTAACATAGGCATAAACCCACTTAATTAGATCTTAAGTGGTATAAACCATGCTGAAGTAGGTTTGAACCGTGCTGAATTGGTCTTGATTTTACTATAATTTTCTTGAATTAGTTCAAATTGGAGCAAAATTGGTGAAGAAATCAACTAAACATGAGGGAGCCATTCAAATCTTCTTTTGAACCAGTCTTGAATCAGTCCCAAACCGGCCCAATTTTGATCCAAACCATATGAACCGGCCCAGTTTACATCAAACCGGTCCCTTTTGGATCGAACCGTATAGACATGGCCTCGAACCAGTTCAAATCTACTTTGAACTAGTCCTAAACCGGTCCCAAACTGGCCGATTTTGACCCAAACCGTATGAACCGGCCAATTTGCATCAAACCAGTCCCTTTGGACCAAACCGTATGGACATTGACACGAACCAATTCAAATCAGTCCCGAACTGGCCCAATTTCGATCTAAACCATATGAACCGGCCCAGTTTACATCGAACTGGTCCCTTTTTGGACCGAACCGTATGGACATTGACTCGAACCAATTCAAATTAGTCCTGAACTAGCCCAATTTCGATACAACCATATGAACCGGCCCAATTTACATCGAACCGGTCCCTTTTTTTGGACCGAACTAGCATGACTTGCAGACAGTTACTGTTCATCTTCTTCGCCGAAACCCTAATGCCGCCGCATGATTTCATTCGTTTCAATCGAATCCCGCGATCTTAGCCACTAGTAATCACGATCCAAAACCGTAGTCATAATTGTCGCTAAGTAACCGCAAGGAATTCGGCTAACAGACGATCACCGAGGACGTCGGCTGCCGAGATCGACAACCGCTCCTTCACGTCTCCGGCGATGTGGGCTGCCAATAACCACTCCTTCACGCCTCTTGCAATTTGAGCCGCCGATTTTAGCCACCACCTTCAGCAGTGGCTGCCTTATGGCGACTCCGAGCGTGTTCAGGGTTTGGTATTCGGCGATTGGCTACTGCCTCAACCGGCAGACAACTGTCGACTGCCCTAGTTCGGCGATTGGCCGCAGCCTCAGCTGACAGACAACTGTCGACTGCCCTAGTTCGGTGATTGGCTGCAGCCTCGGCCCACAGACGACGCCCCATTCCTCCTCCTGTGACACGAGCCGCTGGTTTCAGCCGCTGCATATGGCCGCGGCTGCCTTAGGGTGACTCTAACGGAGGTTGGACCAAGGAGCTTTGTCGATTGGCCGGGAGGGAAATTTATGGCAGCCGACGGTGGTGGCGGTGAAGCCTGGGCTGGCTGGTGGGAGTGAAGCCCCACCTAGTAGCCAACCAGTGGCCGGTTGGTGGTGGTGAAGCCCCGCCTGAATGCCACCGACGGAATTTTTTTTTTTCAGATATGAACAGCGATCCGAATTTACAAATCAATTAATCACATCAAACTAAAACTCTCAATGATCCAAACATGCGAAGGCTCTTATACCAATTGTTCGATTTTTCTAATCCAAATAACCTCAAGATCATACGTGTTGAAATTAAAGAGAATACTTAAACATAAACGGAAGCGTACCTAAATCCATAGATGGAACTCGTGTGATTGACCGGGTATGGATTTTCTGAAACTGTACGGAAAATCTTTTAGAGGACGTGGGATTCTCTCTATCTCTCATTGACTTGGGTGTTAGAGAATAAGCCTCCGATTTTGACAAATGAAGAGTTAGAAACTTTTTGATGTGACTTAGAGAAATGTACCATTTAGGATAATCAAAAGGATGGTAATAATCTTAAATCTGTCATTCTATTACATTTTTTATATTTTGCTTTCGTTTGTCTAATTATAATTATATATTGTGATATAGAGGAGTTGAACTTAGAGGAACTTGACGTGGATGATGATGAGGATGATGGTGAAGGAAGAACCAATGCTAACGGTGCCAATAAGTCCTTGAACCTTCCTTTGATTGACATGAAGATTTTAATCATGGTACCAACACACCGAATCAAGACACAACAAATGATTTTAGCATGGAATGGGGTGTTTGGAATACGCATTGTTCAATACTTTTAATTTTAATCATTATTTTGTTTTTAATCATATTTAATTGTGAGACGTTTTTGGTTTAAGACTTTGATTATGCACTTATTTTATTTTATTAGATTTATATTTTTATTTTTATGTTGAACTTGGATGATATGATGATTATGTTAAAAAAACATTTCTTATAAATCAAGGTATTATATATGATATTCTATCTTTTTATTATTAATATTATTTATTAAACATGCAATTCAATCAATTGAACATCTGATCCAACCCATGGACCCATAAACCCATAATTTAACTGATTCTCGACTCGGTCCAGTTTTAAAAAATTATGTTTTAAAGTCTATATGACTGAACATTGAAAAACTAATTTAAAATTTTGAAATGTCTAACTTATCATTTATTTTAATATATTGGGAATGATTTATATCCAATCAATTATTTATTACCATATATAAATAAAATGAAAATTCTAATAGTTGAAAAGTAAAAATAAATTAATTTTTATAGATTTTACATGTTTTAAGATTTTTTAAAAAAGAAAATTTAATATTTTTAGGGTTTCTAGATATTTTTTAGAATACAAAAATTTACAAAATTTTAGGTTTTTTTTTATTAGGAAAAAGATAATTTTGATATATTTTTTTATAATTAGATTTCCTTCTCATTCATTAGTATAGTGAAAATTTGATCAGAATGGCATTATTTGTTAATAAATGATAACTAAGATACATATAAAAATTTATCATTGTTTATTTCGATATAGATATAGAATAGATAAACCAATACTAAAAACTAGACTAATTGTAATTGATAAATATAAAACAATAAAGACATGTAATTTGGAAACAATATGAGAAAAAAAAAACTTGATTTAGGGCAGGATGTGGTAGCTAAGGCACTATTTGATTTAGGGCTCGGTTAGAATGTTGTACATAAATCAAGTCTTTGGAAAATAATATTATACAACTTAAATACTACGTATTTGGAACGAATACCAATTATCTAAAAATTAGAGGATTTTAGAATAATATAAAATTTTGAATCTTTCTTATCTTCGTGCCTGATATAGAAAAAATTGTGAACTATAAACTAGATCAATCCATTAGATATTACCCACGGCCATTATGGCAAGAGAATCATAGTACGTTTATTACTTTAGCACTTTGATAGTGCTAATACTTAATGGGTTCTCGCAATTATAAGATCAACTAAATTTTTGTAGAACAATTTGTTTATAAAGAAGAAAATCTTCGGAAGACTTATGAATAAAGGGGTACAAAAAATTTTACAATAAGAATCGAATATATAATATATTGACTTTTAGGTTATTGGTGCTACAACTTTGGAGAAAAAATCTGGCATAGAAAGAACTAATTAAATCCACAGCAATCCACATTTGCTGGCAAGCCAAATGAGCAAGGTAGAGCCAAAGGAAGCATGAAGGATTGCATGCGAACTCCAAACATACCATAGTGGGGATACCAAACTCCCTAATTCCAAATCTCAACATTTCAACATCTACAATTATGATACCGACCGCTAAATTTTTTAACTGAATAACATCCGAACCACACATTACTAGCTTAATTTTTAGCGGAAGATATTTATGGAGTCAATTATATCATTCATTGAATTGTTCCCCATTTGTGTGGGTGCATTCTATTCAATGGGCCTTAGAGCATTGGGATGGTTGACATTCTCAAGGTGGTTGGTTGACTTTGTGAGCGGTGTTGTTTCCTATGTGTTCTACTCGTTGACTCTACTAAACTATATACTTGACAGAGCTCTTCGAATGTCGATGGTCATGAGGTATTGTATTTTAATCATTAAGGAAGCCGTTGACCCTTTTCTTCAATTTCAAACTATTCTAAGCGTGCTTCAAGAAATCCTGAGAAATTTTGCCTAATCTAAGACTTGGTCAAGGACAAAAAAGACACTACGAGCTTAGGAACATTACACTCGACACAGTCAAATTACTAGTCACGATACCTCTAGAATCGTACTAATGTTCTTGGATTGGTTGCCAAGGACCGTGTAAAAGCAAATGCATGTGACAACAGTGACGATTCAGTAGGCCCCCTCAAGTAATGTTCGGATTTTTTCGTGTTGAACCCCTTACACATTAGATAAACTCAACAATCTACATCAATATCATTATTGAAAGTATAATACCATCAACGGCCAAGAGAAGTTCTAGATGCTGATTATATCAGAGATTTAGATTTAAATAGCTCACTTCTAGTTAGAGATATTAAAATGGGCGGTCCGAAATGGTTCAAAATGGATTTGGAACTATTTGACTCGGTTACAGTTTAGCTCATTAAGTTAATGGGCCAATCTGGTTGCCAGTCATAGTTCAAGAATATATGAACTAGCCCAAAACCATTCTTTTTTTTTCAAATTATTTAAAATGAATATATTTTTAAAATTTTAAAATTGAACCGATAAAATCTGACAATTAATTTGTAAGGTTTTTGGCAGTCCAAGCCGATTTTACAATGGTTTTGAGCATATTCATAAACGGTTCAAGGCCGGTTTGCAATGCTTTTGGGCTAGTTCCTGAATGGTTCCAAGCCAGTTTTGGTTTAACTGGCCTATTTCTTGGACTTGACCCGTAATTACCCTTGAATCCAATAAGAGCGGTTTACGAGCCAATTTTGGAGAGGTCCGGGCTAGTTACCGGTTTTGATAGACCGGTTCCATGCCAAACCAGCCCGTTTCACATCTCCACTTCTAGCATACATTATACTTTTCAAGATATAGATACGGGCCTTGACTATTCATTTCCTTTGTAGACTCCTTATCGTGGTTTTCCACCTTTGGAAGCAGCCTGAAGAGTTACAAAGGTAAATCTTATATGACAATTATCAGAATAGATTTCTCGAGCAAAATAATTAGCAAACTCTTCCTCAAAAATTTTTGTAAGATTTTCACATCAGATTTTATTACCTCATCCCCCACTTTTTAATTTTATAGGGTTTAAGACCGGGGATCCCTCCAGGATGTATTCGACGCTCATTGAGTTGATGAGGAGATGCTGGGATGAGGATCCTGGTCAGAGGCCTCCCTTCTCTAAGATCACCATGCATCTTGAAGATCTACTCCGTGAAATTCAGGTACTAGATTATCGCTTAGCAAATGGGATAATTGGTTGGTTGTCCCTCGTCAATAAATTTCTACGCAAATTTATTCTTAAAAGATTTTGCATGTTGCAGGATGCTAAAGCATGAAGCAGTGGCAGCTAAAAGCTGCTCAATCCCGGCACATGCATGGTCGCTGGCCCAGAATTCTTTTCTTTCCCAATAAGTTTTGAAATGGTGACTCGTATAGGGTATATAGAAACTTAGGTGTCGAGTTTCCTTGAGGGAGTTGGAGAAGAGGTGGGATTTTACTCGGATCTCCATTGCCCCAATAGTTGTAATAACTTGCTAAAAGTGGGTGCACCTTCACAGAATACGGTTGGTTTAGTCAATGTCTAGTAGTTCTATCCCTTTTTTCCACCCCCATGGATATTTCGTCTTCCATCCCTACAGTCCACTTCTCTGATTTACTTTCTAGTTTGTCAATTCCTCGATTATGTCATATCAGCTTCTTACGTTTGAACATGTATTGGATTGTGTAAGAAGTGCCGTAATCCTGATCAGTCATATCATATACCTTTTTGCTTTTGAACATAAACTAGCCAATTATCACACATCATATTGATTTGCCTCTTATATCTGACCCCTTTGTAATTACACTTACTTATTTTTATCCATTTTTTCTGCTATTATTGCTGATAGCGTATAATCATCAAGTCAGATGTTAGTCTACAGTTGAGAAGTAATGTTTGTTGGTGGTGATGAGGCTTCATGAATGAAACGAAATCGAAGACGTAATTGGAGGCTGAGTATCCTGCAACCATTCCTAGAGATGTAATATGGGTGGTTCAGTCCAGTTGTAGACTGGTTTAAAATGAATTTGAAACCGTTTGACCTGGATACTAATCGGCCCGTTAAGATTAAAGGGGCTGGTCTAGTTATGTATTGTGGTTTAGGAAATCATTAATTAGTTTGGAATTGGGCCTCAGCGGGTGGCCGATTCACTCTTCATACCGATTCAAAGATTGAACCACTACCATTCTCTCTCTCTCTCTCTCTCTCTCTCTCTCTCTCTTTTTCTTAATTATAAAGGAATAAAAATTTTAAATTAATTTATATTTCTGTATTTTACTTATAACCATAAACTTTAAGTTTAATACTTATTTCATATACATAAATGGAACATTATATTTTTGGAATAAATATTAAATTTTTACTAGGATTTTTTGCGGTCTCGTCCGGTTTTGCGATGGTTTGGGCCAATTTTGTGACAATTCCAAGTCGGTTTTCAAAAGGTTTTGAGTCAGTTTAATAAGAAAATGTGTCAAACCAATTTTGGTTTAACATGCCTATTCTTGGGCATATCTCACAAATGCTCCTCAGTCTAATAAGAATAACTACATGTCATTTTTAGGATGGTTCAAGCCGGTTCCAGGTTTTGAAAAGAGCTACATCATCATTTTAAACATTAAATATAATGTGCAAGACTAAAGTTAAACAAACTTTGAAAGTTTCAAGATTAAAACCAACATAAAAAAGGATTTAAGTCAAATTTAAACAAAGTATAAAAGATTGAGTACTAAAATAATTTTTTTTCCAAATTTAAACTAATAAATAAATAGTGGTATCATTTTTGTTGCTAACTCTCATAATTCCCTTTCTAATTTTTGTTGTGATATCAACACAACCACTAATAGTAATGATGGTGGTGGTGGTCGGTCTTGCTGAATCTTCCAAGTTTAATGTACATTGCCAAGAATTTATTCTGAGAATACGTACATCAAATTTATTAAGTTTGTGAAATCTGTTAGCGTTAATCACTTCCAAATGTTCACGAGCGTTTGCACATTTCGAATCAACTAGCTTCATGCTCAAGGTGATTGTTTACATGCAGTAGATTGCCCTTTGCCACCACTAACCTTGTGCAGCAGCATCACACGCTTCACAGCAATTTCGTAATGGTCTCCACATTGATAATAGCCATGTCTAGGATTTATATTTTCTAGGAAGAGGCTACATGATCAGGCCACTTGGTTGGTCTTAAATTCTTATGTTGTGATTCTTGGGGGGGGGGGCAAAAAACAAAAAATCTTATGTTGTGATATGTGCATTTGGGCGGACAAGATGCAAATTTCTTATTTGTCCAAAAAAGGGCAAACTCCATTCGACCACAGAAAATCAAATCTGCAGCTTGTATGCATAATTGCTGTGTCGTATGATTAGACATGCATTTCTCGGGTGTATTTGAGGCTTCATGTTTCTCTATATTTTATGATTGTATGTATTTGTTTGGGCTGGTACACTAGAATTGATTTTTGATAACGTAATTAGTTGATATCTGATCTCTACATGGAGTTAGATGTGTAATAAAACTTTTCTTGACGTTGGAAATCAATTTTCTGCTAATTTTATGACTAGTTGCTATTGGGTTTTCCTACTATACACTTCTCATTGCTATTGGATTCTTAGCCTCTTTATTATCATTTCATGATGATGTCCTTATCTGGGATTAAACCAAGAAGAATAAGGGAATCTCCTAGCACTCTATAGAATTTATATGAAAACTGGACAAACTTCTTTTCCCCAAATTCATTAACCTCTTCAAACTGTTGCGCAAATGGACTATAATTATTAGTTTCTCAGTTGAGATTTGAGAGTGAAACCTGATTGCATTATTCACATGTTTGATGAACAGGCATTTTCTTGATTTAAATTTTTACATGCCTACGGAGGTTATATCTAGTAACTACACCTTATTTTCTCCACAACTCTCTACTTTACTTTATGATATACGACTTAATATCCATGAAGCACGAATATTTTCAACCCATGACGGCTACTCCTTGGAAGTTTTTGTAGTGAATGGATGGCAAGAGGAGGTACTTCTCTCGCCAGCTTCTCCTTCTCCTTCTTCTTCTCCTTCTCCTTCTCCTTCTCCTTCTTCCTTTTTAATAATCAATTGTGACGGTTCTTGGGAACCTTTTTTTTTTCTTTGCTTGTTTATGAAGGTGTTCTCATGCATTGACCTTTCCATTTCAATAATATTGTTTTCCCCCCCTTGTCATCACTAATTAGAGAGCAATACTCACTAGTTTCCACAACTTCTGGAGTTCATGTAAAATTTTGTCAAGGCAATACAAAACAATACATTAGCACATAAGCAGAGCCTTTGCTGAATCTACCCATTCAACAATTTCTGTAATTTTGAATATAAAACATGTAGGAAGCACGATATTCGAATTGGTTGAGTGAGTTCTCATTAGGATGTGGAACAAAAAGAAAAACTCCTCTTGATCATTTTGTTTGCAAGTGTTTCTACTTAGTCGATTGCACATATAAATTCTTACTAGCACAAAAATTGACATGAAAATTACTCGCACCCTCACATTGATATTTCAAATTTGCTTTTGAAGGCTTCCGCTCTACAGTTTCTCACAATAGCATTGTCATGTATTAGAAATCATTCTGGTTACACTTCTTTTATAATAAGAATGTGTCTCAGCCAAATTGTTGCTGACTTTGGTTTGTTGTCATTAGGATACGACTGGTTTGAATGAAGCCATCAGAAATGCAATCCACAGAAGTGAGGTAGACTATAGTTCATACCATCCTATTATCTATTTATTTTTAGTTTGTGTCTAGTGGTATTGTCTTATTTGGTGCTATGATACAATGAAGGTAGCTTAAATATACAATTAGCATTCTATGGATGGAATATCAAACATGTAGGAAGCACAATATTCAAATTGGTTTAGTGAGTTCTCATTAGGAGGTGGAACAAAAAATTGCTTTTGCCAAACAAGTGTTTCTGCTTAGTCAATTGCACATATAACGTCTTACCAGCACAAAAAATTGACATGAAAACTACTTGCACCCTCACATTGATACCTCAAATATGCTTTTGAAGGCTTCCGCTCTGCAATTTGTCACAATGGCATTGTCGTGTAGTGAAAATCATCGTGGTTACCCTTCTTTTATGATAAGAACCTGTCTCAGCCAAACTGTTGTTGACTTTGGAATGTTGTCGTTAGGTTGTAGAGAGTGTGCATGAAGCAATGGAAAAAGAAATTGAAAGAAGTGAGGTAGACTATAGTTCATACCATCCTATTATCTATTTTTAGTTTGCGTCTAGTGGTATTGTCTCATCTGGCTCTATGATGCATACAATCAGGGTAGCTTTAGTATACAATTATTAGCATTCTATGGATGTAGGTTTGAATGTATGGCAGGCATCTCTAGGTTGAGTCATATAATTGGTTTATCTAGTTTTTGTTTGGTTTGGTACTTCAATGATACATGTGATTCTATCATTATTTGGTATGAATGTTGTATTACTGTGTAGTCTGTGGATTACAACTTTTACGCTATGAGGCAAATACTAGCAGTTAAGATTCCATCCTGCTAAACTTAAGGCATCCAGCATTAATGTTGATGCTCTCATTTTAAGTTGATCATGGGTTCACACCCTCTACTAATGAGTTACATGGATGTAAGCCATTGGCAACATGAGCATAAGGAGACTAGGAAATTGCTTTGACAATGCTGAAGATAGAATGACAGATCAGACCTGGATCTTTTGGACATGTTTACAGCAAAGGTACTTTATGAAGCTTAAACATTGCCTTCATTGTTTTTTTTTTTTTTGAATTCCAATATACTTTTCGAGATATAGATACGGGCCTTGACTATTCATTTCCTTTGCAAACTCCTTATCGTGGTTTTCCACCTTTGGAAGCAGCCTCAAGAGTTACAAAGGTAAATCTTATATAACAATTATCAGAACAGATTTCTCGAGCAAAATAATTAGCAAACTTTTCCTCAAAAATTTTTGTAAAATTTTCACATCAGATTTTATTCCCTCATCCCCCACTTTTTAATTTTATAGGGTTTAAGACCGGGGGTCCCTCTGGGGATGCATCCAATGCACATTTCAAATCAACTAGCTTCATGTTCAAGGTGATTGTTTACATGCAGTAGATTGCCCTTTGCCACCACTAACCTTGTGCAGCAGCATCACACGCTTCACAGCAATTTCGTAATAGTCTCCACATTGATAATAGCCATGTCTAGGATTTATATTTTCTAGGAAGAGGCTACATGATCAGGCCACTTGGTTGGTCTTAAATTCTTATGTTGTGATTCTGGGGGGTGGGGGCAAAAAACAAAAAATCTTATGTTGTGATATGTGCATTTGGGCGGACAAGATGCAAATTTCTTATTTGTCCAAAAAAGGGCAAACTCCATTCGACCACAGAAAATCAAATCAGCAGCTTGTATGCATAATTGCTATGTCGTATGATTAGACATGCATTTCTCGGGTGAATTTGAGGTTTCATGTTTCTCTATATTTTATGATTGTATGTATGTATTTGGGCTGGTACACTGGAATTGATTTTTGATAACGTAATTAGTTGATATCTGATCTCTACATGGAGTTAGACGTGTAATAAAACTTTTCTTGACGTTGGAAATCAATTTTCTGCTAATTTTATGACTAGTTGCTATTGGGTTTTCCTACTATGCACTTCTCATTGCTATTGGATTCTTGGCCTCTTTATTGTCATTTCATGATGATGTCCTTATCTGGATTAAACCAAGAAGAATAAGGGAATCTACTAGCACTCTATAGAATTTATATGAAAACTAGACAAACCTCTTTTCCCCAAATTCATTAACCTCTTCAAACTGTTGCGCAAATGGACTATAATTATTACTTTCTCAGTTGAGATTTGAGAGTGAAACCTGATTGCATTTGTACGCAACAAATTTCGAGTCTCAACAAAGACGCGATAAAAGTTATGACAAAATTATCTTTAATAAATTGCTTTTTTTCTTTTTGAGTGGGTACGAATCTCTAAGAAAATTATAAAAAAAATAAATCATCTGATTCTCTTTTGTGCTAGATTCCAAATGAGACTTGAGCCATGTACTTTCAATTGTGGTTGGAACCACCGGGGCTTATGAGCTTGATCCGATGAATCCGAACGTTGCTTCAAGCGAGGGCTTCACAGCTTGTTCTCGATCAGAGTGGGTAATGGAGTTGCCGGGGCTTTTGAGCTTGATCCGTCAAATCCTCCTGGAGTCTCGAGCGAGGGCTGCAGCAGCTTGATCTCGGTCGGGGTGGAACACCGGGGCTCTATGGGCTTGATCCGACGAATCTGAATGTTGCTTTGAGCGAGGGCTTCACAGCTTGTTCTCAATCGGAGCGAGTAATGGAGTTGCCGAGGCTTTTGAGCTTGATCCGTCGAATTGGTGTAGAGTTTCTCCGAGTCTTTGATGTAACAGAACTTCGAAAGGGTTTTGGAGAGTCTCGGGTTGGACAAAGATTTCTCAGGTTTTGGTGCCTTCTCTCTCTTCTCCTCTCCCTTTTCTTCTTCTTCCTTTTTTTTTTCCTCCGAAGGAGAGTCCTCTATTTATAGAGGAGAAAGGATGATGTGGCAATCCTCGTTCTGGCATCTAATTGGTCGGTAAGAATCAATCTTGACCGTCCATCTTGATTGTAATATATGGTTACCTATTTTGCTTTTAGGCAACATTCAATGAAGGAAATATTGTGTAATTTCCTTCATTCCTTTATTCCTTTTTTTTATTGATATATCGGGAAAATAGAATATCTAATAACCCAATATATTGTTACTATTAATTTTCTTTTAATTGCGCAAATATTTGGTAGATGATGAGGTGGCAAGTTGTGATTGGCTACAAATTTTTCGGTTTCTACAAATGCCCCCTCGAGACTTGCGCATGGCTCGGATTGGCCGAGTGCAAAGTGAGCATGTCTCGATTTTTTTTTATACGCGTAAGATGAAGTGTACGCGTTGTTTGATGCCGAAATATGTCACATATCTTTCTTCCCTCCTGCTCTAACTGTCATGGAATCTCCAGGTTTTCACGTTGACCATCATGAATATTCTCTTTCCTTGCATTTGATTTTCCTCTTCTGTGCATGATAGGGTAGCTTTTGGCAACATAATCAAACCAATCATATTAAGCAAGCTATATATATATATATATTTCCAACGAAAAGCAACCGTAAGGATTTTCTTGAAGAGGTCTAAAGCTTCTTCATCCTCAATTGCCTTTTAAGTGTAATCTCTTCAGGGAAATATCTCCAATCCAAATTGGCTAGGCTCCACTTATAAATATGTATAGCAATTGATTTGCCAAGATTGATCACTTGTAACAAGAGACACACATATTGAGGCTGCCTCCCTTCTATCTTCTTCCTTCATCGCAACGTTCAGCACCGTCCGTCACCAGACATCAATTGAAGAGGATCAGGATTTGAAGAAAGGTATGCACATACCTTCCTCATGAAGCATCTTGTGTCGCTCTCCGTTTCTCTCCTTTTTTTTCCTTTTTTTTTCCTTTTTTTTTACCCTTCCTTTTGAATCTCCCCTTTGGTTTGTCAACGTACAAGCATTCGTCAAATTGGTGAAATTTGGGGACTACTTTCTCTCTCTGTCCTTTTTTTTTTTTGCAGGATATACATCCAACTCCCTTGATCTTGTGATTCTAATCGCAGGACTTTTCTTGAGGAAGGACTTCAAGTTCGATCTCCCCATTGAAGCAGGCCATAGAGCCGTACTAATGCTGTTATCAACCATATCTCTAGGTCCAGATTCATCATACTACCTCGGCTCAGCTTATCTTGAAGTTGCAATTCCTCTAGCATCTTGAGCGAAGTCTTTCATGCAATTTGTCAATTGGCAAAAGACCACTCCCGATTCTACGCGGTGCATTTCTTTTCTTACAACTAAGTAACTTACTGTGAATTGCTTGGTGTTGGGGGCAATATCTTGCTCAACGTATCTAAAGAGCTCTCCCCTCATGATCTATGGCGCCATAGCTCACTTGCCTATTTTATTCAGCTTGCTATAATTACCTAATTCCCAAAATCTACTCCTCCCCTAATTTGTCGCCACACCTTTTAATTACTTACTTGCCGCCCGCCCCTTTTTTTTTTCTTTTTTTTTCTCTTTTTTTAGCTTGAACCTGTACGTACGCCTCTTTTTTTTTTCTTTTTTTTTTCATGACTATCCTATGCACGTGCTTCCAATTTGCTAGGCAGCTTCGACTTAGCATCCTCCGACTCATTAGGCTACCAACAGAATCGACATTCGTTGCTACAATTGTGATCCAGAGATGGTGGTTTTCAAGAATTTAAAGAGACCCGAGGGCCAATATCTTGTCATCGTAGATTGCTCGGATGACAAACCCGAGGATGGCCTCATTCTTCCTGTTGACCGAACACTTGGAGGTATTGCTTCTCATGGATCCTCTAGCCTTGGAGAGATTGGTCACCCTTCACAATGGAGCTATGAAGTGCCGAAAGGCCCTGCGAAGTCCTCCAGAGGTTGGTTTTTACGTTCACATTTGCACAACTTAGCTTCTGAACCGAGTTCGCGAGTCACTTTAGGACAGCGTATTATTTCTGGTGAGGCTTCATGGGGGGCATATTTCAAACCTATGGGCGAGTTCACATATACCCCCCAATTTTTGGGAGTGGCTTGAATGTGTCTTACTCCGTTGCAACAAACATATGGATGGAACAGAGCTCCAGCATGCAATCACGTGCTCATTATACACGTACGACCGCAACATTGACGTAATCCGTGCATTTTGCGAAGCATGGTGTCCGGATACTAATGCCTTGGAGACTGCACGCGGGTCAATTTCAATATCTCTTTGTGACATTGGCAAGCTTGGAAAACTTCCCATACTTGGCGAGATTTACGAGGAAGTCATCCCAGGGCATCGCGAACTAACTGGTGTTGAAAGAGGTAGGTTCCTCCCAGAGACTTGTGAACATTTGTTTGCAGCCTTCTACGGTCCTTGTGGAAACAAAGGGAAAAACCCTCATGTTTCTGCCACAAAATGGATAAATTTTTGGTATCGAGGAAGAAGGCATTATGCGAAGCCCCGGCTAGCCGAGCACGCAAGTCCCGACCTGAAGAGACACATAATCCTCCTGGCGTCCCTCCACCGGTAGAAGTCTGGTCTCATGAGGAAGAAGCTGTTTTTCGTGAGTTAAGTGTCAGACCACACATACGCACAGAGACCTATCTCGCGGCTTTCCTTGCATGTTGGCTTTCTATCTTTGTTTTTCCTCAAAGACCAGTTGGAATCGTTTGTCCAGGCACCTTCAAGGTTGCTAGCTTACTTGCCCGTGGGCGGCCTTTTTGCCTCACCATCCCTATGCTAGCACAAATTTATCGAGGGCTAAACACCATAGCACGAGCCCCAGTTGCAGGAAAAGCTGAAGTGTGTCTCCCCTTTCATTATATCTATGGATGGTTAGCACGTTACTTCTCCACGCACTTCCCCCCCCAATGAGGTGCCTGGTCCATTAATGTGTCAATACTCCGGAGAGGGCGGCGTGAAGCCATATTCTGAACACAATGCACGAAAGCTTATCCATGAAGGGAGTGCCATACACTGGTTTCCTTATAAGTTAAAGAAGCCTCTTCATCTTGTGGATAACAGAGAGCTATCGTCACGTTACCACCATCTTTTTGTAGGCATTCGCTCGTGTTACTTAACTTTGAGGAGTGGAGATCAGTTCATTGTGGAACCTTATAGCCCATGTTATTTCACACGCCAATTCGGGCTTTGCCAAAATATTTCGGGGGCCCTGAAGGAGGATATATTCTCTGCTTCACTCGAGGATGGGTTTCGCTTGTGGAGGGTTTCTACCAAACTTGAGACATGTTCTGAGGTGTATTTTCCAGAACTCCTTGATGATATTGAGGATTACACTGACATGAAGTACAAGAGTTGGAACCACCGCCAGAATTTGCACAACTTGGATGGGATTGACGCATTGATTGCAAGTGCCACTACTCGAGTATCAATTGGAGGGCAAAACACAGCTGTGGTTATGGATAAGGAGGTTACAGTCGCTGAAGTTAATAGTGTCATAGCTTCTCTAGCTGTTGGCCCCAACTCAAGCGGAAACTTTATGAACAAAGTCCAAACTTCTAAGCGACCATCTAGTAAGGCATTTATACTATCCATTCTTGTCATAGTTGCGCATCCCGTGATGAACTCCATTGATCCTCTATTCATCTACTGTTTTTAGGTGCTTCACAAGGGGAGAGTGGATCTACTACTACGAAAGAAGATTGCCACTTCAAGAGGCTAAAGCGGGGATCCTGACATTTTGATCAGGATGATCAAGACAAAGGTCACCCGTTCCATTCGGCACCTGAAAGCTTGGTATGCACTTCAATCTCTATCGTCCCCTTTCATCCTTTTCCTTACCCAGTCATTTCTCTCTTCTTCTTTTTTTTTTTTACTATATATATATATATATCTTTTTTATTTATGCCTAACAGACCAATCTAGATCTCGATGTGGAGGACATGCTGGAAGGTACTGAATTATCAATTTCTAAGCCTTATCCTCCAAATTTGATGGAGAGGGAAGAAAGTGATGAGGACATGATAGCAATGCCGCTATCGATTAATATGCCCAGATCCAATGATGATGTACGTCACCCAATTCATGTTGACACACAAAGTGCCAATGCGGGCAAGTACTCACAGCAAGTTGCTCCTCTCGAGTCATGCGGTATCCCTCCTCCTTTTGTCTTCTATGCTGATGATGTAATAGCAGCAGGATACCGGTCCTTAGCCTCATCATGGTGGAGCAACATCTATGAAAAAACTAGCCAATGCTTCCCCGAATGAAGTGCACTCGATCCATGGTGAGGTCATGAAGATTTTGGCATGCATCCAATCACTTTCCTTTGTAGATTCATCCTCGATGAGTATGATCATTTAGGAATTCCTAGATCACTCAAGTCGTTTCGCAACTTTGGAGGCTTCAATAGGATCCAAGCCATCTGCCATTGAGCATGCAGAGCAAGTAAGAGTGGCAGAGATCCATCTTTCTCAACAAAAGGCAATGGGAGAAGAAGATGCCAACCACTTGAAGACTCTCACTACCTGAGCGGGATAGTATGCTTCACAAACGTATAGCACTTCGAGCGGAATTAGACAAGTTGTCGGAGGAAATAGAAGGGGCTAATATATTAATCCAAGAGACATCCCAAGCATTAGAATCAAGAAAATCTGCCATCGATGCTGCTAGCACCCAACTAGGCAATGCCCATCACGCACCCTACTTAACTGATGTGGAGGCTCACTCTTTGAGAGAGTTGCAAGATATAATGGAAGAAAAGAGGGCTGCCTTGAGGAACTTCGAATGGAAATTGTAAATAGCCAAGCAAAACCTTGGAGTCATTTACTCTTATTCTTTCCTCTATTTTTCGATGAGCTACCTTGTAATACTTTGCTCTCTGCCCTCTAATTGAATTTATATCAGCATCTGGCTTTGTCGTGGAATCATCCTATTGCCTCTTTACATATATATATTTATATATGACCAAGCCTTAACTAGTATAGTACCCTTGTGGGAATCAAGTCATAATGCAGCTCCCTTTTCTTTTTTTTTTTTACTATGACTGAACCTTAACCAGTGTAGTTAAGGCTGCCTATGTACCCCTTTGAGGGATCAAGTCATAATTTTTTTTTTTGGTGACTGAACCTTAACCAATGTGGTCAAGGCTGCCTACGTACCCTTGTGAGGATCAAGTCATAACGTAGTTCAATTTTTTTATTTATTTATGCATAATATTGCTTCAAGAATTTCCCATTGATAGGACCGATTCTCAAGCCGTCTTGATCCACCAACTTGTAGGCACCATTAGTGTATGCTTCTTTGATGACATAGGGTCCATCCACTTAGGAAGAAACTTGTTCCCAATTCGGTGGGGTGACAATAATTGGCCTTCGTACAGCAAGAACCAGGTCTCCTACTTGGAATGAGCGTAATCGAAGGCGCTTATTGAAGGATTTCGACATCCGGGCTTGGTAACATTCTAGACGTTGTTGAGCCTCCAGTCTTCTTTCATCCAGTGCTTCTAGTTCTTCTAGTTGCAACTTCACGTTTTCTTCACTAGTGAGCCTTCCTGAAGTGCGATCCCTAATGATGGGATTTGTTGCTTCTAGTGGTAAGACGGCTTCACACCATACACTAAAGAATATGGTGTGGCTTGAGTTGGAGTTCGAATGTTGTCCGGTATGCCCACAAGGCTTCACCAATCTTTTCGTGCCAATCCCTCTTTGATTTGTCAACAATCTTCTAAGGAGGTTACATAATTGTTTTGTTGAAAGCTTCTGCAAGCCGTTTGCTGCAGCATTGTAGGCGGAAGAGTTATACTGCTTGAAGCCGAATTCTCACACAACTTGTCCATGGCCTTATTTGAGAATGGCTTTCCAATTGTCGTGTGACGATGTAGCGAGGTACACCATATCTAAAGATGATGTTTCCAACGATGAAGTTGGTCACTGTCTCTTCTTCACTTCCACGAAATGGAGCGCTTCTGCCCACTTAGAAAAAGTAATCAGTGGCCGCAAGGATATATGCATTCCACCATAAGACTTAGGGGTATGGTCCAAATAACATCCAATCCCCATGCATCGAAGGGCCAAGAGGCGACAGTAGGATGAGTTGGTTCTGGAGGTTGCGTGGATGAAGTTTGCATGAACTTGGCATGCTTGACACTCGTCTTTGAATAATCATGCAGTCCCTCACCATAGTCGGCCAATTAGTAGCCCCATTCTCTCATTAAGCTGAAAGTTGAGCTTAGGGCCTGATTGGTGGGCACCACATGCTGAATGAGCCTCTTCCAGTGCTTTAAATGCCTCACCAATCATTAAGGCATCTCAAGAGACTACCATCAAATGACCGTCGATAAGGACACCCTTAAAATGAATAAATCGAGGCGACATACAAGAAGCGTCTTATGTCAGTTCTACGTCTGAGTCATCTGGGAAGTTTCCCATATCTAGAGTATCAATTAGGAGGTTGTCACCAATCTTCTTTTATTGATTTCGAAGCAAATAATGTGCTAACATTTCTTCTTCATTTTGTGTGTGAAACATCCATTTTGAGACACCACCCACCTTTGGCAAACCGAACTTTCAATCTTTGCTTTTTGCCCATTGTAAGAGTGGATGCTATGGCAAGCTAGTGCATCTGCTTGCCTATTTGATTCCCTAGGCACATGTGTCAATGTGAACACTCAAATCGTTGAAGAAGGGTCAGCATACTGGGGGAGGGGAACCAAATCTGGCTTTTTAACTTCATAAGTAGGTCAGAGTTGCATCACCACTAGCTTGGAATCACCAAATATGTTTTGAGGTCTGCTACGCTCTCTTTTGATTTGCCATTTCGAGTCCAAGAATAAGTGCTTGGTACTCTGCCACATGTTTGAGCATTTCTCACAAGGGCAAATGCGTATGGCAACACATCTCCTTTNCATCGTCCGGTACGCATCCTAGGGCTTCGCGTTTTCTTCACTAGTGAGCCCTCCTGAAGTGCGATCCTTAATGATGGACTGTTGCTCTAGTGGCAGACGGCTTCAACCACCATAACACTAAGTAATATGGATGTGGCTTGAGTGGAGTTTGAAATGTTGCTCCGGTATGCCCACAAGCGCTTCACCAATCTTTTCGTGCCAATCCGCTCTTTTGATTTGTCAACAATCCTTCTTAAGAGGTTACATAATGGTTTTGTTTGAAAGACTTCTGCAACCCGTGATTGCTGCAGCATTGTAGGCGGATAGAGTGTATACTGCTTGAAGCCGGAAATTTCTCACACAACCTTGTCCATCGGCCTTATTTGAGAATGGCTTTCCATTGTCTGTGACGCAATGTAGCGACGGTACACCATATCTAAAAGATGATGTTTCCACGGATGGAAGTTGGTCACTGTCGTCTTTCTCACTCACGAAGTGGAGGCAGCTTCTGTCCACTTAGAAAAGTAATCAGTGGCCGCAAGGATATATGCACTCGTCCACCAGAAGACTAGGGGTTAATGGTCCAATAACATCTAATCCCCATGCATCGAAGGGCCAAGAGGCGACTGTAGGATGGAGTGGTTCTGGAGGTTGGTGGATGAAGTTTGCACATGAACTTGGCACGCATGACCCACTGTCTTTGAAAAATCCATGCAGTCCCTCACCATAGTCGGCCAATAGTAGCCCATTTCTCTAAGCTGAAAGTGGAGCTTAGGATATTGCCTGATTGGTGGGCACCACATGCCCCTGAATGAGCCTCTTCCAGTGCTTTAAATGCCTCGCAATCATTAAGGCATCTCAAGAAGACTCCATCAAATGGACCGTCGATACAAAGGACACCCCTTAAAATGAATAAATCGAGGCGCTCCGGACGTCTTATGTCAGTTCTACCCGTCTTGAGTCATCTGGAGTTTCCCATTATTCTAAGTAATCAATTAGAGGTTGTCGCCAATCTTTCTTTATTGATTTCGTAAGCCGGCCAATAAGATGCAACATTCTTTCTTCATTTTGTGTGACATCCATTTGAGGAACCACCCACCTTTTGGCAATGGGGAACTTTCACTCTGCTTTTGTCCATTGTAAGAGTGGATGCTTAGGCAAGCTAGTGCATCTGCTTGCCTATTTGATTCCCTAGCGCACATTTGTTGTCAGTGTGAAACACTCAAATCGATTGAAGAAGGCCCCTAGCACATAGCTGGGCGAGGGGAACCAATTTCTGGCTTTTAACTTCATAAGTAGTCAAGAGTTGATTCACCACTAGCTTGGAATCACCAAATATTTTTGAGGTCTGCTACTTCTCTTTCTATTGCCATTTCGAGTCCAAGAATAAGTGCTTGGTACTCTGCCACATTGTTTGAGCATTTCTCACCAAGGGCAAATGCGTATGGCAACACATCTCCTTTCTGGGGTGACGAAGATGACTCCTGCCCGAGCACCATGTCGGTTGGCTTGCCCCATCAAAATACATCTTCCATGGTGCTATTGGGTTCAATTAGCATGACATCCTCATCGGGCAAATCATTCTGAAAGTTCCCAGGACTCCGGAATTGGATGATCTGCAAGGAAGTCTGCGGAGAGCTTGCCCTTTAATAGCCTTTTGAGGACATAGGAGATCTCAAGCCCTTGGAGTAACATCGCCCATCTCCCTACTCGCCCAGAGAAATCAGATCGTGACATGATGTACTTGAGAGGGTTAGCTCTTGAAATGAGGTGTACTATATGGGCCTGGAAGTAATGTCGCAATTTCTGGATAGAAAAAAACCAAGGCTAAGCAAATCTTTTCAATGGGAGAGTAATTATTCTCGGCCACTGTCAATGTTCGACTTAGGTAGTAAAGAGCATTTTCTTTCTTTTCTTCATTCTCTTTGAGCAAGGAGAACACCTATAGAGCATTCTTGCGCTGACAGATAGAGTATTAAAGGTTGGCCAGGTGTAGGAGCTCGCAAAACAGGTGGCTTGAGTAAATACGCCTTTATTCTCTCAAAAGCCTTATGGCAAGCTAGATCCCAGAAGTATACTACATCCTTCTTCATGAGCCGATTGAAATGGCTGACATCGACCCAGCAAGATTAGAAATGAAGCGACGAATGTATGCCAATTTCCCTTGTAGACTTTTCAGCTCATGAAGGTTCTTTGGCTCTGGCATTTTCAAGATTGCATCTATTTTAGAAGGGTCAATTTCGATGCCTCGATGTCCTACAATGAAGCCAAGGAACTTGCCAGATGTGACACCAAATGCACACTTCAAGGGATTCATCCTTAGCTGGTAGCGCGACGTAAGCGGTCAAACACATTGCGAAGGTCTGCCAAATGTGATTGTCTTTCCTTTGACTTTACCACCAAATCATCAACATAACATTCTACTTGTTTGTGCAGCATGTCATTGAAGATTCTCTGCATGGCTCTTGATACGTTGCCCCTGCATTCTTCAATCCAAAAGGCATAACTTTATAGCAATAAATCCCTTTTGGAGTACGAAAAGCTGTCAATTCTTCGTCTTTAGGATCCATGCGAATTTGATTGTATCCAGACATTCCATCCATGAAGGAAAGAGCTTCATGACCAGTTGTCACATCGACCATAAGTTATGTTATGGGTAATGGAAAAATCATCCTTTGGGCATGCGTTATTGAGGTCTCGAAAGTCTACACAAATACGTATTTGGCCATTCTTCTTCTTTACTGGCACTATGTTTGAGACCCAAGTGGGGTAAGGGACTTCTCGAATGAACCCGGCACCAATCAACTTATCCACCTCAGTCGTTATTTGGGGCAATAGATCAGGATGGAATCGTCTCTGGGCTTGTTTAATCGGTCGTACCCCATGCTTGATAGACAATTGATGTATTGCAACCTTCGGATCCAGTCCAGGCATTTCTTGGTAAGACCATGCGAATACGTCTCTATATTCAATCAACAGTTTAACATAAGCTTCTTCTTCATCGGGGCTTAAGTTTGTGCTAAGGAAATAGGGCGGTGTTCTTCTTTTGAACCCAAGTTGACTTCCTTTAACTCATCAACCGTAGATTGCCCACCTTCCTCCAAAGTTTCTGGAGCCTCTTCTACTTTTACCTCTACCTCTTCAAGCCGACTGTCGTTAATTTCTTGAATGGTGACATGACAAGATGACATTGTTTGGTTGTCATTAGCTTCATTGCATCCTTCATCTGGCTTAGTTATTATCACCATTCGAGTATTTGCCCTTAATGTTTCGTCAAGCTTCACTTCAAGTGTTAGACGACGTCTCATTCTTGATGGAACAACACTTTGAAAGTCCCTCATTTTGACAAACAAAGGGGTCGCAATTTCACTTTGCGTATTGGTTTTCTGCTCATTAAGACCGATCGGATGTATGAATCCCAATCTTCGTTTGATTGTTCCTTTGGTCCCTTGGCTTTTAGTCTCCCTAGTGACGTTCCCCAACCTATCAAAGACTGAAGATCATTTAGGTTGCCTTCCCAAACGATCAAATACAGAGGGTCTTGAAGATGGTGGTGGTTCTTTGTCATCATCACCTTCTACAGAAATATACCCTGTAGAGACTTTCTTTAACGGGAATTGAATAGATTCAGGTGGAGTATATCCCAAGCCAGCTTTCGAGTTTGCAAACAGCATGCCCTTGCTCCTTTAATGCATATTGCATCTCGGTCGAACCTTGCTTATTTAATATGTGCAACATGGAAGAAGGCCCCGTCAAAGACTGCATGTCTTGGTCATATCCAGCTTTTGCCAATAGTCTATAGGCATTAGGGTCATACCCACCTTGACGTGTTGTAGGTATCACCTCTTGTATGGGTGAGTTCTGAGAGAGCTGCCTAAAGCCTGTTAACGGCCGACTAGAGGACTTAACAGCCTCAATTCTTGTGACTGGCAGGTTTAACCCTTTTAAGCCCACATCTTTTATTCCCTTGCTATAAGTGAACGGTGGTTGTCCTTCCTTCCTCTTAGCCTTCGGGACATATCGTAGGACTGGCACTATCTCATTCAGCCCACTATTAGGCTCACTATTCCTTTTTGTGTTTTTGAAGTCATCAATGGCAATTGGTTTCTCATTTGTAGTGCTGGCTTGTTCCAAATCCTTAGCACCTTCAAATTGGAGTAGCTTACCCCGGTCCTTTGATGGCGATGTGTGTTGTGTCCATCCTAACGTCTAGCCCTTGATGTAGAACTTAGCATCAGCAAAATGAGCCTCAGCCTCTGTGAATGGCTTACCATCTGCTACTACCGTCTTCTGACAACCATTTTTTGTATATTTGAAGCACTGGTGAAGGGTGGAAGGCACCACACCATGTTCATGTATCCAAGGCCGACCAAGGAGCATATTATAAGTTGTCTTTGCATCGATGACATGGAACAATGAACTTGAGTCCATGTCATCTATTGACAAATCTACTTTCATCTTGCCAATAGCTCTTTGCCCCCCTTGATCGAAACCTTGTATCATCAAACGGCTTTCTAAGAGCTCGTTAGGAGTCACACCTAGATTTCTCATAACTTGAATGGGAAGGATATTTACTGCAGAGCCACCATCTATCAATATTCGGTTTAGTCGATATCCACGAGCATAGCCTGTGACAAATAGTGGCCGATTGTGGGGTTCAGCCCCTAAGAAAAGGTCTTCATCAGTGAAGGTTATGGTCTCCAGACAATTGGCACGTGAACAAGGGATAACGTTCCTATCTTTCTCTTGACTCCCTTCATCACCAATTTGATTGCACGACGATGATGAAGTTATGGCATCTGGTGACTTGTCAGGGAGAGAGTCCCATAGTGTAATTGGAACTCCTGCCCCTTGCAGGTAGCGTCTCTTGATCTCCCTGGGTCTATAAGTCCTCCTCTTGGATATTGTCTTCCTTGGCTTCATCGCCACCTTAAACATCACTTGTGTTCCTTCATAGGGTTTATGAAAGACATCCATGTGAGCTTGTGGAGTCTCTTGTAACTCCTGAGATACTGGCTTTTGCAACCCAAGAGAGGTTTGTCCTGGAATCGATTGTTGTTGTGTGATGGGAACCCACTCCTCTTCGTTGCTATCGTGATGATCTACGACAGGAGGTGTCAAAAGTTTGAAGGCTGTTGATGCCATGCTAGTCATCAATGAGCGCCTTGTAGTGTCTTCTTCCTTTACAAAGGCAACATTGCTTGTAGTCACTTCATCTTCAAATGTAATTTTTCCTTGACGTGCTAAACCCATGATTTTATCTTTGAGGACAAAGCACTTCTCCACCGGATGACTCACTAATCGATGGTATCTACAATAGTTTGGGTCGCTTGTGCGTCCAGCTTGTTGTGGTCGCTTCATTTCTGGTAAGTCAATAAGCTTTAGCTCGAGTAAGTGATCAAGCATGCCTGGGACGTCATAATCAGGGAATGGGTAGACCTTGTTTTGCAACTCCTCAAGCATAGGCTTGAGCATTAGTTTACGTTCCGCCGGAGGTACCTTCACTTCCATCTCCTTATTTCCTGAGATTCTAATAGGGGTAGTATTTACAGCCAAGGCTTGCTTGGTATCAATCTTGAAGGACTTGCCCCCTTTCCTTGTATCTTGACGGTCCTTTTCCTTCCCAAACTCTTGGATAGGTGGTCCTTGCACGCCACTTGACTTAATGCTAAGCTCCATGTCATGTGCTCGCGTAGCTAACTCCTCAAAGGTGTGGGGTTTGATTCCCTGCAAGATATAGCGCAAACCCCAGTGCATTCCTTGAATGCACATGTCAATTGCAGAGGCTTCGAAGAGCCGATCTCTACAGTTAAGACTCATATTTCTCCATCTATGAATATAGTCTGTGACAGGTTCATCTCTCAATTGACGTGCACTGGTAAGCTCAATCATACTCACAGTACGTTTAGTACTGTAAAACCTATTAAGGAAATCTTGCTCTAACTGTCCCCAGCTATCGATTGAGCCAGGGGCAAGGTCTGTGTACCAGTCAAACACATTGCCTTTTAGCGAACGCACAAATTGTTTTACTAGCAAATCACCTTCGGTCCCCGCATTGTTGCAAGTCTCAACAAAATGTGCGATATGCTGTCTTGGATTACCCTTTCCATCGAATGGTTGGAACTTGGGCGGTTGATAATTTACAGGCATTCTTAACATGTCAATCCTTCGTGTATACGGCTTGATGTATGCAGACGACATTGAGTTGCTGGGTTGCACTTGGCCTTTTAACGCTTCTTTGATGAATTCTTGTAGTTGGTCCGTGGGAATAAATCCGTCAGCAGCAACACGTATGGTTTTTGTCGATGTTGGCACTACTTCGTCAATGGTAGTGGTGTCAAATACCTGTCCTTGGGCAGCAACAACCTGTGTAGTCTCATTTGATATTAATGATCGTGTCACAGCAGGGATGGTCTCTGGCGCAAGCACCTGCTGTGAAGTACTGTCATCAACTCGCCTCGACTTATCCATAACTTCAAGCTTGTTCATCAAGTAAGCGACTTGTGAGTCACGCTCTTGGATGGTTTTCATGAGTCCTTCTAGAGTTTTTGCCATAACAGATACTTGCTCCTCCAAGGATGATGTGTTCGTCATCATGGCCGGTAGAACTCCTATGTTTCCCGAGCCTTCTCCTTCCATCATGAGCCCATCAGAGGTAGTAGGAATGAAGGCATCGCTATCTTCAAGTTTCCCCTTGTCGTAAGATTCATCTTTCTCCACAGCGTCTAGTTCCTTTTGAGGAAAGTGATGAGCTGACATGTCTTCGGCGATAGTGTTGTGATCATGACTTACCAGGTCTGATGTGACACCCACAGGAGCATGCCCGAAGATAGCATCAGACTTCATTGTTGTGCTGCTACGAGCCGCAACATCTTTGGCCATGCTTCTTGTGTAGACCTTTTGTTGAGTATCTGCATCAGCAATAACAGCATCATCATGACTCTTCAGCCTTGGATCGAAGACGACAAGTTTCCTTGGTCCCATTGTAGCTTCTAGAGTGAAATCTTCAAGGAGAGATGAGAGGTAGAGATGGTCCCACCGGGCGTGCCAGAAATTTGTACGCAACAAATTTTGAGTCTCAACAAAGACGCGATAAAAGTTACGACAAAATCAACTTTAATACAAGTGCTTCTTTTTTTTTTGTTTGAGTGGGTACAAATCTCTGAGAAATTTATAGAAAATAAATCCTCTGATTCTCTTTTGCACTAGATTCTAAATGAAACTTGAGCAGTGTACTTTCAATTGTGGTTGGTAACACCGGGGCTTGTGAGCTTGACCCGATGAATCCGAGAGTTGCTTCGAGCGAGGGCTTCGTAGCTTGTTCTCGATCGAAGCTGATGATGGAGTTGCTGGGGCTTTTGAGCTTGATCCATCGAATCCTCCTGGAGTCTCGAGCGAGGGCTATGGTAGCTTGATCTCGGTCGAGGTGGAACGCCGGGGCTCTACAAGCTTGATCCAACGAATTGGTGTGGAGTTTCTCCGAGTTTTTTGATGTAACAGAACTTTGAAAGGGTTCTGGAGCGTTTTCGGTTGGGCAGAGATTTCTCAGGTCTTGGCGCCTTCTTCCTTCTCCTCTCCTCTTCTCCCTCTCTTTTTTTTTCCTTTGAAGGAGAGTCCTCTATTTATAGAGGAGAAATGATGATGTGGCAATCCTCGTTCTGGCATCTAATTGGTCGGTAAGAATCGATCTTGACCGTCCATCTTGATTGTAATATATAGTTACCTATTTTGCTTTTAGGCAACATTCAATGAAGGAAATATTGTGTAATTTCCTTCATTCCTTTATTCCTTTTTTATTGATATATCGGGAAAATAGAATATCTAATAACCCAATATATTGTTACTATTAATTTTCTTTTAATTGTGCAAATATTTGGTAGATGATGAGGTGGCAAGTTGTGATTGGCTACAAATTTTTCGGTTTCTATAGAGGGCATTGCCCGTGATCAATGAAGGGCTTTCACTGAGGTCAAGCAAGGCACTGCCTGTGGCCGAGCATGGCATCGCCGATCGTAGAGCAAGGCACAGCCCATGGTTGAACATGCAATGGCCCTTGGTATTGCAAGGCCCAGCCCATGGTTGAGCAAGGCATCACCCGAGGAAGAGCAAGGCACTACCCATGAGAGACCACGTGTACAGCCTGTGGTCGATTGAGCCATCACCCATGGTAGAGCAAGGCACTACCCATGAGAGACCACGTGTACAGCCTGTGGTCGACTGAGCCATGACCCATGGTAGAGAGCCATTGCCCATGGTAGAGCAAGGCACAGCCTGTGGTCGTGCAAGGCATCCCCTGTGGCAGAGCAAGGCACTGCCCATGAGCGACTAAGAACACAGCCGGTGGCTGACCGAGGGCTATCTCTGTGGTCGACCAAGCCATCGCTCATTGTAGAGCTAGACACAGCACAGGGTCAACCAAGCCATTGCCCAGGATAAAGCAAGGTGCCGCACATGGTTGACCAACCCATGGCCCGTGGTAGAGCAAGGCACAGGCTGTGGTGAAGCAAGGCATCGCCCATGCTAGGGCATGGCATAGCCCATTGTCAAGTAAGGCATTGCACATGGTAGAGCAAGGCACAACCTGTGGTCAAACATGGTATTGCCCTTGGTAGAGCAAGGCACAGCCTGTGGTCGTGGAAGGCATCACCCATGGCAGAGCAAGGCACTGCCCATGAGCAACTGAGCGCACAGCTGGTGGCTGATTGAGGGCTACCTCTGTGGTCGACCAAGCCATCACCCGTCGTAGAGCAAGACACAGCCCATGGTCAATGAAGCGATTGCCTGGGGTAAAGCAAGGTGCAGACCATGGTTGACCAACCCATGACCCGTGGTAGAGCAAGGCACAGGCTGTGGTGAAGCAAGGCATCGCCCGTGCTAGGGCAAGGCATAGCCCATGGTAGAGCGAGGTACAACCTGTGGTCAAACATGGTATTGCCCTTGGTAGAGCAAGGCACAGCCTGTGATCGTGCAAGGCATCTACCATGGTAGAGCAAGGCACTGCCCATGAGCAACCAAGCGCACAGCTGGTGGCTGATCGAGGGCTATCTCTATGGTCAACCAAGCCATCACCCATCGTAGAGCAAGACACAGCCTGTGGTCAACCAATCCATTGCCCGGGGTAGAGCAAGGCACAGGCCGTGATCAAGCAAGGCATCACCCTTGCTAGGGCAAGGCATAGCCCCTGATCAAGTAAGCCATTGCCCATGGTAGAGTGAGGCACATGCTATTGCCCTTGGTAGAGCAAGGCACAGCTGGTGGTAGAGCAAGGCATGGCCTGAGTTAGAGACAAGCACTGCCCATGAGAGACCGGGTGAACAGCCCATGGACGACTGAGGGTTCTCTCTATGGTTGACCAAGCCATCGCCAGTGGTTGAGCAAGGCACAGCCCATGCTCAAGTAAGCCATCGGCCGAGGAAGAGCCAGGCACTGCCCATGAGCCACCAAGCGCACAGCCCATAGTCAACCAAGGGCTGTCTCTGTTGTTGACCAAGCCATCACCCATGTTAGAGTGAGGCACAGCTGATCATTGAGCAAGGCATTGCCTGTGGTAGGGCAAGGCACAGCCCGTGGCTGAGCAAGGCAATGACCATGGTGGACCAAGGCACTGCCCGTGGCTGACCAAGAGCTATTGCCACGGTAGATCAATGCGTTGACCCATGATTGACCAAGGGTTGTCATCGTGGTTGAGGAAGGCATCACCTGTGGAAGTGCAAGGCACTGCCTGTGAGTGACCGAGTGCACAGCCTATGGTTGATTAGGGCATCACCTGTGATTGATGAAGGGCTGTCGCTGTGGTCAAGCAAGGCACTGCCCTTGTGCAACCAAGAGCGCAGCCCATGGTTGATCGAGGGCTGTCTCCTTGGTCGACCAAGCCATCGCCCGTGGGGGAGCAAGGCACCGCCCATGGTAGAGTGAGGCACAGCCTGTGGTCGAGCAAGGCATCGCCTGTGGTAGAGCCAGGCACTACTCATCAGCGACCAAGTGCACAGTTGGTGTTCAACCAAGGCCGGTCTCCATGGTCAACCAAACCATTGCTCGTGGTAGCGCAAGGCATAGCCCATAGTCGAGCAATGTATCGCCTGTGCTAGAGCAAGGCACTGCCTGGGGTCGGCCAAGCCGTGGCCCATGGTAGAGCAAGGCACAGATGGTGGTGGAACATGGTATTGCTTGTGGTAGAGCAAGGCACTGCCTGTGAGCGACCGAGCACACAGCCCATGGTCGACCAAGGGCTGTCTCCATGTCGACCAAGCCATTGCCCGTGGTAGAGAAAGGCCTAGCCCATGGTAGAGCAAGGCATTTCCTGTGGTTGGGCAAGGCACAGACCATGGTCGAACATGCCATGGTCCTTGGTAGAGCAACACATGGCCCATGGTCAAGGAAGGCACTGCCCGAGGTACAGCCAAGCACTGCCCAAGAGAGACCGAGTGTATAGCTTGTGGTCGATTGAGGAACACCGAGGCATAGCACGTGGTCGACCAACCCATGGTCCATGGTAGAGCAAGGCATAGGCCATGGTCAGGCAAGGCATTGCCCATGCTAGGGCAAGGCACAGCCCGTGGTCAAGTAAGGCATTACCCGTGGTAGAGCAAGGCACAACCTGTGGTTGAACATGCTATTGCCCTTGCTAGAGCAAGGCATCACCCGAGTTAGAGACAGGCATTGCCCACAGGAGAGCAAGTGCACAGCCCATGGATGACCAAGAGTTCTCTGTGGTTGACCAAGGCATCGACCATGGTTGAGCAAGGCACAGCCCATGCTCAAGGAAGGCATCGGCCGAGGAAGAGCCAGGCACTGCCCATGAGCCACCAAGTGCACGGTCCGTAGACAACCGAGGGCTGTCTCTGTGGTTGACCAAGCCATCACCCATGGTAGAGCGAGGTACAGCCCATTGCCAAGTAAGGCATCGCCTGTGGTAGGGCAAGGCACAGCCCATGGCTGAGCAAGGCATTACCTGTGGTCGACCAAGAGCTTTTGCCATGGTCGATCAATGTGCCGACCCACGATTGACCAAGGGTTGTCGTCGTGGTTGAGGAAGACACTGCCCATGGAAGTGCAAGGCACTGCCTGTGAGCGACCGAGTGTACAGCCTGTGGTTGATGAGGGCATCACCCATGATCGACGAAGGGCTGTCGCCGGTGTCAAGCAAGGCACTCCCCTTGTGCAACCGAGAGCACAGCCTGTGGTCAATTGAGGGCTGTCTCCATGGTCGACCAAGTCATCACCCGTGGGGGTGCAAGGCAGCGCCCGTGGTTGAGTGAGGCACAGCCTATGGTGGAGCATGGCATCGCCTGTGGTAGAGCCAGGCACTGCCCATGAATGACCAAGTGCACTGTCACTGGTCAACCAAGACCGGTCTCCATGGTCAACCAAGCCATCGCTCATGGTAGGGCAAGGCATAGCCTGCAGTTGAGCAATGTATCGCCCATGCTAGAGAGAGGCACAGCCTGGGGTTGGCCAAGCCATGGCCCGTGGTAGAGCAAGGCACAGCTGGTGGTGGAGCTTGGCATCGCTCATGGTGGAGCAAGGCACTACCTGTGAGAGACCAAGCACACAGCCCGTGGTCAGCCAAGGGCTGTCTCCATGGTCAACCAAGCCATCACCCGTGGTAGAGCATGGCACAGCCGGTCACCCTGTCTCTGTGGTTGTCCCAGCCATTGTTTGGGGTAGTGCAAGGCACCGCCCATGGTCGAGCAAGGCACGGCCCATGGTAGAGCAAGGTGTGCCTCGTGGTCTACTGAGGGCTGTCACCGTGGTCGACTGAGCCACTGCCCGTGGTACAGCAAACCACAGCCAGTGGTGGAGCAAGGCATTGCTCATGGTAGAGCAATGCATTGCCCAAGAGCGACTGAGCAACAGCCCATAGTCATCCGTGGTAGGGCAAGGCACAGCTTGTGGTCAAGCAAGGCATCGCCTGTGGTTGGTTAAGGCACAGACCATTGTTGAACATGCCATTGCCCATGGTGGAGCATGGCTTCTCCCGTGGTAGAGCCAGGCACAGCCTGTGGTCAAGCAAGGCATTGCTCGTGGTACAGCTAGGCATAGCTTGTGATCGACCAAGCCATCACTTGAGGTAGAGTGATGCACTGCTTGTTGTCAAACAAGCCATCGCCCATGGTAGAGCCTGGCACATCCCCATGGTCAAGTAAGGCAAGGCCCATGGAAGAGCGAGGCATAGCTCATGGTTGACCAAGCCATCGCCCATGGTAGAGCAAGGCACAACCTGTGTTTGAGTAGGGCATTGCCTGTGGTAGTGCCAGGCATAGCCTGTGGTCGAGCAAGGCATCGCCTGTTCTAGAGCAAGCACTGCCTCTGAGCATCCAAGGGCTGTCTCCACTGTCAACCAAGCCATCGCCTGTCATAGAGCATGGCACAGCCCATCATCAGGAAGGCATCGCCCATGGTAGAGCAAGGCACAGCCTGTGGTCAACCAAGCCATTGTCTGAGGTAAAGCAAGGCACAGCCCATGGTCGATCAAGGTAATGCCTAAGGCAGAGCAAGGCCCAGGCAGTAGTCAAGCAAGCCAATGCCCATGATAGTCCAAGGCACAGCCTTTGTTCGACCAAGCCATTGCCCATGGTAGAGCAAGGCACAGCCTGTGATCAAGCAAGGCAACGCATGTGGTAAAGCATTGCACAGCCCATGAGGGACTGAGTGCACACCTGGTGGTCGACTGTGGGCTGTCTCTATGGTCAACCAAGCTATCCCCCATGGTAGAGCGAGGCACAGCCCATGGTTGAGCAAGCCGTCACCCATAGTATGGCCAGGCACAGCTCGTGGTCGACCGAGGGCTATCTCTGTGGTCAACCAAGCCATCCCCCAGGGTAGAGCGAGGCACAGCCCGTGGTCAAGCAAGATGTTGCCCGTGGTATAGTCAGGCACAGCCTATGGTCGAGCAAGGCATCACCCAAGCTAGAGCCAGGCATTGGCCATGAGCAACTGAGCGCATAGCCTGTGGTCGACCAAGCCATCGCTGGTGGCAGAGCAAGGCACAGCCCGTGGTTGAGCAAGGCATTTCCCGTGGCACAGCCTGAGGTCAAGCAAGGTGACACCTGTGGCAGAGCAAGGTGACACCTGTGGCAGAGCAAGGTGTAGGCTGTAGTCGAGCACGCCATCACCGTGGTAGAGCAAGGCACAGCCTTTGGTCAACCAAGCCATTGCCCATGGTGGAGCAAGGCACAGCCTGTGGTTGAGCAAGGCATAGCCTGTGGTCGAGCAAGGAAACACACATGGTAGAGAATGGCACAGCCCTTGAGCGACTGAGTGCACAGCTTGTGGTTGACCAAGGGCTGTCTCCATGGTCGACCAAGCCATTGCCCTTGGTAGAGTGAGGCATAGCCTGTTAGACCCTTGAGCTCTAGCCCCGAAGAATGCGTACTACAAGCCGTACCTCGAGGTAGTGGTAGCGCATAGCATGCACGCGAGGATGCGCGGGCAGTCAGGTGCGAGGTGTTGGGATGAATTGCAGGTCCATGAGCAGGCAAGTATGGAGATGGTCACATAAGCGTGCGTGGAGGCACTAGTGAAGGGGACGATCAATCAAAGCTTGGCAGAGTGCTGAGGGATCAAATTATGGCCATGGAGTGTCACTGTTCACAAGAAGGTGAATGCGTGTATGGGTGGTGAGGATGTCCACGAGCAAGGCACGATGCAATGCTCAAGGATGCTCGGTGAACAAGATGTGACTGAGCAATGGCACTCTGGGAGTGCGCACTACTCGATAGGCATGGCAGATGCTAAGGGAATGCTCAACACTTAGCGGTTGGTGAGTTGACTACTTGTGAAGATCAGATAAGTCCTTGACCATGCTCGAGCACTGTTGGATGTAGCAATCCCGATCGGACGGCTGTGATCATAGGAGGCGATCATGGATGTGGGCCCTGGAGGAGAGTGGATCGGATCGACGATGCTGGGTCAGCACAAAGTCATCCGTACCTGGTCAAACAGACAATCGGGGAAAGATTCTCCTGGGATATGGCAAATCAATCTCTTATGGAAGCAATCTTGGAGATTGCAGATCGACGGCCGAGATTGAACAGATTGAGATTTGATGGAGAGAATCAAGGGATTTAGATATATCGGTTGCCATATCTAGTCTGCTAGGCTCCTCTATATAAAGGGGGTCAGTCTCATTCTTAGAGACAACCAAGAATTCTCAGAGGAGAGACATAGAGAGCCAGAGACTCCAAGAGAGTGGAAGTCAAGTTAGAGCAAGCAGTCCGGTGTCCTTGAGAGAAGGCACAAGACGGGTGGGGAGTGCAAGCAGTGAGAGACTATGAGGCATATACTCATGTGACTGCATGTAAGTGTTCTGATCTGGGATTGGGTTTTTCGTGTACTTGTAGTAGATGTGAATACGAGTTACGTTTTCCCAATTGTGTTCTTGTGTTCCTTGGTGTGGCTTTTGCAGTTCTGTGATCGAACGACCTCGATGGTACGCACAGTGTGTGTGTGGCTGGTCGGCAAGTGGAGTGTCGATGCCTAGCGGGTGCGGAAAAATTTGTGGTCTGTATTGGCCCCATGACAGTTGGTATTAGAGCATGGGTTTGTCCGTGACAAGCCAGAGTACCCGTGATAGTGGTGCTGCGTTCGGGTTGAGAATACCCTTTGTCAAAGACCACGCGTACCCTACAATCAGCAACCGTGTGGACCAGGGCGATGGAAGCGTTGTAGGAGCGATTGATGGCTCTAGAAGGCCGTATTGCAGAGCTTAATGAACGAGCAGACCTGACCGCTACGCTGGAACCCCGCATTGCTGCTTTGGAGGACAACGTCAGCGAAGGCAATGATCTTGGAGGAACCGTGACTGATCTGCTGAAGGCGATCAGGCTTGATGTGGTGACCCTGAAGGATGATGTGGTCTTGATCAAGTGGCAACTTGTGTCCCAAGCGGGGCCATCGACTGAGCCTCATGGGAAGATGAAGGTCCCGGAGCCGAAGGCGTTTGAAGGAACTAGGAGTTCCAAGGATTTAGAGAACTTCATATGGGATATGGAGAACTACTTCACTGCTGCGAAGATCCCCGACGCCGAGAAGGTCATGATCACCACCATGTATCTTGCCAAGGATGCGAAGCTATGGTGGAGGACCCTGGTCCAAGAAAACATCAGTGCAGGCAGACCCCGAATTGAGACCTGGGAGGCACTGAAGAAGGAACTGAAAGAGCAGTTCCTGCCGAGCAACATAGCATGGCTTGCTCGGGATGCGTTGGCCAAGCTGAGGCACAGTGGACCAGTGCAAGACTACGTGAAGGAGTTTAGCGCACTGATGCTGGACGTGACGGATATGTCAGAGACGGACAAGTTGTATAAGTTCCTTAAGGGATTGCAACCTTGGGCTCAACTAGAGTTGAGGAGGCAAGGGGTAAGAGACCTTCCTTCTGCCTTAGCTGTGGCGGACGCACTGCTGGACTTATGGATTGCTCATGTCGAGGAGGGGAGCAAGAAGGCCCAACATACAGACAAGGACAAGAAGTCCAAGTCCTACCTGACAAGAAAGTCAAGGAAGGGCAAGGAGAAGCAGCTGACCCGACCAGACAAGGGAAAGGCGAAGGTGATCGAGGGAGCCAACGGGAAGAAGGACCCTCGTACGCACCCTGGCTGCTTCAAATGTAACGGACCCCATAGGGCAAAGGAGTGCCCAAAGAGGGAGGGGAAGGTTACTGCCCTACGGTCGGATGACTTCAACGGGGACTGCGTGCAGCGTGTTGCCCCACTGCAGGCCCTAGGCGCTATGCGGAGTGAGCGCCCGAAGGTATGCCACAGTTTGTTATTCGTGGATGTAACCTTGAATGGCGGGCGGATGTCAGCCTTGGTGGATACTAGCGCCACCAACACATTCATATCAGATTGGATGGTACGACCCTTGGAGTTGCGAGTGGAACGATCTCACAACCGATTGAAGGCGGTGAACTCCAAGAGCCAACCGATGGGTGGGTTGGCGAGGGATGTGCCCATCAAGATAGATGCTTGGGAGGGTACGATCAACCTGATGGTGGTTCCTTTGGATGACTATGACCTCATCCTTGGGAATAGCTTCTTTGCAGATGCATCCATCACCATCATGCCTCATGTGGGAGGCATTGTCATTGGAGATCCACGACGACCTTGTTTCGTGCAAGGATACCAAGGCCTTGTACACTCCGAGGAAGTAGCCACGGAGAAGGTATCTACAATGCAATTGGCACAAGGAATGAAGAAAGGGTATCCCACTTACCTTGCGGCTATTACGGAAGTGAAAGTGTAGGAGACGAAGGCGGACCCTAAGATTCCACTCGAGGTAGTGGAAGTGCTCGAGCAATTCCAGGATGTAATGCTGGAGGAGTTGCCAAGAGGGCTACCGCCGTGCCGAGCGGTAGATCACAAGATAGAACTACTGCCAAGCACCGTTCCCCCAGCCAAAGCCCCATACTGGATGTCCCCTAAGGAGCTGGTAGAGCTACGAAGTCAATTGACCGAGTTGCTGGATGCTGGAAAGATCCAACCATCCAAAGCCCCTTATGCAGCCCCGGTGTTATTCCAGGAGAAGCAGGATGGCTCTCTCCGGTTGTGCGTTGACTACCGTGGATTGAACAAGGTCACGGTAAAGAACAAGTACCTGGTGCCCTTGATTGCAGACCTGTTTGATCGCCTAGGTGAGGCGATGGTCTTCTCCAAGCTTGACTTGCGTTTAGGATATTGGCAAGTCCACATCGCCAAAGGAGACGAGTCTAAGACCACGATGGTAACTCATTATGGATCCTTTGAATTCTTGGTAATGCCATTTGGTTTAACCAATGCTCCTGCCACATTCTACAACTTGATGAATGATGTGTTTCACGACATGCTAGATCAGTTTGTAGTCATCTATTTGGACGATATTGTCGTGTATAGCAGGGACTTGGCACAACATGTGCAGCACTTGCAGGCTGTTTTTGAACGGCTGAGGCAACACTCCCTATATGTCAAGAGGGAGAAGTGCGAGTTTGGCATGCAGGAGATCCAATTTTTGGGCCATGTGATTAGCCAAGGACAGGTGCGGATGGACTCCAAGAAGGTGCAGGCGATCTAGGATTGGCCTCCACCAAAGTCGGTGTCCGAGTTGCGGAGTTTCTTGGGATTGGCCAACTACTACCGCAAGTTTATCAGGGGTACTCGAAGAAGGTGAGTCCCTTGACTAATCTATTGCGGAAAGATCAGAAGTGGACATGGGATGAGGATTGTGATGTGGCGTTCTCCAAATTGAAGACCGCTATTGTGTTGGAGCCCGTGCTCAAGCTCCCGGATTTTGAGAAGCCATTTGAGGTACAGACAGATGCCTTAGATCAGGCTGTTGGAGGAGTTCTTGTGCAAGACGGACATCCCGTGGTGTTCGAGAGTTGGAAGTTGAAGCCTGCCGAATAGCGCTACTCAGCACACGAGAAGGAGATACTGGCTGTGGTGCATTGCTTGAGGGTGTGGCGAGTATACTTGCTGGGAACCACATTCGTGGTCAAGACGGACAACGTTGCCAATACCTTCTTCAAGTCACAACCGAAGTTGTCACCAAGGCAAGCGCGGTGGCAAGAGTTCCTAGAGGAGTATGACTTTGAGTGGGAACACCAACCGGGAAGGCACAACCTAGTGGCGGATGCGCTCAGTCGGAAGACTTTGGACCAGTTGGTGGCTTTGACTTAGGTTGCCTCCAACTTCCTCCAGGATGTCAAGATCTCTACACTAGAGGACAAGACCTATCAACTCCTAGTGGAGCAAGTCAAAGATGGGACAGTGAGGCGGTATTGCCTGGAAGATGGCTACTTTATGGCAAAGGTGGCCATTTGCTTGTCCCTAGCGGAGGCGGATTGCACTACCAACTGATGAAGGAGAGTTATGATAGTCCTTGGGCTGGACATCCAGGCCGTGAACAAATGCTAGCTCTGTTGTCAAGGTCCTATGTGTGGCCAAAGATGGCCGATGACGTTGAGTTATATGTCAAGACTTGTCTTGTGTGCCAACAAGACAAGGTGGAGAGGCGAGCAAAGGCCGGTCTCCTACAACCCTTGGCAGTGCTAGAGAAGCATTGGGTATCAGTTTCCATGGACTTTGTGTTCGGATTTCCAGAAGTGAAGGGTTATACGGCGATGATGGTGGTCATGGACCGATTCTCCAAGTACGTGATTTTCACCCCCATGACCAAGAATTGCACAGCCGAAGCTGCTACTGAGGCATTCTATCACTCCGTGGTGAAGCTCTTTGGAGTCCTGACGGAGATAGTGAGTGACTGGGATGCTTGGTTCACAGGCAACTTCTGGACGTGTTTGTTCGGACTGCTAGGATCCAAACTGAAGTTCTTGATGGCCAATCATCCACAGACGGACAGCCAGACGGAACGAGTGAATGCGCTGCTGGAGGAGCACTTGAGGCAATATGTCTCAGCAAGTCAGTGGAATTGGTTAGACTTGCTTGACTCTGCTCAGTTGTCTTACAACTTGAACCGCTCCTCAGCAACAGGTCATAGCCCGTTTGAGTTGGCAATGGGCTACCAACCACTAACGCTGCAGGAGGTGGTGTTGCAGCGCAAAGAAGGGCCTTGCCCGGCCGCATATCGATTCGCGTGTGACAAGTAGGAGATGATGGAAGAGGCGAGAGATAGCCTCACCAAAGCTGCTAAGCGAATGAAGAAGTATGTAGACAAGAACCGAAGACCGTTGGAGTTCCAGGTGAGGGACTTAGTGATGTTGAAGCTCACCCCACAGATCTGGAAGAAGATCACGAGCAAGTGCTAGCACAAGGGCTTGTTCCAACGGTACGATGGACCTTTTGAAGTGATCAAGAGAGTTAGGCCAGTAGCCTATCAGCTAGCACTACTAGAGAGGATGAAGGTGCACCTGACATTCCATGTCAGTTTCCTTAAGCCTTACCATCGGGATGAGGAGCATTCGGAGCGCAACCAGGTGAAGCGCGCCCCTCTCACCGTGAGGAAGGAACTCGACAAGGAGGTGGAAGACATACTTGATCACCAAGTGCTGGGTTACAGCAAGATGAACAGGAGGACGGAGTACTTGGTCAAGTGGAAGGACCTACCTGAGTCAGAGGCGACTTGGGAGAAGGATGTCACACTATGGCAGTACAAAGACCTCATCTGGCAATACAGAGAGTCTCATTCAATGAGGGCATTGAATCCCTTGGGTGGGGGAGGTTTGTTAGACCCTTGAGCTCTAGCCCCGGAGAATGCATACCACAAGCCATACCTCGGGGTAGTGGTAGCGCATAGCATGCACGTGAGGATGCGTGGGTAGTTAGGTGCGAGGTGTTGGGATGAATTGCAGGTCCATGAGTGGGCAAGTATGGAGATGGTCACACAAGCATGCACGGAGGCACCAGTGAAGGGGACGATTGATCAAGGCTCGACAGAGTGCTGAGGGATCAGATTATGGCCATGGAGTGTCACTGTTCACAAGAAGGTGAATGCGTGTATGGGTGGTGAGGATGTCCACGAGCAAGGCACGATGCAATGCTCAAGGATGCTCGGTGAACATGATTTGACCGAGCATTGGCACTCTGGGAGTGCGCACTACTCGATAGGCATGGCAGACGCTAAGGGAATGCTCAACACTTAGCGGCTGGTGAGTTGACTACTTGTGAAGATCAGATAAGTCCTTGACCATGCTCGAGCACTGTTGGATGCAGCAATCCCGATCGAATGACTGTGATCATAGGAGGCGATCATGGACGTGGGCCCTGGAGGAGAGTGGATCGGATTGACGATGCTAAGTCAGCGCCAAGTTACGTTTTCCCAATTGTGTTCTTGTGTTCCTTGGTGTGGCTTTTGCGGTTCTGTTTTCGAATGACCTCGACGATATGCGCGGTGTGTGTGTGGCTGGTCGGCAAGCGGAGTGTCGACGCCTAGCAGGGTGCGGAAAAATTTGTGGTCCGCATTGGCCCCGTGACACAGCCCATGGTTGAGCAAGGCATTGCCTGTGGTAGAGCCAGGCACAGCCCACGGTTGAGCAAGGCCTTGCCCGAGGCAGAGCCAGGTACTGCCCATGAACTATCGAGCGCATTGCCCGTGGTTGACCGTGGGCTGTCTGTGTGGTTGACCAAGCCATCACCCATGGTAGAGCAAGGCACAGCCTGTGGTCAACCAATGCATAGCCCATGGTAGAGTGGCACACAGCCTGTGGTCGAGCATGCCAACACCCGTAGTAGAGCAAGGCACAGCCCATGGTCGAGCAGGGCATCACCTGAGGAAGAGCCAAGCATTGGCCGTGAGTGACTAGCGCACAGCCTGTGGTAGACCGAGGGCTGTCTCCGTGGTCGACCAAGCCACCACCGGTGGTGATGCGAGGCAAAGCTCATGGTCAAGCAAGAGATCGCCTGTGGTAGGGTGAGGCACAGCCTGTGGTCCAACAAGCCATTGCCCAAGGTAGAGCAAGGCATAGCCTGTGGTCGAGCATGGCATCTCCCGTGGTAGAGCTGGGCATAGCCTGATGTTGGGCAAGGCATCGCCTGTGGTAGAGCAAGGCACTGCTCACGGTTGAGAAGGCATTGCCCGTGGTAGAGTGAGGCACTGCCCATGGTCAAGCATGCCACTGCCCATGGTACAGCAAGGCACAGCTTGTGGTTGAGCAAGGCAACACCCATGGTAGAGCAAGGCACATCCTCTGGTGGACCAAGCCATTGCTCATGGTAGACCAAGGCACAGCCTGTGTTCGGGCAAGGGATTGCATGTGGTAGAGGCAGGCACAGCCCCTGGTTGAGCAATGCATCACACATGATAGAGCAATGCATGGCCCATGAGCAACTGAGTGCACAACTCCTGGTTGACCAAGGTCTATCTCTGTGGTTGTCCCAGACTTTGCCCAGGGTAGAGCAAGGCACAGCCCATGGTTGAGCAAGGCATCGTGTGTGGTAGTGTGAGGCACAACCCATGGTCCACCAAGCCATTGTCCGGGGTACTGGAAGGGATTGCCTGTGGGTGAGCACGGCAACATCCGTGGTAGAGCCAGGTGCAGCCAATGGTCAAACAGGGCTTCGCCCATGGTTGAGCAAGGCACTGCCCATGGTTGACCAAGACAATGACCATGGTAGACCAAGGCATTGACTGTGGTAGACCAAGGCATCACCCATGGTAGACCAAGGCACTGCTCATGAGCGACCATGTGCACCTCCTGTGGTCGATGAAGGCATTGACCATGATCGACCAAGGGCTGTTGCCATGGTCAACCAAGGGCTGTTGCCGTGGTCGATCAAGGCACTGCCCATGAGCGACCAAGTGCATAGCCTGTTGTTGACCGAGGGCTGTCTCCACAGTCGACCAAGCCAACACCCATGGTCGACCGAGGGCTGTCTCTGTGGTCAACCAAGTCATCGCCCGTGGCAGAGAAAGGCAATGCCTGTGGTTGAACTGAGGGTTGTCACCGTGGTCAACCCAGCCATCGCCCTTGGAAGAGCAAGCCACAGCTCGTGGTCGAGCAAAGCATCGCCCGTGGTTGAGCAAGGCACAGTCCTTGGTTGAGCATGGCATCACCCATTGTCGACTGAGGGCTGTCTCCGTGGTCAACCAAACCATCACCCTTGGTAGAGCAAGGCACAGCCCGTGGTCAGGCAAGGCATCACCCTTGCTCAGGCAAGGCACAGCCCTTGGTTGAGCATGGCATGGCCCTTTGTCAACCGAAGGCTGTCTCTGTGGTTGACCAAGCCATCACCCTTGGTAGAGCAAGGCACAGCCCATGGCCAGGCAAGGCATCACCCTTGGCTCAGCAAGGCACAGCCCGTGGTCGAGCAAGGTATCGCCCGTGGTAGAGCAAGGCCCAGCCCATGGTCAAGAAAGGCATCACCTGAGGTAGAGCCAGGCACTGCCTGTGAGAGACTGACTGTACAGCCCATGGTCGTCTGAGCCATCACCTGTGGAAGAGCAAGGCACTGCCCGTGGTTGAGCAAGGCATCACCCATGGTGGAGTAAGGCAACATCCATGGTAGAGCAAGGCAACACCCGTGGTAGAGTAAGGCACAGGCCATGGTCAAGCAAGCCATCGCCCGTGATAAAGCATGGCACAACCTTTGGTTGACCAAGCCATTGCCCATGGTCGAGCAAGGCATCACACGTGGTAGAGCAAGGCACGGCCAATGAGCGACCAAGTGACCAGCTCCTGGTCGACCAAGGGCTGTCTCCAAGGTAGACCAAGCCATCACCCATGGTTGAGTGATGCATAGCCTGTGGTCGAGGAAGGAGTCGCCCAAGACCAAGCCATTGCCTGTGGTCGAGCAAGGCAATGCACATGGTAGAGCAAGGCATGGGCCATGAGCGACTGAGTGCACCTGGTCGACCAAGGGCTGTCTCCGAGGTCAACCAAGCCATCATCCATGGTTGAGTGATGCATAGCCCGTGGTTGAGCAAGGAGTTGCCCGAGGTATAGCCAGGCACTACCTGTGGTCATGCAAGGTGTCGCCCGTGGAAGAGAGATGCACAGCCTGTGGTCAAGAAGGCATCACCTGCCATAGAGCCAGGTGCAACCTAGGGTTGAGAAGGCATCACTCATGGTTAAGCAAGGCATTGCCTGTGGTAGAGCAAGGCACAGCCCATGGTGGAGCAAGGCATTACCTGTGGAAGAGGAAGGCACTGCCCATGAGCAACTGAGCACACAGCCCGCGGCTGACCAAGGGCTGTCTATGTGGTCCACCAAGACATCGCCCGTGGTAGAGGAAGGCACAGCCCATGGTCGAGAAGGCATTGCCCATGGATGAGGGATGCACTGCCCATGGTTGAGCAAGCCGCTGCCTGTGGTACAACAAGGCACAGCCCGTGGTCGAGCAAGGCAACGCCCATGGTAGAGCAAGGCACAACCTTTGGAGGACCAAGCCATTGCTCATGGCAGACCAAGGCAAAGCCTGTGATTGAGCAAGGCATCACGCGAGGTAGAGCAAGGCACTGCCCATGAGCAACTAATTGCATTGCACCTAGTCGACCGAGGGCTGTCTCCATGGTCATCAAAGCCATTGCCCATGGTAGGGCAAGGCACAGCCCGTGGTCGAGCAAGGCATCGTGCTTGGTAGAGTGAGGCATAGCCTGTGGTCAACCAAGCCATTGTCTGTGGTACAGGAAGGGACTGCCTGTGGTCATGCATGGCAACACCTGTGGTAGAGCCAGGCACAGCCTGTGGTCGAGCAGGGCATTGCCCGTGGTTGAGCAAGGCACTGCCTGTGGTCGACCAAGACATCGACCATGGTAAAGGAAGGCAACACCCATGATTGACCAAGGGCTGTTGCTGTGGTCGACCAAGGCATTGACAATGGGAGAGCAAGGAACTGCCCATAAGCAACCAAGGGCACAGCCCATGTTCCACCGAGGGCTATCTCCCTGGTCAACCAAGCCATCACCCGTGGTAGAGCAAGCCACAGCCCGTGGTCGACCGAGGGCTGTCTCCATCGTCAATGAAGCCATTGCCCATGGCAGATGAAGGCATTTCCTGTGGTTGAACTGAGGGCTGTCTCCAAGGTCCACCAGGCCATCGCCCTTCGAAGAGCAACCCACAGCCCGTAGTTGAGCAAAACATCACCCGTGGTTGGGCAAGGCACAGCCCATGGTCGAGCAAGGCATCGCCCTTGGTAGAGCAGGGCGCAGCCCGTGGTCGAGCAAGGCATTGCCCTTGGTAGAGCAGGGCACAGCCTGTGGTCGAGCAAAGCATTCCCCCTGGTTGGGCAAGGCGCAGCCTGTGGTCAAGCAAGGCATTGCCCATGGTAGAGCGAGGCACAGTCCTTGGTTGAACATGCCATTGCCCATGGAAAAGAAAGGCAATGTGGGTGGTCGAGCAAGGCCTCACCCATGGTAGAGCAAGGCCCAGCCCATGGTCGAGCAAGGCATCACCCGAGGTAGGGCCAGGCACTGCCCGTGACAGACCAAGCGTTCAGCCCATGGTCATCTGAGCCATCATCCATGGAAGAGCAAGGCACATCCCATGCTCGAGCAAGGTATCACCCGTGGTAGAGCAAGGCACTGTCCATGGTAGAGCAAGGCAATGCCCATGGTAGAGCAAGGCACAGGCCGTTGCCGAGCAAGGCATGACCCATGATCGACTGAGTGCACAGCACCAGATCGACCAAGGGCTGTCCCTGAGGTTAACCAAGCAATCACCCATGGTTGAGCAATGCAAAGCATGGGGTTGAGCAAGGAGTCACCCGAGGTAGAGCAAGGCATGGCCCATGGTTGAGCAAGCCATCGCCCATGGTAGAGCATGGCACAGCAGTGGTCGAGCAGGGCATCGCCCATGGTAGAGCCTGGCACTGGCTGTGAGCAACTGAGCGCACCACCCATGGTCAACCGAGGGCTGTCTCCATGGTCAACCAAGGGCTGTCTCCATGGTCAACCATGCCATTGCCGGTGGGAGAGCAAGGCACAGTCCATGGTCAAGCAACGCATAGCCTGTGGTAGAGCAAGGCATAGCCCATGGTAAAGCTAGGCACAGCCCATGGTCCAGCAAGCCATCACCCATGGTAGAGCAAGGCACAGCCTGTGGTCAAGCAGGGCATCACCCAAGGTAGAGCCAGGTACTGACCATGAGCAATTGAGCACACAGCCCATGGTTGACTGAGGGCTGTCTCTGTGGTCGACCAAGCCATTGCCGATGGCAAAGCAAGGCATTGCCTGTGGTAGGGCGAGGCACAGCCCGTGGTTCTAAGCCATTGCCCATGGTAGAGCAAGGTACAGCTCATGGTTGAGCATGGCATCTCCCGTGGTAGAGCCAGGCACAACCCGTTGTTGAGCAAGGCATCGCCTGTGGTAGAGGAAGGCACTGCATGTATGTGACCGAGCGCACAGCCCATGGTCAACCAAGCCATCACCCAAGGTACAGCATGGCTCAGCCTGTGGTTGAGCAGGGTATCACCCGCGGTAGAGCGAAGCACAGCCCATGGTCAACCAAGCCATGAACTGTGGTAGAGCGAGGTGCAGCCCATGGTAGACCAAGCCATGGCCCATTGAAGAGCAAGGTACAGCCCGTGGTGGAGCAAGGCATTGCTCATGGTTGAGCGTGGCACTGCCTGTGATTGACCCAGCACATAGCCCGTGGTCAAATGAGGGCTGTCTCTGTGGTCGATCAAGCCATCTTCCATGGTAGAGCAAGGCACAGCCCTTCATTGAGCAAGGTATCACCCGTGGTAGGGTGATGCACATCCCCATCGTTGAACATGCCATTGCCAATGTTACAGGTAGGCACAGCCCATGGTCGAGCAAGGCATCAACTGTGGATGAGCAAGGCACCACCCATGGTCGAAAAAGGCATCGCCCATGGCAGAGCATGGCACAGCCAGTGGTCAAGCAAGGCACTACCCATGGTAGAACAAGGGACAGCCCGTGGTTGACCAAGCCATTGCCCGTGGTACAGTGAGGCACAGCCCATTGTCGTGCAATGCAACAACTGTGGTAGAGCCAGCCATAGTGCGTGGTCGAGTGGGGCACTGCCTGTATGTGACAGAGCGCACAGCCCATGGTCAACCAAGCCATCACCCAAGGTACAGCATGGCTCAGCCTGTGGTTGAGCAGGGTATCACCCACAGTAGAGCGAAGCACAGCCCATGGTCAACCAAGCCATGAACTGTGGTAGAGCGAGGCGCAGCCCGTGGTAGACCAAGCCATGGCCCATGGAAGAGCAAGGCACAGCCCATGGTGGAGCAAGGCATTGCTCGTGGTTGAGCGAGGCACTGCCCGTGAGTGACCCAGCACATAGCCCATGGTCAAATGAGGGCTGTCTCTGTGGTCGATCAAGCCATCTTCCATGGTAGAGCAAGGCACAGCCCTTCATCGAGCAAGGTATCACCCGTGGTAGGGCGATGCACATCCCATGGTTGAACATGCCATTGCCAGTGTTACAGGTAGGCACAGCCCTTGGTCGAGCAAGGCATCAACTGTGGATGAGCAAGGCACCACCCGTGGTCAAAAAAGGCATCGCCCATGGCAGAGCATGGCACATCCAGTTGTTGAGCAAGGCACTACCCATGGTAGAGTGAAGTGAGGCACATCCAGTGGTCGACCAAGCCATTGCCCGTGGTACAGTGAGGCACAGCCCATTGTCATGCAATGCAACAACCATGGTAGAGCCAGCCACAGTGCGTGGTCGAGTGGGGCAGTGCCCATGGTAAAGCAAGGCACTGCCCATGGTAGACCAAGCACCATTGCCGTGGCTGATCAAGGCATCACCCATGGTAGAGTATGGCACAGCCCGTGAGCGCCGAGTGCACAGCCCGTGGTTGATCAAGGCATCGACCATGATCGACCAAGGGCTGTTGCCATGGTCGACCAAGGGGGCTGTTGCCATGGTCGACCAAGGCATCAACCATGGTGGAGCAAGGCACTGCCAGTAAGTGACCGAGAGCACAGCCCGTGATCAACAGAGGGCTGTCTCCATGGTGGACCAAGCCATTGCCCATGGAAGAGCAAGGTACAACCCATGGTCGATTGAGGGCTGTCTCCGTGGTCGACTAAGCCAACGCCCTTGCTAGGGGAAGGCACAGCCCATGGTCATCTTAGTTCTGTCTCCGTGGTCGACCAAGCCATTGCCTGTGGCAGACCAAGGCATTGCCCGTGGTTGACTGAGGGCTATCTCTGTGGTTGACCAAGCCACCGCTCTTGGTGCTCAAGCAAGGCATCACCCATTGTTGGGCAAGGCATAGCCTGTGGTCAAACATGCCATTGTCCTTGGAAGAGCAAGGCACAGCCCATGGTTGAGCAAGGCATTGCCCAAGGTACTGTCAGGCATTGCGCTTCAGAGACTGTGAGTACAGCCTGTCGTCGACCATGGTACAGCGCGGCATAGTTGGTGGTTGACCAAGCCATGGCCTGGGGTAGAGCAAGGAACTGGCCGTGGACAAGCTAGGCATCACCTGTGCTAGAGCAAGGCACAGCATGTTGTCGAGCAAGGCATCACTCATGGTAGAGTGAGGCACATCCCATGGTCGAACATGCCATTGCCCTTGGTAGGGCAAGGCATGGCCCATCGTACAGTAAGCCACAGCTCAGGGTTGAGGAAGGTATTGCATGATGTTAAGCTAGGCACTACCCATGTGCTACTGATAGCTGCAAGCTATCAGATAGTTGGAATCAGAAGGGAAGGAGAGAATTTGGGTAGTGGAACAGAATTTCTCATTCAACAACTGATTGTATCAATAGCAACAGGGTTGTTTTTATACAGTTGGTGACAGTTGGTGTGTCCTGTTGTACCACCAACGACCTTAACAACCTTGTTTCAAACTTTGCTATATCAACCTCCCTTATTCATTTATTTGTTACATTGATACCCCTGCCTAGTGACAATACCCCCTTCCTGAGGAACCTTGTCCACAAGGTTCAAATGAGGGAAGCGCAGCTGAAGATCCTATAGGTATTCCCATGATGCATCTTCGGGAGAGGAGTTTGACCAATGTGTCAGGACCTGGGTGGCAGCCACCTTGCCATGCTTCACCATCCTTCGATCGAGGATAGCTATTGGAATAGGGCACTCGTCCTGGGAGAGGTGGCTAGGTAAGGTGGCGGTCTGTTGTGGGGGACCATGGGCACCCTTAAGTAGAGACACATGGAAGACAGGGTGTATTTGAGCCGAAGGTGGTAGCGCCAACTTGTAGGCGACTGCGCCGATCCGCTCTAGGATGAGAAAAGGGCCATAGTACTTTGCTGCCAGTTTCTGATATCGTCTGGCCTGTAGGGAGTGTTGGCGATAGTGCCGAAGCTTGAGGTACACCCAGTCGCCTTCAGTGAATGTTCGATCGGTACGCCATTTGTCTGCCTGCACCTTCATATGGTGTTGTGCTCGCTGAAGGTGGTGCCGCAAATCAGTGATGAAGGTCTCCCTTTCAGTTTGCCGCCTATCAACTGCTTCAATGGAAGAATCTCCTGGAACATATGGGGTGTGTAGTGGTGGTGGCTTGCCATAAAGGGCTTCGAAAGGGGTTCTCTGCAAGGACGTATGGTATGTGGTGTTATACCACCATTCAGCTGTGGAAAGCCAGCAATGCCACCTAGTAGGATGTTGGCTGGTGGTACAACGTAAGTAGCATTCCAGGCAGCGATTTACAACCTCCATCCGGCCATCCGTCTGGGGGTGGTATGCAGACGACATTTTCAGGGAAACCCCTTGGATATGGAAGAGCTCCTGCCAGAATGAGCTGAGGAAGAGTGAGTCCCGATCGCTGACAATGCTGTGTGGGTTACCATGTAATTTGTAAACATTGTCCATAAAGACCCGAGCTACTTGCGCAGCTGAGTACGGGTGGTTCAACCCCATGAAGTGGCCATATTTGGTTAGGCGATTGACTACAACCAGAATGGTGTCCTTGCCCTCAGACTTAGGAAGGCCGGTAATGAAGTCCATGCTGATGTCTTGGAATGCATGGCTCGGTATAGGTAATGGCTGTAGGAGGCCTGCAGGAGTGACCGTCTCTGGTTTGTGTCGAAGGCAGATGTCGCAGCTACGTATATGAGCTCGTACCTGCTTCTGCAAGCCTTTCCAGTAGAACGTGGAATGAATTCTTTGCAGCGTAGCATGGGCACCCGAGTGCCCCCCAGCCGGTGAATCATGGTTGATCTGGATAATTTGTTTCCTTAACTCGGGGTCAGCTCCCACCACTAGGCGCCCTTTTCGTCGTAATTGTCCCTGCCGCCAAGTAATTTGGCAGGATGTCTCAATTCCCTGTTCCAGCTGCAAAATGATACGTTGTAGCGAGGGGTCCAAGCTCCAACTAGCTCTGATTCTATCATAGAGGTCAGCCTGTGCAAATGAGATGGCCATTAGTTGCAAGTCACTGCTTGCCACTCGTGATAACGCATCAGCAGCAACATTGTCCTTCCCTTTCCTATATTGTATCATGTAGTCATAGCCTAGCAGCTTTGTGAGCCAAGCGTGTTGTAGTGGGGTGCTGAGCCGTTGTTCCAGCAAGTGCTTGAGGCTCTGGTGATCCGTGTGAATGATGAGAGGTCGAGCTTTCAAATAATGCCCCCATTTCTTCACTGCTAGGAGGACAGCGAGGAGTTCTTTTTCATAAGTGGAGAGGCCTTTATGAGTAGCTGCAAATGGCTTGCTGATATAGGCAAGAGGATGACCATTCTGCAAGAGTACCGCCCCCATGCCCTGCCCGGATGCATCGGTCTCAATTTCGAAGGGTCTGGAGAAATCAGGCAGAGCTAACACTGGTGCTGAAGCCAACGCATCCTTGAGCCCTTTGAATGCTGCTGTAGCTTGGGGGGACCATTCAAAGGAGCCGGTCTTTAAGAGGTCCACCAGGGGCTTGCTGATGGAGCCGTAATTCCATATAAAATGTCTGTAATATCCTGTCAGACCGAGAAAACCACGGAGCTGTTTTACAGTTCTCGGGGTTGGCCATTCTCGCACAGCTTGAACCTTTCGTGGGTCGGTGCTAACGCCCTGAGCAGAGACAACTTGAGCGACCCCAAAGGAACACTTTGATTGCTTTGCATAAAGCTGGTGTGCCCGTAGTAAGCCAAAGGCTGCCCGTAAGTGCTCCATGTGCTGCTCAAAACTCCTGCTGTAAATCAGGATATCATCAAAGAATACAAGAATGAACTTGCGAAGGAAGGGTTTAAAGATAGAGTTCATCAAACTCTGGAAGGTGGCAGGTGCATTTGTGAGGCCGAAAGGCATCACCAAAAATTCGTAGTGGCCTTCATGGGTCCGAAATGCAGTGTTATGCACATCTGTCTCTACCATCCTAATTTGATGGTATCTGGCACGCAAGTCTAACTTCGAAAATATGACAGACCCGTGCAGCTCATCCAGAAGGTCCTCGATGATGGGAATGGGAAATTTGTCCTTAATAGTCCGGTCATTGAGGCAACGGTAGTCAATGCACATTCACCACGACCCGTCCTTCTTGACGAGTATCACAGGTGATGCATAAGGACTGTGGCTGTGTCGTATGATTCCCGAGAGCAGCATCTCTCGGACCATCTGTTCAATCACGTCCTTCTGGGCAGCAGGCTACCTATAGGGTCGAATGTTTACCGGGGGTGCACCTTCCCTGAGTGTAATCTTATGGTCATGAGCTCTTCGAGGTGGCAATTGCTGGGGTTCGGCAAAGATGTCATTGTACTGAGTCAGGAGAGAGCTCAGTGCAGTCGCTATTCCCCTCGTAACCTTGCTGTTGGAAGTGCTTTGTGGCCCTTCCGTCCCCTCAAGGACACATAGGTGCAGGACCGCAAGCTGTTTGGTCTTTCTGAGTAGCCGCACCATCCTTTCTGGATCCACCATTTGCAGCCTCCTTCTTGGTCTGCCCAATAAGGCGTGATTAGCCCCCTGACTTCTAAATTGCATTCGCAGCTCATCGAAGTTCCATACGATATCTCCTAGAGTCATGAGCCACTGCACCCCCAAAATCATGTCATAATTCTCAAGCTGGATCAAAAGAACATCCGTGGTGTATTATTGGCCCCGCATTCGCCAGTGGAAGTTCTTACAAATGGATTGACAGGTCAGTTGGCCACCATTGGCTGCTGATACCTTTGTAGGTGGAATGGTGACTATTTGGCAATCGAGCCTCCTGCCGAGCTCCTCACTTAGGAAATTGTGCGTGCTGCCCGAATCGATGAGGATTTGTAATGGTTTTCGCCCCACGAACCCAGTAACTTTCATGGTCCTGTAGCTAGGACTGCCATCCAATGCATGGATAGATATCTCCAGGTCTGTCTCCTCCCCACCATCGTCTTCCTCATTGCTGTCACCCACCCGGATCGAGAAAGCTTGCCTCTTGAGGCACTTGTGTCCAGGTGAAAACTTCTCATCACACCAGAAGCATAGTCCCTTTCGCCGTCGCTCCTCATACTCCGCACTGGACAAGGTTTTCATTGCCTTGGCTCCAACTGCCCCTGTTTGCTTCAAAACTGCCGGGGTCACTGGGACTGGTAGGTGGCCTCGGTGATTGGGCACCCCAGACGAACCCCATGGTTCATCCTTGGGAAGTTGATGGCGATTTGCCCCCCTAGGCAAGGGCCCCGATCCGCTGTGCAAACATCCTAGCGCTTTGCAGTTTGCTTCCTGAAGCCTGGTCAATCGGTAGGCCTCATGGATGGTGTGTGGCTGTAACATTCTCACATGGTACTGTATTTCTTCCTTGAGTCCCCGCAAAAATAAGCTGACTGCCACCTCTTCTGCCACATCCACCCTGTTTATTAGCTGATCAAATGTATTGACATAATCAGAAAGGGTACCTTCTTGGGTCAAGTTTTTGAGGTCGCCCCACGGATCCGTGTAACCCTTCATACTAAAGCGGCCACTCAGGGCTGTTAAGTAGTCGCCCCAGCTTATTGTGATCCTTGCCATTCCTTTGGTCTTCATGAACATCTGGTGCCATTGCAGGGCTTGCCCTTCCAAGTGTACAGCCACCAATCTGATCTTGGCCGCATCAGGAGTCCTGTCAAACTCGAAGAACTGCTGACATTTGTATAGCCACCCATCAAATCTGGGAAACTCCACCCTGCCTATCCTTGCAGTGGGAAAGTATGATTCCCCTGTGTGGCCCCGCACTGGACCCCCCTCCCCTTGGCCATTCCGGAGCGACATTGTCGATGGTGATCCCTGGCTGTGAAGAAGGCTCATTACTTCATCGAACCGCTTCTCCATTTTCTCGAATCGAACTTGCATTTCCTCCAGCCACTGGTCCCGATCCCTGAGCAGGGCTTCGAACTTCCGATTTTCCTGCGCTGCTTGTGTTTCTGTCATACCTCCACAAGCTGTGGGAACCTGGAGCTCTGATACCAATTGATAGCTGCAAGCTATCAGATAGTTGGAATCAGAAGGGAAGGAGAGAATTTGGGTAGTGGAACAGAATTTCTCATTCAACAACTGATTGTATCAATAGCAACTGGGTTGTTTTTATACAGTTGGTGACAGTTGGTGTGTGCTGTTGTACCACCAATGACCTTAACAACCTTGTTTCAAACTTTGCTATATCAACCTCCCTTATTCATTTATTGTTACATTGATACCCCTGCCTAGTGACAGCTACCGAGAGCACAGCCCGTTGTTGACCGAGGGCTGTCTCCATGGTCGACCAAGCCATCACCCATTGTTGAGTGATGCACAGCCTGTGGTCAAACATGCTTTGCCCTTGGTAGAGCCTGGCACAGCACATGGACAAGCAAGGCACCACACGTGGACAAGCAAGCCACAGCCCGTGGTCAAGCAAGGATCGCCTGAGGTAGAGCCAGGCACATCCAGTGAGCTACCGAAAAGCATGCCCGAGGTAAACCTAGGGCTATCTCTGTGGTCGACCAAGCCATCACCTGTGGTAGAGAGAGGTACAGCCTATGGTAGAGCAAGGCACGGCCTGTGGTCGACCCAGGCATCGCCCATGGTAGAGCAAGGGACTGCCTGTCAGCAATCATGTGCACCGCCCAGATTGATCAAGGCATCGACCGTGATCTACCTAGGGCTGTTGCTGTGGTCGGCCATGGTAGAGCAAGGCACTGCTTGTGAGCGACTGAGCACACAGCCCATGGTCGACTGAGGGCTGTCTCCATGGTTGACCAAGCCATCGCCCGCGGTAGAGCAAGCCACAGCCCGTGGTCAACCAAGGGCTGTCTCTGTGATCAACCTAGCCAACGCCCGTGGCAGAGCAAGGCATTGCCCATGGTTGAACTGAGGGCTGTCTCCATGGTCAACCAAGCCATTGGTCTTGGTAGAGCAAGGCATAGCCCGTGGTTGAGCAAGGTATCACCCATGGTTGGGCATGGCACAGCCTAGGTTGAGCAAGACATTGCCCGTGGTCGACCGAGGGCTGTCTCCATGGCTGACCAAGCCATTGGCCTTGGTAGAGCAAGGTGCAGCCCATAGTCGAGCAAGGCATCACCCCTGGTTGGGCAAGGTGCTGCCTGTGGTCAAACATGATATTACCCTTGGTATAGAAAGGCACAATGGGTGGTCGAGCAAGGCATCCCTCATGGTAAAGCAAGGCCCTGCCTGTGGTTGAGCAAGGCATCTCCCTAGGTAGAGCCAGGCACAGCCCATGAGAGACCGAGCGTATAGACCGTGGTCGTTTGTGCCATCACCTGCGGAAGAGCAAGGCACAACCCATGGTCAACCGAGGTACAGCGAGGCATAGCCGGTGGTCAACTAAACCATGGCCTGGGGTAGAACAAGGCACTGCCTGGGGACAAGCAGGGTATCACCCATGCTAGAGCAAGGCACAGCATGTGGTTGAGTGAGGCATTGCCTGTGGTAGAGTGAGGCACAGCCCATGGTTGAACATGCCATTGCCCTTGGTAGGGTAAGGCACTGGACCATCGTAGAGTAAGGCACAGCTTGGGGTCAAGGAAGGCATTCCCTGTGGTTGAGCCAGACACTGCCCGTGAGCTATCGAGCTCACAGCCTGTCATCAACCGAGGGCTGTCTCTGTGGTCGACCAAGCCATCACCCATTGTAGAGCGATGCACAATCCATGGTCGAACATGCCTTTGCCCTTGGTAGAGCCTGACATAGCCCGTGGACAAGCAAGGCATCACCTGTGGTAGAGCAATGCACAGCCCCGAGGTAGAGCCAAGCACTGTCCTTCAGCTACCAAGTGCAAAGACCGTGGTCAACCGAGGGCTGTCTCTGTGGTCGACCAAGCCAATGCCCATGGTAGAGCAAGGCACAGTCCATGGTAGAGCAAGGCACTGCCTGTGGCCGACCAAGGCATTACCCATGGTAGAGCAAGGGACTGCCTGTCAGTGATCATGTGCACTGCCTCTGGTCAATCAAGGCATCGACCAAAATTGACCAAGGGCTGTTGCTGTGGTTGACCATTTTAGAGCAAGGCACTGCCCATGAGCGACCGAGCACACACCCCATGGTTGATTGAGGGCTGTCTCCATGGCCGACCAAGCCATCGCACATGGTAGAGCAAGCCACAGCCTGTGGTCAACTGAGGATTGTCTCTGTGGTCAACCTAGCCATCACTTGTGGTAGAGCAAGGCATTGCCTGTTGTTAAACCGAGGGCTGTCTCCATGGTCGACCAAGCCATTGGGCTTGGTGGAGCAAGGCACAGCCCATGGTCGAGCAAGGCGTCGCCCGTTGTCAACCGAGGGCTGTCTCCATGGCCAACCAAGCCATCGGCCTTGGTTGAGCAAGGCACAGCCCATGGATGAGCAAGACATCGCCCTTGGTTGGGCAAGGCACAGCCCATGGTCGAGCAAGGCATCACCCAAGGTAGAGCCAGGCACTGCCCGTGAGCTACTGAGTGCAGAGCCTGTGGTCAACCGAGGGCTGTCTCCATGGACAACCAAGCCATCACCCATGGTAGAACAAGGCACAGCCCGTGGTAGAGCAAGGCACTGCCTGTGGTCGACCAAGGCATCGCCCATGGTAAAGCAAGGGACTGCCTGTGATCAATCATGTACACCGCCCGTGGTCGATCAAGGCATCAATTGAGATCTACCAAGGGCTGTTGCTGTGGACAACCATTTTAGAGCAAGGCACAGCCCATGAGCGACTGAGCGCACAGCCCATGGTTGACTGAGGTCTGTCTCCATGGTGGACGAAGCCCCACAGTAGAGCAAGCCACAGCCCATGTTTGACCAAGGGTTGTCTCCGTGGTTGACCTAGCCATTGCCCATGGCAGAGAAAGGCATTGCCTGTGGTTGAACCGAGGGCTGTCTCCGTGGTCGACCAATCCATCTCCCTTTGTAGAGCAAGGCACAGCCCATGGTTGAGCAAGGCATTGCCTGCGGTTGGGCAAGGCACTGCCCATGGTTGAGCATAGTATTGCCCTTGGTATAGAAAGGCATAGTGGGTGGTCAAGCAAGGCATTGCTCATGATAGAGCAAGGCACAGCCTGTGGTCAAGCAAGGCATCGCTGCTGGTAGAGCGAGGCACTGCCTATGAGTGACAGAGTGGACAACTTGTGGCCGACCAAGTGCACAGATCCTGGTTGACCGAAGGTTGTCTCCGAGGTCAATGAAGCCATTGCCCATGGCTGAGTGATACATAGCCCATGGTCAAGCAAGGCAACACTCGTGATATAGCCAGGTGTCACAGGGATCAGACTTCACCCAAAATTTTCTGTTCCTGCGATGGTGCTGAGCAGTGTCCCGCACACTCTCAGCCAACCCAAACACACGTAGCAACGCAGCTCGGCGAGGTTTAGCAACAAAGGGATAGAATCGAACAATGCAAGGTAAGGGAAATCTCAATTGTATTCACAAACTGGATTACAAAAACATGCAAAACCCTTACATGATGTTACATGGACACGCCAAGTATGTGCCTTGTGTGTCCAGCACTTGCACTCCCCACTTGGACAGGTGAACTTGCCCCAGGAGTCCACGCACGGCTTGGAGAGAACTGGAGACAGCACCGCCGGCCTTCCTGGTTCGGCTTTCTGTCAAGGAGTCTTCTCTTCACTCTTCCAGTCATCCCTCTCCTTTGCCTGTCTATGTGTGTCTGTGTGCTGGTGTGTGTTTTTCCTTCTGCCGACCAGCAGTCCCATTTATCTTTGCAGGGGCAGGTTGCACAGTCCCTGGCAGCCATGCTTCTCCTACCTACCCAAGCAGCAGTTGGTGACTGCAGCATTTGGATTGACTGCAGCAGTTGGATGGACTGGAGCAGTTGGATTGACTGCTTGCCAGCTCAGTCCTTTGGTCAGTCCTTTGACCGGGAGCCCATGCCCCCATGACTGGAGCCAGTTGAGTCGGTCTGAGTGCCACCCACACTTGGTTCGGCCCTGGGCGTTTGCCTGCGCCTTGGATCAGCCACTGGTATCAGAGGTGCCGCTCGACCATGAGCGACCTTCCCTAACGGGACTCGTGGGAGCTTAGGGCATTCCTAGAGCATCCGGATCGCCTGCCCTTGGGCGAGTGTTGCAGGAGCATGCATGCACCCGTTGCCTACCAGCTCGCCATGGAGCATGTCCTGAGAAGGCTTAGGGCATCCCTGTCACCCACCCTTGAGTGCATCCTGTGGGAGCAGCTGCGCGCACATCGCCTGCCAGCCCACCTAGGAGCAAGACTTGTGGGAGAGCCCATTGTCCATGTCACCTGCGCACTCGCCCTTCCATACCAACTGATCCTTTGGCAGTCTTCCCTTGATCCTGATCCTGGTTGCCATGCGATCGAGGGCCCGCATAGCAGCCATATCCATGTCCGGGCACTAAGGGGCTAACACCAGGCACGGAGCATGATCAAGCAAGATTTGCCCAATGATCGAACAAGCGCTGTTGCCATCGTCGAGCAAGGCATCGCCCGTGGTAGAGCGAGGCACAGCCCATGGTCAAACATGCTATTGCCCTTGCTATAGAAAGGCACAGTGGGAGGTTGAGCAAGGCATCACCCTAGGTAGGGCTAGGCACTGCCTGTGGGAGACCGAGGGTACAGGCCAAGGTTGTCAGAGCCATCACTGGCGGAAGAGCAAGGCACAGCCCGTGGTCAAGCAAGCCATCACCAGTGGTAGAGCAAGGCACTGCCTGTGACCGACCAAGTGCACAACCCATGGTTGGCCGAGGGCTGTCTTCATGGTCCACCAAGGCAACCCCCATGGTAGAGCAAGCCACAGCCCATAGTCGAGCAGGCAATGCCCATGGTATAGCAAGGCACAGGCCGTGGTCGAGCAAACCATCACCCATCATACAGTGAGGCACAACCTTTGGCCAATCAAGCCATTGCCCATGGTAGGGCAAGGCACAGCTCGTGATCGAGCAAGGCATCACCTGTGGTAGAGCTAGGCACAGCCCATGGTTGAGCAAGGCATCACATGTGGTAGAGCAAGGCATGGCCCATGAGTGACTGAGTGCAAAGCTACTGCTCGACCGAGGGTTGTCTCCGAGGTCAACCAAGCCATCACCTGTGGTTGAGCAACACATAACCCATGGTCGAGCAAGGCATCGCCCAAGGTAGAGTGAGGCACACCCTGTGGTCAACAAAGCCATTGCCATGGTACAGTGAGGCACAGCCCATTGTCAAGCAAGGCAATGCTCATGGTAGAGCCAGGCACAGAATGTGGTCAAGCAGGGCATCACCCATGGTAGAGCAAGGCACAGCCCATTGTCAAACAAGTGTTGTCGCTGTGGCCAATCAAGGTGTCACCCAATGATCGAACAATCACTGTCACCATCATCGAGCAAGGCATCACCCATGGTAGAGCATGGCACTGCTTTTGAGTGATAGAGTGCACAGCCCATGGTCAATCAAGGCATCGACCATGGTGGAGCAAAGCACTGACAATGAGCGACCAAGCACACAGCCCATGGTCCATGGTGGGTTGTTTCCATGACGACCAAGCCATCGATCATGGTAGAGCAAGGTACAGCCCGTGGTCGACCAAGGGTTGCCTTCCTGGTCAACCAAGTGATTGCCTATGGTAGAGCAAGGCACAGCCTGTGGTCAACTGAGGTACAGCTAGGTGTAGCTGGTGGTCGACCAAGCCATGGCCCAGGGTAGAGCAAGGCACTGGCCGTGGACAAGCAAGGCATTGCCTGAGCTAGAGCAGGGCACAGCAAGTGGTCGACTGAGGCATCGCCCTTGGCAGAGTGAGGCACAACCCATGGTCGAACATGCCATTGCCCTTGGTAGGGCAAGGCATGGCCCGTTCTAGAGTGAGGCACAGCTCAGGGTCGAGGAAGGCATTGCCCAAGGTAGAGCCAGGCACTGCCCATGAGCTACCAAGTGCACAACCCGTTGTCAACCAAGGGCTGTCTCTGTGGTTGACCAAGCCATCACCTGTTGTAGAGCGATGCACAACCCATGGTCGAACATGCCTTTGCCCTTGGTAGAGCCTAGCACAACCTGTCGATGAGAAAGCCATCGCCTGTGGTAGAGCAAGGCACAGCCCATGGTCAAGCAATGCATCACCAAGGTAAAGCCTGGCAATGCTCAAGAGCTACTGAGTGCATAGCCCATGGTCAACCGAGGGCTGTCTCTGTGGTCGACCAAGCCATCGCCTATGGTAGAGCGAGGCACAGCCCATGCTAGAGCAAGGCACTACCTGTGGTCAACCAAGGCATCGCCCATAGTAGAGCAAGGGACTGCCTGTGAGTGATCGTGTGCACTGCCCATGCTCCATCAAGGCATCAATCATGATCTACAAAGGGCTGTTGCTGTGGTCGACCATTTTAGAGCAAGGCACTGCCCATGAGCAACCGAGCACACAGCTTGTGGTCGACCAAGGGCTGTCTCCATGGTCAACCAAGCCATCGTCCATGGTAGAGCAAGCCACAGCCCGCAGTTGAGAGAGGGCTGTCTCTGTGGTCAACTTAGCAATCGCCCATGGCAGAGCAAGGCATTTCCCATGGTTGAACCAAGGGTTGTCTCCATGGTTGACCAAGCCATCAGCCTTGGTAGAGCAAGGCACAGCCCTTGGTCGAGCAAGGCATCGCCTGTGGTTGGGCAAGGCACAGCCCATGGTCAAGCAAGGCATCTTCTGTGTTCAACCGAGGGCTGTCTTGTTGGTCGACCAAGCCATCGGCCTTGGTAGAGCAAGGCACAGCCTGTGGTCAAGCAAGGCAACACCCCTAGTTGGGCAAGTCACAGCCCCCGGTCGAACATGGTATTGCCCTTGGTATAGAAAGGCACAGTGGTTGGTCAAGCAAGGCATCACTCATGGTAAAGCAAGGCCCAGCCTGTGGTCAACCAAGGCATCGCCCTAGGTAGAGCCAGGCAGTGCCTTTGAGAGACCTAGCGTATAGCCCGTGGTCGTTTGAGCCCTCACCCACAGAAGAGCAAGGCACAGCCTGTGGTCAAGCAAGGCATCGCCCGTGGTAGAGCAAGGCACTGCCTGTGAGTGGCTGAGCGGACAATCCACGGCCAACCGAGTGCATAGATCCTGGTCGACGAAGGGCTGTTTCTGTGGTAGTCCAAGCCATCGCCCATGGTAGAGAAAGGCACAGCCCATGGTCGAGCAAGGCATCACCCGTGGTAGAGCGAGGCACAGCCTGCAGTTGAGCAAGCCGTTACCCATGGTATAGCAAGGCACAACCCATTGTCAAGCAAGGCAACACCTGTGGTAGAGCTAGGCACAGCACATGATCGAGTGGGGCATCACCCATGCTAGAGCAAGGCACAGCCTGGGGGGTCATCTGAGGGTTGTCTCTGTGGTTGACCAAGCCATCGCCAGTGGCAGACCAAGGCATTGCCCATGGTTGACTGAGGGTTGTCTCTGTGGTCGACCAAGCCACCGCTCTTGGTCAAGCATGGCAAAACCTGTGGTCGAGCAAGGCATCACCCATGGTTGGGCAAGGCATAGCCTGTGGTCAAACAAGCCCTTGCCCTTGGAAGAGCAAGGCATAGCCCGTGGTCATGCGGGGTATCGCCCAAGGTAGAGCAAGGCACTGCCCATGGTTGACCCCATGCTGTCGCCGCAGCCGATGAAGGTGTCGCCTGTGGTAGAGCATGGCACTACCCATTAGAGACTGAGTGCACAGCCCGTGGTCGATCAAGGCATCGACCATGATTGACCTAGGGCTATTGCCGTGGTTGACCATGGTGGACCAAGGCACTGCCTGTGAGCAACCTAGGGCTGTCTCCTTGGTCAACCAAGCCAACACCCATGGTAGAGCAGGGCACAGCCTGAGGTTGCCCTATGTCTATCTTCATGTTTGACCAAGCCTTCGCCTGTGGCAGACCAAGGCATTGCCCATGGTCGACCGAGGGCTGTCTTTGTGGTCGACCAAGCCACCACTCTTGGCATAGCATGGCACAGCCCATTGTTGAGCAAGGCATCGCCCATGGTCAAACATGCCATTGCCCTTGGATGAGCAAGGTACAGCCCATGGTCGAGCAAGGCACCACCCTTGGTAGCACAAGGCACAGCCCATGGTTGAGCAAGGTATTGCCTGATGTACTGCCTAAATCTGCACATGAGAGGCCAAGCAAACAGCCCATGGTCGACTGAGGTACAGCAAGGCATAGCCTGTGGTCGACCAAGCCATGGCCTGCAGTAGAGCAAGGCACTGGCTGTGGTCAAGCAAGGCATCGCCTGTGCTTGAGCAAGGCACAACATGTGGTCGAGTGAGGCATCACCCGTGGTAGTGTGAGGCACAGCCTGTGGTCGAACTTGCCATTGCCCTTGGTAGAGCAAGGAACAGCCCGTGGTCAAGCAAGGCATCGCCCATGGTGGAGCAAGGCACAGCTCAGGCTCGAGCAAGGCTTTGCCCAAGGTAGAGCCAGGCACTACCCATGAGCTACCAAGCACACAGCCCATGGTCGACTTAGGGCTACCCCCGTGGTCTACCAAGCAATCTACAGTGGTAGAGTGAGGCACAGCCATGGTCGAACATGCCTTTGCCCTTGGTAGAGCTTGGCACAGCCCGTGGTCGAGCAAGGCACTGTCCGTGGTCGAGCAAGGCATCGTCCGAGGTAGAGCTAGGCACTGCCTGTGAGCTACCGAGCTCACAGCCCATGATCAACCAAGGGCTGCCTCTGTGATCGACCAAGCCATTTCCCATGGTAGAGCAAGGCTCTGCCCATGGTCATGCAAGGCATCGCTCGTGGTGGAGTGAGGCACAGCCCGTGGTCAACGAAGAGCTATCACCGTGGTCGATTAACGAGTCGACCCAGGATCGACCAAGGGATATCACCCTGGTGGAGCAAGGCATCACCCGTGGTGGAGCAAGGCACTGCCCTTCTGTGACTGAGCGCACAGCCCGAAGTTGATCGAGGACTGTTTCCAAGGTCGACCAAGCCATTACCCTTGGTGGATCAAGCCATTGCCTGTGGTAGAGCAAGGCACAGCCTGTGGTCGAGCAAGGCATTGGCCGTGGTAGTGCAAGGCACTACCTGTGAGTGACAAAGTGCACAGCCTGTGGTCGACCAAGGCATCGATCATGGTAGAGCAAGGCATTGCCCATGAGAGACAAAGTGCACAGCCCATGGTCAACCAAGGCATCAACCATGGTAGAGCAAGGCACTGCCCATGAGCGACTGAGTGCACAGCCTGTGGTCGATGGAGGGTTGTTTCCATGGTTGGCCAACCCATCACCCATGGTAGAGCAAGGCACAGCCTGTGGTTGATCAACGGCTATCTCTGTGGCTTATTGAGGGCTGTCTCAGTGGTCGGCCAAGCCATCACCCTTGGTAGAGCATGGCAATGCCTGTGGATGAGCAAGGCATCGCCCATTGTTGGGCAAGGCACAGCCCAAGCTCGAACATGCCATGGCCCTGGTAGAGCAAGGCACAGCCCGTGGTCGAGGAAGGCATCGCCCAAATTACAACCTGGGACTGCCCAAGAGAAACCGAATGTACAACCAGTTGTTGACCAAGCCGAGGCTCATGGTAGAACAAGGCACAGGCTGTGGTCAAGCAAGGCATCGCCCGTGGTGGAGCAAGGCACAGCACGGGCTCGAGCAAGGCTTTGCCCAAGGTAGAGCCAGGCACTACCCATGAGCTACCCAGCACACAGCCCATGGTCGACTGAGGGCTACTGTTAGACCCCTGAGCTCAAGCCCCAGAGAATGCGTACCACAAGCCATACCTCGGGGTAGTGGTAGCGCATAGCCTGCACGCGTGCATGCATGGGCTGTCAAGTGCGAGGCATTGGGATCAATTGCAGGTCCATAAGCGGGCAAGTATGGAGATGGTCGCCCAAGTGTGCGCGGAGGCACCGGTGAAGGGAACAACCGATCAAGGCTCGGCAGTGTGCTGAGGAACCAGATTTGTGGCCAGGAAGTGTCACAAGGCACAAGTAGGCGAATGTGCGGGTGGGCAGTGAGGATGCCCACGAGCAAGGCACGGTGCAATGCTCTAGGAGGTTCGGTGAACCTGATACAACTGCACAAAGGCACTCTAGGAGTGCACATAACTCAACAAGCCCGGCAGACGCTAAGGGAGCGGCAAGGGAGTTGACTACTTGTGGAGATCGGTTAAGTCCTTGACCATGCTCGAGCACCGGTGGATGTAGCAATCCCGTTCAGACGACCGTGATCTTAGGAAGGAGATCAAGGACGTGCATCCTAGAGGAGGATGGATCGGGTCGATGAGGCTTAGCTGGCGCCAAGTCAATCCGAGTGAGCAATCCGGGAAAGTTTCTCCTGGAATGGCAATTAATCTGTTATGGAAACAATCCTGGAGGGATTGGACAGATTTGGCAACCAATCAGTTATGGAAACAATCCAGGAGGGATTGGACAGGCTGGAAACTGAGGGAGTGAATCAAGGGATTCCAAGATGTCAGTTGCCATATTGGGCTTGCAAGGCTCCTCTATATAAAGGGGGCAGTCTCATTCAGTAGTGAGACACCAAGACCTCACGAGGAGAAGCCAGAGAGCAGCAAGGATGACTAGGGCAGTCAGGAGGCAGAGAGGATCCGAGATTCCAAGGAGTGGAAGCCAAGTCGGACCTGCAGTCCAGTGTTCTTAAGAGAAGGCACAAGACGGGCGTGCAAGCGGTGCGAGGCTGCAAGGCATAGGCTCATGAGACTGCGTGTAAGAGTTCTGTCCTGGGTTGGGTTTTTTGTGTACTTGTAATATATGTGAATACGAGTTACGTTTTCCCAATTGTGTTCTTGTATTCCTTGGTATTGCTTCTTCGGTTCGGTGATCGTTCGGCCTCGACGGTACGCACGGTGTGTGGCTGGTCGGCAAGTGGAGTGTCGACGCCTAGCGGGGTGCGGAAAAATTTGTGGCCCGCATCGGCCCCGTGACAGTTGGTATCAGAGCCGAGGTTCTGCCCGTGATCAGTCGGAGTACCCGTGTGAGTGGTGCTGCGTTCGGGTGGAGGAGCCCCTTTGTCAAAGATCACGCGTACCCTACAATCAGCAACCGTGTGGACCAGGGCGATGGAAGCGTTGCAGGAGCGATTGGCGGTGCTAGAAGGCCGTATTGCAGAGCTCAATGGACAAGCAGACCCGACCGCTACTCTGGAACCCCGCGTTGCTGCTTTGGAGGACAACGTCGGCGAAGGCGACAATCTTGGAGGAACCATGACTGATCTGCTGAAGGCGATCAGGCTTGATGTGGCGACCCTGAAGGATGATGTGGTCCTGATCAAGCGGCAATTGGTGTCCCAAGCGGGGCCATCGAATGAGCCTCGTGGGAAGATGAAGGTCCCAGAGCCAAAGGCGTTTGATGGAACAAGGAGTTCCAAGGATCTAGAGAACTTCATATGGGATATGGAGAACTACTTCGCTGCTGCAAAGATCCCCGACGCCGAGAAGGTGACGATCACCACCATGTACCTCGCCAAGGATGCGAAGCTATGGTGGAGGACCCAAGTCCAAGATGATCTCAGTGCAGGTAGACCCCGGATGGAGACCTGGGAGGCACTGAAGAAGGAGCTGAAAGAGCAGTTCCTGCTGAGCAACACAGCATGGCTTGCTCGGGATGCGATGGCCAAGCTAAGGCACAGCAGACCAGTGCAGGACTACGTGAAGGAGTTTAGCGCACTGATGCTGAACGTGACGGATATGTCAGAGACGGACAAGCTGTACACGTTCCTGAAGGGGTTGCAACCTTGGGCTCAACTCGAGCTAAGGAGGCAAGGGGTAAGAGACCTTCCTTCTGCCTTAGCTGCGGCAGACGCACTGCTGGACTTACGGATTGCTTGCGCCGAGGAGGGGAGCAAGAAGGCCCAGCCAATGGACAAGGACAAGAAGTCCAAGTCCTACCTGAAAGGAAAGTCAGGAAAGGGCCAGGAGAAGCAGTTGACCCGACCAGACAAAGGGAAGGCGAAGGTGTTCGAGGGAGCCAACGGAAGGAAGGATCCTCGGACGTATCCGGGCTGCTTCATATGTAACGGACCCCACAGGGCAAAGGAGTGCCCAAAGAGGGAGGGGAAGGTTACTGCCCTACGGTCGGATGACTCCGACAAGGACCAAGTGCAGCGTGTTGCCCCACTGCAGGCCCTCGGCGCTATGCGGAGTGAGCGCCCTAAGGTACGCCACAGTTTGTTGTTTGTGGATGTAACCTTGAATGGCAGGCGGATGTCAGCCTTGGTGGATACTGGCGCCACCAACACATTCGTATCAGATCGGATGATACGAACCTTGGAGTTGCAAGTGGAACGCTCTCACAGCCGATTGAAGGCGGTGAACTCCAAGAGCCAAACGATGGGCGGGTTGGCAAGGGATGTGCCCATCAAGATAGAGGCTTGGGAGGGTACAATTGATCTAATGGTGGTTCCTTTGGATGATTACGACCTCATCCTTGGGAATAGCTTCTTTGCAGATGCGGCAATCACCATCATGCCTCATGTGGGAGGCATTGTCATTGGAGATCCACAACGACCCTGTTTTGTGCAAGGATACCGAGGCCTTGCACGCTTCGAGGAGGTACCCACGGAGAAGGTATCTGCAATGCAATTGGCACGAGGAATGAAGAAAGGGTATCCCACTTACCTTGCGGCTATTAGGGAAGTGGACGTGCAGGAGACGGAGGCGGACCGTGAGATTCCACACGAGGTTGTGGAAGTGCTCGAGCAATTCCAGGATGTGATGCCGAAGGAGTTGCCAAGAGGGCTACCGCCGTGCCATGCGGTAGATCACAAGATAGAACTACTGCCAGGCACCATTTCCCCAGCCAAAGCCCCGTACCAGATGTCCCCGAAGGAGCTGGTAGAGCTGCGGAGTCAGCTGACCAAGTTGCTGGATGCGGGAAAGATCCAGCCCTCCAAAGCCCCTTATGGAGCCCCGGTGTTATTCCAGGAGAAGCAGGATGGCTCTCTCCGATTGTGTGTCGACTACTGTGGATTGAACAAGGTCACGGTAAAGAACAAGTACCCGGTGCCCTTGATTGCAGACCTGTTTGATCGCCTAGGTGAGGCGAGGGTCTTCTCCAAGCTGGACTTGCGTTCAGGATATTGGCAAGTCCGCATCGCCAAAGGAGACGAGTCCAAGACCACAATGGTAACTCGTTATGGATCCTTTGAATTTTTGGTCATGCCATTCGGTTTAACCAATGCTCCTGCCACATTCTGCAACTTGATGAATGATGTGTTTCACGACATGCTGGATCAGTTTGTGGTCGTCTATTTGGACGATATTGTCGTGTATAGCAGGGACTTGGCACAACATGTGCAGCACTTGCAGGCTGTTTTTGAGCGGCTTAGGCAACACTCCCTATATGTAAAGAGGGAGAAGTGCGAGTTTGGCATGCAGGAGATCCTATTCCTTGGCCATGTGATCGGCCAAGGGCAGGTGCGGATGGACCCCAAGAAGGTGCAGGCGATCCAGGATTGGCCTCCACCAAAATCGGTGTCCGAGTTGCGGAGTTTCTTGGGGCTGGCCAACTACTACCGCAAGTTTATCAATGGGTACTCAAAGAAGGTGAGTCCCTTGACTGATCTGCTGCAGAAGGAGCAGAAGTGGACATGGGACGAGGATTATGAAGCGGCGTTCTCCAAGGTGAAGACCGCCATTGTGACGGAGCCTGTGCTCAAGCTCCCGGACTTTGAGAGGCCGTTTGAGGTGCATACGGATGCCTCAGATCATGCTGTAGGAGGAGTTCTCGTGCAAGACGGACATCCCGTGGCATTCGAGAGTTGGAAGTTGAAGCCGGCTGAACAGCGCTACTCAGCACACGAGAAGGAGATGCTGGCTGTGGTGCATTGCTTGAGGGTGTGGCGAGTATACCTGCTGGGAACCACATTTGTGGTCAAGACGGACAACGTCGCCAATACCTTCTTCAAGTCACAACTGAAGTTGTCACCAAGGCAAGCGCGGTGGCAAGAGTTCCTAGCGGAGTATGACTTCAAGTGGGAACACCGACCGGGGAGGCACAACCTAGTGGTGGATGCCCTCAGTCGGAAGGCTTCGGACCAGGTGGCGGTTTTGACTCAAGTAACCTCCGACTTCCTCCAGGAGGTCAAGATCGCTACACTAGGGGACAAGACCTATCAACTCCTAGTGGAGCAAGTCAAGGACGGGACGGCGAGGCGGTATTGGCTGGAAGATGGGCTGCTTTATGGCAAAGGTGGCCGTTTGCTTGTCCCTAGCGGAGAGGGATTGCGCTACCAGCTGATGAAGGAGAGTCATGACAGTCCTTGGGCTGGACATCCAGGCCGTGAGCGGACACTAGCCCTGTTGTCCAGGTCCTATGTGTGGCCAAAGATGGCCGACGACATGGAATTATACGTCAAGACTTGTCTCGTGTGCCAGCAAGACAAGGTGGAGAGGCGAGCAGAGGCCGGTCTCCTACAACCCTTGGCGGTGCCAGAAAAGCCTTGGGTATCAGTTTCCATGGACTTTGTGTCCAGATTTCCAGAGGTGAAGGGTTATACGGCGGTGATGGTGGTCGTGGACAGATTCTCCAAGTATGCGATCTTCACCCCCATGACCAAGAATTGCACAGCCGAGGCAGCGGCTGAGGCTTTCTATCGCTCCGTGGTGAAGCTCTTTGGAGTACCAACGGAGATCGTGAGTGACCGAGATGCTCGGTTCACAGGCAACTTCTGGACATGCTTGTTCGGACTGCTAGGATCCGAACTAAAGTTCTCAACGGCCAATCATCCCCAGACGAACGGCCAGATAGAACGAGTGAATGCGCTGCTGGAGGAGTACTTGAGACACTATGTCTCAGCGAGTCAACGGAATTGGTTAGATTTGCTTGACTCGGCTCAGTTGTCTTACAACTTGAACCGCTCCTCTGCAACAGGTCATAGTCCATTTGAGTTAGCAATGGGCTACCAACCGCTAACGCCGCAGGAGGTGGCGTTGCAGCGCAAGGAAGGGCCGTGCCCGGCCGCATATCGATTCGCACGCGACAAGCAGGAGATGCTTGAAGAGGCGAGAGATAGCCTCGCCAAGGCTGCCAAGCGGATGAAGAAGTATGCGGACAAGAACCAGAGGCCGCTGGAGTTCCAAGTGGGGGACTTAGTGATGTTGAAGCTCACCCCACAGATCTGGAAGAAGATCACGAGCAAGCGCTGGCATAAGGGCTTGTTCCAGCGGTATGATGGACCCTTTGAAGTGATCAAGAGGGTCGGGCCAGTAGCCTATCGGCTAGCACTACCAGAGAGGATGAAGGTGCACCCGAAATTCCACATCAGTTTCCTTAAGCCTTACCATAGAGACGAGGAGCATCCGGAGCGCAACAAGGTGAAGCGCGCCCCTCTTACCGTGAGGAAGGAACTCGACAAGGAGGTGGAAGGCATACTTGATCACCGAGTGCTGGGATACAGCAAGATGAACCGGAAGACAGAGTACTTGGTCAAGTGGAAGGACCTACCCGAGTCAGAGGCGACTTGGGAGAAGGATGTTACACTATGGCAGTACGAAGACCTCATCCGGCGGTACCGAGAGTCTCATTTGATGAGGGCGTCGAATCCCTTGGGTGGGGGAGGTTTGTTAGACCCCTGAGCTCAAGCCCCGGAGAATGCGTACCACAAGCCATACCTCGGGTAGTGGTAGCGCATAGCCTGCACACGTGCATGCGTGGGCTGTCAAGTGCGAGGCATTGGGATCAATTGCAGGTCCATAAGCGGGCAAGTATGGAGATGGTCGCCCAAGTGTGCGCGGAGGCACCGGTGAAGGGAACAACCGATCAAGGCTCGGTAGTGTGCTGAGGAACCAGATTTGTGGCCAGGAAGTGTCACAAGGCACAAGTAGGCGAATGCGCGGGTGGGCAGTGAGGATGCCCACGAGCAAGGCACGGTGCAATGCTCTAGGAGGTTCGGTGAACCTGATACAACCGCGCAAAGGCACTCTAGGAGTGCACATAACTCAACAAGCCCGGCAGACGCTAAGGGAGCGGCAAGGGAGTTGACTACTTGTGGAGATCGGTTAAGTCCTTGACCATGCTCGAGCACCGGTGGATGTAGCAATCCCGTTCAGATGACTGTGATCTTAGGAAGGAGATCAAGGACGTGCATCCTAGAGGAGGATGGATCGGGTCGACAAGGCTTAGCTGGCGCCAAGTCAATCCGAGTGAGCAATCCGGGAAAGTTTCTCCTAGAATGGCAATTAATCTGTTATGGAAACAATCCTGGAGGGATTGGACAGATTTGGCAACCAATCAGTTATGGAAACAATCCAGGAGGGATTGGACAGGCTGGAAACTGAGGGAGTGAATCAAGGGATTCCAAGATGTCAGTTGCCATATTGGGCTTGCAAGGCTCCTCTATATAAAGGAGGCGGTCTCATTCAGTAGTGAGACACCAAGACCTCACGAGGAGAAGCCAGAGAGCAGCAAGGACGACCAGGGCAGTCAGGAGGCAGAGAGGATCCGAGATTCCAAGGAGTGGAAGCCAAGTCGGACCTGCAGTCCGGTGTTCTTAAGAGAAGGCACAAGACGGGCGTGCAAGCGGCGCGAGGCTGCAAGGCATAGGCTCATGAGACTGCGTGTAAGAGTTCTGTCCTGGGTTGGGTTTTTCGTGTACTTGTAATATATGTGAATACGAGTTACGTTTTCCCAATTGTGTTCTTGTATTCCTTGGTATTGCTTCTTCGGTTCGGTGATCGTTCGGCCTCGACGGTACGCACGGTGTGTGGCTGGTCGGCAAGTGGAGTGTCGACGCCTAGCGGGGTGCAGAAAAATTTGTGGCCCGCATCGGCCCCGTGACAGCTACCCCCATGGTCTACCAAGCAATCTCCGGTGGTAGAGCGAGGCACAGCCCATGGTCAAACATGCCTTTGCCCTTGGTAGAGCTTGGCACAGCCCGTGGTCGAGCAAGGCACTGTCCGTGGTCGAGCAAGGCATCGCCTGAGGTAGAGCTAGGCACTGCCTGTGAGCTACCGAGCTCACAGCCCATGATCAACCAAGGGCTGTCTCCGTGGTCGACCAAGCCATTGCCCACGGTAGAGCAAGGCTCTGCCCATGGTTGTGCAAGGCATTGCTCGTGGTGGAGTGAGGCATTGCTCGTGGTGGAGTGAGGCACAGCCCATGGTCGACGAAGAGCTATCGCTGTGGTCGATTAACAAGTCGACCCAGGATCGACCAAGGGATATCACCCTGGTGGAGCAAGGCACTGCCCTTCTGTGACTGAGCGCACAGCCCGAAGTTGATTGAGGCTGTTTCCAAGGTCGACCAAGCCATTACCCTTGGTGGATCAAGCCATTGCCTGTGGTAGAGCAAGGCACAGCCTGTGGTCGAGCAAGGCATCAACCGTGGTAGTGCAAGGCACTACCCATGAGTGACAAAGTGCACAGCCCATGGTCGACCAAGGCATCGACCATGGTAGAGCAAGGCATTGCCCATGAGAGACAGAGTGCACAGCCCATGGTCAACCAAGGCATCAACCGTGGTAGAGCAAGGCACTGCCCATGAGTGGCTGAGTGCACAGCCCATGGTCGATGGAGGGTTGTTTCCATGGTTGGCCAACCCATCACCCATGGTAGAGCAAGGCACAGCCCGTGGTCAATCGAGGGCTATCTCGGTGGTTTATCAAGGGCTGTCTCTGTGGTCGGCCAAGCCATCACCCTGGTAGAGCATGGCAATGCCTGTGGACGAGCAAGGCATCGCCCATGGTTGGGCAAGGCACAGCCCAAGGTCGAACACGGCATGGCCCTGGTAGAGCAAGGCACAGCCCGTGGTCGAGGAAGGCATCGCCCAAATTACAACTTGGGACTGCCCAAGAGAAACCAAACATACAACCAGTGGATGACCAAGCCGAGGCTCATGGTAGAACAAGGCACAGGCTGTGGTCAAGCAAGGCATCACCCATGCTAGAGCAAGGCACAGCCCATGGTCAAGTAAGGCATCGCCTGTGGTAGAGTGAGGCACAACCCTTGGTCGAACGTGCCATTGCCCTTGGTAGAGCAAGGCACAGCCCGTGTTCAAGCAAGGCATCGCCTTTGGTAGAGCAAGGCACATCCCATTGTTGCGCAAAGCATTGCCCTAGGTAGAGACAGGCACTGCCCATGAGAGACTGAGTGCACAGCCTGTGGTTGACCAAGGGTTGTTTTGTGGTCGACCAAGCCATTGCCTGTGGTGGTGCAAGGCGCAGCCAATGGTTGCACAAGGCATTGCCCAAGGTAGGGCGAGCCATAGTCTGTGGTCAAACAAGCCATTGCCCTTGGTAGAGCCAGACACGACCCATGGTCAAGTAAGGCATTGCCTGCGGTAGAGGAAGGGACAGCATGTGGTCAAGCAAGGCATCACCAAAGGAAGAGCCAGGCAATGCCCATGAGCTACCAAGCGCACAGCCCGTAGTTGACCAAGGGCTGTCTCCATGGTCGAGCAAGGGATCGCCTGTGGTAGAGCGAAGCACAGCCCGTGGTCGAGCAAGGGATCGCCTGTGGTGCAGCGAGGCACAGCCTGTGGTTGAGCAAGGCATCGACCATTGTCGTCCAAGGCACAGCCCCTGGTCGACCAAGACATTGCCCGTGGTGGACCAAGGCAATGCCCATGGCCAGCCAACAGCTGTTGCCGTGATCAATCAACACGTCTACCCTTGTTTGTTCAAGGGCTCTTGCGGTGGTTGAGGAAGGCAATGCCCGTGGTAGAGCAAGGCACTGCTCATTAGTGACCAAGTGCATGGCCTATGGTTGATCAAGGCATTGCCCGTGACCATTGAAGGGCAATTGCCGTGGTCGAGGTAGGCATCACCCGTGGTGGAGGAAGGCACTGCCATTGTGTGACCGAGTGAACAGCCCGTGGTCAACCGAGGGCTGTCTTTGTGTTCGACCAAGCCATCACCTGCGGTGGAGCACGGCACCGCCCATGCTAGAGCGAGGCACAGCCAGTGGACGAGCGAGGCATCACCTGTGGTAGGGCAAGGCACTGTCCATGAGCGACCAAGTGCATAGTTCAGGGTCAACCGAGGCCTGTCTCCATGGTTGACCAAGCCATCGCTTGTGATAGGGCAAGGCACAACACATGGTCGAGCGAGGTATCGCCTGTGGTAGAGTGAAGCAAAGCCTGTGGCCAACCAAGCCATGGCCTGTCGTAGAGCAAGGCACTGCTGGTGGTGGAGCAAGGCATTGCTCATGGTAGAGCAAGGCACTGCCCGTGAGCGACTGAGCGCATTGCCCGTGAGCGACTGAGCACACAGCCCATGGTCAACCGAGGGCTGTCTTTGTGGTCAACCAAGCCATCGCCCAAGGTGGAGCAAGGCACAGCCTGTGGTTGCGCAAGGCATCGCCCAAGGTAGGGCGAGCCACAGCCCATGGTCAAACATGCCAATGCCCTTGGTAGAGCCAGGCTCAGCCCGTGGTCAAGTAAGGCATCGCTTGCGGTAGAGCAAGGCATAGCCCGTGGTCAAGCGAGGCATCACCCAAGGATGAGCCAGGCAATGCCTGTGAGCTACCAAGTGAATAGCCCGTAGTCAACTAAGGGCTGTCTCTGTGGTCGACCTAGCCATCGCCCTTGGTAGAGCAAGGCACAGCTGTGGCCAAGCAAGGGATCACCCATGGTGCAGCAAGGCACTGCCTATGGTTGAGCAAGGCATCATCCAATGTAGCCTGAGTGGACAAGTATGCAAATGGTCACGCAAGTGTGCGTGGAGGCACCAGTGAAGGTGACGATCGATCAAGGCTCAGCAATGTGGCTAAGGGGTCAAATTGTGGCCATGGAGTTCACTGTTCACAAGTAGGCAAATGCGCGTATGGGTGGTGATGATGTCCACGAGCAAGGCACGATGCAATGCTCAAGGATGCTCGGTGAACAAGAGGTGACCAAGCAAAGGCACTCAAGGAGTGTGCACTACCCGATAGGCATGGTAGACGCTAAGGGAATGCTCAACACTTTGCGGCTGGTGAGTTGACTACTTGTGGAGATTGGATAAGTCCTTGACCATGCTTGAGCACCGTTGGATGCTGCAATCCCAATTGGACGGCTGTGATCGTGGGAGGTGATCATGGACGAGAGCCCTAGAGGAGAGTGGATCGAATCGACGTTGCTGAGTCGGCGCCAAGTCATCTGTACCTAGTCAAGTAGACAATTAGGGAAAGATTCTCCTAGGATATGGCAAATCAATTTGTTATGGAAACAATCTTGGAGATTGTAGATCAACGACCGAGATTGAACAGATCGAGATCTAACGGAGAGAATCAAGGGATTCAGATAGATAAGTTGCCATATCTAGTCTGCTAGGCTCCTCTATATAAAAGGGGGTCAGTCTCATTCTCAGGGACAACCAAGAATTCTCAGAGGAGAGACACAGAGAGCTAGAGACTCCAAGAGAGTGGAAGTCAAGTCAGAGCAAGCAGTCTGGTGTTCTTGAGAGGAGGCATGAGACGGGTGAGGAGTGCAAGCAGTGAGAGACTGTGAGGCATATACTCGTGTGACTGCGTGTAAGTGTTCTGATCTGGGTTGGGTTTTTGTGTACTTGTGATATATGTGAATACAAGTTACATTTTTCCCAATTGTGTTCTTGTGTTCCTCTGTGTTGCTTTTGCAGTTCTGTGATTGAACGACCTCGACGGTACATGTGGTGTGTGGCTGGTCGGCAAGCGGAGTGTCGATACCAGTGGTATGCGAAAAATTTTGTGCCCTGCATTGGTCCCATGACAGTTGGTATCAGAGCTAGGGTACCCATGACAAAGTGGTATTAGAAGCTACGTTTGGTTTGAGAAGACCCTTTGTCAAAGACCACGTGTACCTTACGATCAGCAACCATGTGGACCAGAGCAATGGAAGTGTTGAGGGAGCGATTGGTGGCACTAGAAGGCCACATTGCAGAGCTCAATGAACGAGCAAACCCAGCTGCTACGCTGGAACCACACATTGCTGCTCTGGAGGATAATGTTGGTGAAGGCGTTGATCTTGGAGGAACTGTAACTGATCTGTTGAAAGAGACCAGGCTTGATGTAGTGACCCTGAAGGATGATGTGGTCTTGATCAAGCGACAACTGGTGTCCCAGGCGGGGGCCAACGATTGAGCCTTGTGGAAGATGAAGGTCCCAGAGCTAAAGGTGTTTGAAGGGACTAGAAATTCCAAGGATCTAGAGAACTTCATATGGGATATGGAGAACTACTTCACTGCTACAAAGATCCTAGATGTCGAGAAGGTGATGATCACCACCATGTATGTTGCCAAAGATGCAAAGCTATGGTGGAGGACATGGGTCCAAGATGATATCAGTGCTGGTAGACCCCGGATTGAGACCTGGGAGGCACTGAAGAAGGAGCTGAAAGAGCAGTTTCTGCCAACCAACACAGCATGGCTTGCTCGGGATGCATTGGCCAAGCTGAGGCACAGTGGACCAGTGCGAGACTATGTGAAGGAGTTTAGCACACTGATGCTGGACATGATGGATATGTTAGAGACGGACAAGCTGTACATGTTCCTGAAGGGATTGCAACCTTGGGCTCAACTTGAGCTAAGGAGGCAAGGGGTGAAAAACCTTCCTTCTGCCTTAGCTGCGGTGAATGCACTGTTGGACTTACGCATTACTCGTGCCGAGGAGGGGAGCAAGAAGGCCCAGCATAAGGACAAGGAAAAGAAGTCCAAGTCCTACATGAAAGGAAAGTCAGAGAAGGGCAAGGAGAAGCAGCTGACTCAACTGGACAAAAGGAAGGCCAAAGTGATCGAGGGCGCCAATGGGAAGAAGGACCCTCGTACGCACCCAGGCTGCTTCATCTGCAATGGACCCCACAAGGCAAAGGAGTGCCCAAAGAGGGAGGGGAAAGTTACTGCCTTGCGATTGGATGACTCCGACGATGACCCCATGCAGCGTGTTGCCCCACTGCAGGCCCTGGGTGCTATGCGAAGTGAGCATCCGAAGGTACGCCATAGTTTGTTATTTGTGGATGCAACCTTGAATGGTAGGTAGATGTCAGCCTTGGTGGATACTAGTGCCACCAACACATTTGTATCTGATCGAATGGTACGACACTTGGAGTTGCGAGTGGAACACTTTCACAACCAATTGAAGGTGGTGAACTCCAATAGCCAACCGATGGGCGGGTTGGCAAGAGTTGTGCCCATCAAGATAGATGCTTGGGAGGGTACAGTCAATCTGATGGTGGTTTCTTTGGATGATTATGATCTCATCCTTGGAAATAGCTTCTTTGCAGATGCATCAATCACCATCATGCCTCATGTGGGAGGCATTGTAATTGGAGATCCATGACGACCCAGTTTTGTGCAAGGATACAAAGGCCTTGCACACTCCAAGGAAGTAGCCATGGAGAAGGTGTCTGCAATGTAGTTAGCACGTGGAATGAAGAAGGGGTATCCCACTTACCTTGCGGCTATTAGGGAAGTGGAAGTGCAGGAGAAAGAGGCAGACCCTAAGATTCCACATGAGATAGAGAAAGTACTCGAGCAATTCCAGGAAGTGATGCCTGAGGAGTTGCCAAGAGGGCTACCTCTGTGCCGAGCAATGGATCACAAGATAGAGCTATTGCCAGGCACAGTTCCCCCAGCAAAAGCCCCGTACCGGATGTCCCCTAAGGAGCTAGTAGAGCTGCGGAAGCAGTTGACTGAGTTGCTGGATGCTAGAAAGATCCAACCCTCCGAAGCCCCTTATGGAGCCTTGATGTTGTTCCAAGAGAAGCAGGATGGCTCTCTCCGATTATGTGTTGACTATTGTGGATTGAACAAGGTCACAGTAAAAGAACAAGTACCCGGTGCCCTTGATTGCAGACCTGTTTGACCGCCTAGGTGAGGTGATGGTCTTCTCCAAGCTTGACTTGCATTCAGGGTATTGGCAAGTCTGCATCGCTGAAGGAGACGAGTCCAAGACCACGATGGTAACTCGTTATGGATCATTTGAATTCCTGGTAATGCCCTTTGGTTCAACCAATGCCCCTGCAACATTTTGCAACTTGATGAATGATGTGTTTCACGACATGCTAGACCATTTTGGGGTAGTCTATTTGGACGACATTGTTGTGTATAGCAGGGACTTGGCGCAACATGTGCAGCACTTGTAGGCTGTTTTTGAACGGCTTAGGCAACACTCTCCCTATACGTCAAGAGGGAGAAGTGCGAGTTTGGCATGCAGGAGATCTGATTTATGGGCCATGTGATTGGCTAGGGACAGGTGCGGATGGACCCCAGGAAGGTGCAGGCGATCTAGGATTGGCCTCTACCAAAGTCGGTGTCCAAGTTGTGGAGTTTCTTGGGACTAGCCAACTACTACCACAAGTTTATCGAAGGGTACTCGAAGAGGGTGAGAACCCTGACTGATCTGCTGTGGAAAGATCAAAAATAGACATGGGATGAGAATTGTGATGTGGCGTTCTCCAAATTGAAGACCGCTATTGTGTCGGAACTCATGCTCAAGCTCCCGGACTTTGAGAAGCCATTTGAGGTACATACGGATGCCTCAGATCATGCTGTTGGAGGAGTTCTCATACAAGACGAACATCCCATGGTGTTCGAGAGTTGGAAGCTGAAACCCTTTGAACAGCAATATTCAGCATATGAGAAAGAAATGTTGGCTATCATACATTGCTTGAGAGTGTGGCAAGTGTACTTGTTGGGGACCACATTGATGGTCAAGATGGACAACGTTGCCAATACCTTCTTCAAGTCACAACTGAAGTTGTCACCAAGGCAAGCATGGTGGCAAGAGTTCCTAGCAGAGTATGACTTCGAGTAGGAACATCGACCAGGAAGGCACAACCTAGTGGTAGATGCGCTTAGTTGGAAGACTTCGTACCAGCTGGCGGCTTTGACTAAAGTCACCTCCGACTTCCTCCAGGATGTCAAGATCGCGACACTTGGGGACAAGACCTATGAACTCCTAGTGGAGCAAGTCAAAGACGGGATAGTGAGGTGGTATTGGCTGGAAGATGGGCTGCATTATGGAAAAGGTGGCCGTTTGCTTGTCCCTAGTGGAGGGTGATTGCACTACCAGCTAATGAAGGAGAGTCACGATAGTCCTTGGGCTGGACATCCAGGCCGTGAGCGGATGCTAGCTCTATTGTCAAGGTCCTATGTTTGGCCAAAGATGGCCGATGACGTTGAGTTATACGTCAAGACTTGTCTTATGTGCCAACAAGACAAGGTGGAGAGGTGAGCAGAGGTTGGTCTCCTCAACCCTTGGCAGTGCCAGAGAAGCCTTGGGTATCAGTTTCCATGGACTTTGTGTCCGGATTTCTAGAAGTGAAGGGTTATACGGCGGTGATGGTGGTCATGGACTGATTCTCCAAGCACGTGATTTTCACCCCCGTGACCAAGAATTGCACAGCCGAAGCTGCTGCTGAGGCATTCTATAGCTCCGTGGTGAAGCTCTTTGGAGTCCCGATGGAGATAGTGAGTGACCGAGATGCTCAGTTCACGGGCAACTTCTAGACGTGTTTGTTCAGACTGCTGGGATCCAAACTGAAGTTCTCGATGGCCAATCATCCACAGACGGACAGCTAGACAGAACGAGTGAATGTGCTGCTGGAGGAGTACTTGAGGCATTATGTCTCAGCCAGTCAACGGAATTGGTTAGACTTGCTTGACTCTACTCAATTGTCTTACAACTTGAACCGCTCCTTTGCTACAGGTCATTGCCCATTTGAGTTGGCAATGGGCTACCAACCGCTAACGCCACAGGAAGTGGCATTGCAGAGCAAAGAAGGGCCTTGCCCAGCAGCATATCGATTCATGTGTGACAAGCAGGAGATGATTGAAGAAGAGAGAGATAGCCTCGCTAAAGCTGCTAGGCGGATGAAGAAGTATGCGGACAAGAACCGGAGACCACTGGAGTTCCAGGTGGGGAACTTAGTGATGTTGAAGCTCACCCCCACAGATATGGAAGAAGATCATGAGCAAGCGCTGGCACAAGGGCTTGTTCCAGTGGTACGATAGGCCATTTGAAGTGATCAAGAGGATCAGAGCAATAGCCTATCGGCTTGCACTACCATGGCCGATGCCTTGCTCGACCACCGGTAGTGCCACGCTCTACCACGGGCCATGGGTAGTGCCATGCTCTACCACTGGCGATGGCTTGGTGGACCGTGGAGACAACCCTTGGTCGACCATGGGCAGTGCCTCACTCTAGCACAAGTGATGCCATGCTTGACCACGGGCTGTGCCTTGCTCTTCCCCAGGTGATGGATGGGTCGACCATGGAGACAGCCCTCGGTTGGCCACTGGCTGTGTCTCACTCCACCACAGGCGATGCCTTGCTCGACCACGGGCTGTGCCTCGTTCTACCATGGGTGATGGCTTGGTCGATCACGGAGACAGCCCTTGGTCAACCATGGGCTATGTCTGGCTCTACCACGGGCGATGCCTTGCTAGACCATGGGCAATGCCTGGCTCTACCATGGGTGATGGCTTGGTTGGAAATGGGCAGCGCTTGCACTACCACGGGTGATTCTATGGTCAACCAAGGTTATGCTTCGCTCTTCCACGGGTGATGCCTTGGTCAACAACGGGCTGTGTGTCACTCTTCCACGGGTGACGCCTCACTCAACCACGGGCTGGGTCTTGCTCTACCACAGGCAATGGCTTGGTCAAGAACAGACGGTGCCTCGCTCGACCATGGGCTGTGCCTAGCGCTACCATGGGCAATGGCTTGATCGAGCATGGAGACAATCCTCGGTCAACCATGGGCTATGCCATGCTCTATGATGGGCGATGGCTTGGTCAACCAGGGAGACAGCTCTCAGTCGACCATGGGCAGTGCCTTGATCTACCATGGGCGATGCCTTGCGCGACCACGGGTGATGCCTTGATCGACAATTGGTTGTGCACTCAGTTGCTCATGGGCAGTGCCTTGCTCGACCATGGGCTGAGCCTTGCTCTACCACGTGCGATGGCTTGGTCGAGCATGGAGACAGCCCTCAGTTGACCACGGGTGTGCCTCACTCTACCATGGGTGATGCCTTGCTCGACCACGGGTGATGTCTTGCACGACCACGGGCAGTGCCTTTCTCTACCATGGGTGATGCGTTGGAGGACAGTGGAGACAGCCACTGGTTGACCACATGCTGTGCACTCGGTCGCTGATGGGCAGTGCCTCGCTCCGCCATGGGAGATGCCTTACTCAACGATGGGCTGTGTCTCGCTCTATGATTGGCAATGGCTTAGTCAACTGTGGAGACAGCCCATGGTCAAGCATGGGCTATGCCTTGCTCTACTATGGCCATTACCTGGCTTGACCACGGGCTGGGCCATGCTCTACCATTGGCCATGGCAGGGTCGACCATGAAGACAGAACTTGCTCCACCACAGGCTGTGCCATGCTCTACCACAGGTGATGGCTTGGTCGGCCACATAGACAGCCCTCGATTGACCATGGGTTGTGCCTCGCTCTACCACAGGGGATGCCCTACTTGACCATGGGCTGTGCCTGCCTCTACTACAGGTGATGGCTTGGTCAACCACAGAGACAGCCCTCGGCCAACCACAGGCTGTGGCTTGCTCTACCATGGGCAATGTCTTGCTCGACCATGGGCTTTGCCTCATCCAACATGGGCGATGGCCCCATTGACCATGGAGAGAGCCCTCGGTCAACCATGGGCTGTGCCTCGCTCTACCACGGGCGATGCCTTGCTCAACCATGGGCTGTGGCTCGCTCTACCACAGGTGATGGCTTGGTCGAGCATGGAAACAGCCCTCAGCCGACCACAGGTTGCGCCTCGCTCTACCATGGGCAAAGGCTTCATTGACCATGGAGAGAGCCCTCAGTCGACCAGGGGCTGTGCCTCATTCTACCACGGGCAATGCCCTGCTCAACCACAGGCTGTGCCTCACTCTACATGGGCGATGGCTTGGTTGAGCATGGAGACAGCCATTGGTCGGGCGCGGGTTGCTCCTCGCTCTACCACGGGTGATGCCTTGCTCTACAAGGGGCTCTGCCTCACTCTACCACTGGTGATGGCCTGGTCGACCATGAGCAGCACCTCGCTCTAACACGCACAATGCCATGCTCAGTCAACGATGGAGACAATCCTCGGTTGACCACGGGCAGTGCCTCACTCTACCACAGGCGATGCCTTGCTCCACCATGGGCAGTGCCTTGCTCAACCACCGGTGATGGCCTGGTCAACCACGGAGACAGCCCTTGGTTGACCATGGGTAGCGCCTCACTCTAGCACATGCGATGCCATGCTCAATGACAGGCTATGCCTCGCTCTACCACAGGCGATGGCTTGGTCGACCATGGAGACAGCCCTTGATTGACCATGGATTGTGCCTCACTCTACCCCCATTGGTGGCTTCATCGACCATGGAGACATCCCTCGGTCGACCCCGGGCTGCGCCTCTCTCTACATGGATGATGCCTTGCTCGACCACCAGTTGTGCCCGGCTCTACCAGTAGCAGTGGCTTGGTCGACCATGGGCTGTGCCTTGCTCTACGATGGGCAATGGCTTGCTTGGACATGGGCTGTGTGGTACTCTACCATGGGTGATGGCTTTGTCGACCACGGAGACAGCCCTTGGTCAACCACATGCTGTGTGTTCGGTCACTGATGGGTAGTGCCTTGCTCCATCACGGGCGATGCCATACTCAACCATGGGCTGTGCCATGCTCTACCATGGGCAGTGGCAGGGTTGACCAGGGAGACAGCCATCAGTCGCCCACGGGCTGTGCCTCGCTCCACCACGGGCAATGCCTTGCTCGACCACAGGTGGTGCCTCGCTTTACCGTAGGTATTGGCTTGGTCGACCAGGGTGATAGTCTTCTATCAACCACGGGCTGCACCTCAATCACGGGCTGTGCCTGGCTCAACCATGGGCGATGGCTTTGTCGGCCATGAAGACTGCCATCAGTTGACCACGGACTATGCCTCACTCTACCACGGGCAATGCCTTGCTCGACCATGGGCTGTGCCTAGCTCTACCACGGGCAATGGGTTGGTCACCCATAGAGATTGCCCTTGGCCGACAACAGGCCGTGCACCTGGTCATGGACAGGCAGGGTCGACCACAGAGGCAGCCCTCAGTTGACCATGGGCTATGCCTTGCTCTACCACAGGCTGCACCTTGCTCTACCATGGGCTGCACCTTGCTCTACCATGGGTGATGCCTTGCTTGACCACAGGCTGTGCCTTGCTCTACCACGAGTGATGGCTTGGTCAAGCATGGAGACAGTCCTTGCTCGACCACCGGTGATACCTTGCTCGACCATGAGCTGTGCCTCCCTCTACCATGGGCGATGGCTTCATTGACCATGGAGAGATCCCCCGGACGACCACGGGCTGTGCCTCACTCTACCATGGGCATTGCCTTGCTCTACCACAGGCAATGCCTCGCTCTACCATGGGTGATGCCTTGCTCAACCACAGGCTGTGCCTTGATCTACCATGGGCAATGGCTTGGTCAACTGTGGAGACAGCCCTTGGTGGACCACGGGCACTACCTCACTCTACCATCGGCGTTGCCTTGCATGACCACAGGCAGTGCCTTTCTCTATGATGGGTGATGGCTTGGCTGACCAGGGAGACAGGTCTTGGTTGACCATGGGCTGTGCCTTGGTCTGCCATGGGTGATACCTTGCTCGACCAAGGTGACAGCTCTTGGTGGATGACGAGCGATGTCTTGATCGACCATGGGTTGTGCACTCGATCGGTCATGGGCTGCGCCTTGTTGTACCATGGCGACAGCCCATGGCCGATCATGGGGCAATGCCCTGATTGACCACAGTGACAATGCTAGGTCAGCCATGGGCAGTGCCTTACTATACCATGGGCGATCCCTTGGTCAACCACAGTCTGTCCCTCGCTGTACCATGGGCGATGCCTTGGTCAACCACGGGCTGTGCCTTGTTGTACCATGGGCAGTGACTTGCTTGGCCGCGGGCTGTGCCTAGCTCTACCATGGGCAATGGCTTGGTTGACCATGGAGATAGCCCTTGGTCAACCATGGGCTGTGCCTCGCTCTACCACGGGCGATGCCTTGCTCCACCATGGGCTGTGCCTAGCGCTATGATGGGCGATGGCTTGGTTGACCCTAGAGACAGCCCTCAGTCAACCACAAGCTGCACCTCACTCCACCACGGGTGATGACTCGCTCGACAATGGGCTGTACCATGCTCTACCACGGGTGATGGCTTGGTTGACCACGGAGACAGCCCTCAGTCGACCACAGGCTGCACCTCACTGTACCACGGGCGATCGCTTGCTTGTCCACAGATTGTGCCAGGCTCCACCATGGGTGATGGCTTGGTTGGCCATAAAGACGGGCCTTGGTTGACCATGGGCCGTGCCTCACTCTACAATGTGTGATGTCTTGGTTGACCACGGGTAGTGCCTCATCCTACCGTGGGCAATGGGTTGGTCGATGATGGACATTGCCCTCGGTCGACCATGTATTGTGCATGCGATCACTGAACAGCAGTGACTTACTCTACCACAGGCGATGCCTCACTCGACCAAGGTGACAGCCCTTGGTCGATGACGGATGATGCCTTCATCGACCATGGCTTGTGCACTTGGTTGCTCATTGGCAGTGCCTTGCTCTACCACAGTGATAGTGCTAGGTCAACCACGGGCAGTGCCTTACTCTACCACGGGCGATGGCTTGGTTGACCATAGTCTGTGCCATGCTTGACCATGGGTAGTACCTTGCTCTATCACAAGCCATTACTTGGTCGACCACAGAAACAGCCCTCGGTCAACCACAGAGACAGCCCTCAGTCGACCACAGGCTATGTGCTCAGTCGTAGTCGTGCAGTGTCTCACTCTATCACGGGCAATACCTTGCTCAACCACGGACTGTGCCTCGCTCTGCCATGGGTGATGGTTTGGTCAACCACGGAGACTGCCCTCGGTCGACCACGAGTTGTGCATTGCTCTACCAATGGCAATGCCTTTCTCGACCATGGGCTTTGCCTATCTCTACCATGGGTTATGCCTTGCTCGACCACGGGCTGTGCCTGGCTCTACCAGGGCTATGCATTGCTCAACCACAAGTGTTCCCTTGCTCAACCATGGAGACTGCCCTTGGTAGACCACGAGCTGTGCCTTGCTCTACCATGGGTGATGCCTTGCTCATCCACTGGCGATGGCTTGGTTGACCACGGGCTGTGCCTCGCTCTACCACTGGCACCACCTTGCCCAACCACAGGCTATGCCTTGCTCAACTGCGGGCACTGGCTTGGTCGACCATGGAGACAGCCCTCGGTCAACCACCAGGTGTGCCTCACTCTAAGAAGGGCAATGCGTTGCTCAACCCCTGGCTGTGCCCAGCTCAACCACTTGTGATGGGTTGGTCAACCATGGAGACAGCCCTCAATCAACCACTGGCTGTGCCTCGCCCTACCACCAGTGATGCCTTGCTCGACGACGGGATGTGCCAGGCTCTACCATGGGTGATGGCTTGGTTGACCAGGGAGACAGCCCTCAGTTGACCATTGGCTGTGCCTCACCCTACCATGAGCGATGCCTTGCTCAACCACAGGCTGTTCCTTGTTCTACCACAGGCAATGGCTTGCTCAACCATGGAGACAGCCGTTGGTTGACCATGGGCTGTGCTTCGCTCTACTGCAGGTGATGCCTTGATCAACCACGGGCTGTGCCTTCTGCTCCACGGACAATGGCTGGGTTGACCCCAGAGACAATCATCAGTTGACCATGGGCTGTGCCTCACTCTATCACGGGTGGTTCCTTGCTCGACCACGGGCTATGCCTTGCTCTACCACAGGTTTTGCCTTACTCTACCATGGAGACTGGCCTCAGTTGACCACAGGCTGCTCCTCAATCTACTACGGGCAACACCTAGTTTGACCATGGGCAGTGCCTTGCTCTACCACAGGCAATGGCTTGGTTGAGCACAGAGACATCCCTCAATTGACGATGGGCAGTGCCTCGCTCTATCACATGCGATGCCATCCTAGACCACAGGCTGCGCCTGGCTCTACCACTGGTGATGGCTTGGTTGTCCACGGAGACAGCCATCAGTGGACCACGGGCTGTGCCTCGCATTTCCACAGGTGATGCCTTGCTCAACCACGGGCAGTGCCTTGCTCTAACACGGGCAATGGCTTGGTCGACCACAGAGATAGCCCTTGGTCAACCACAGGCTGTGCACTCGATTGCTGACAGGTAGTGCCTAGCTCTACCACATGTGATGCCTCACCCGACCATGGGTTGTGGCTCGCCTAACCACGGGCAATGCCATGCTCGACCACGGGCCGTGCCTCACTCTACCATGGGATGTGCCTTGCTCTACTATGGGCGTTGGCTTGCTCAACCATGGAGAACGCACTTGGCCGACCACAGGCTGCAGCTTGCCCTACCATGGATGATGCCTTGCTCAACCATGGGCTATGCCTTGCTCTACCAAAGGCAAAGGCTTTGTTGACCATGGAGACAGTCCTCCATCGACCACGGGCAGCACCTCACTCTGACATGGGTGATGCCTAGCTCGACCACAGGTAGTGCCTTGCTCTACCACTGGCAATGGCTTGGTCGACCGCAAAGACAGCCCTTGGTCAACCACGGGCTGTGCCTAGCTCTATCATGGACGATGGCTTGGTCGACCACAAAGACAACCCTTGGTCAACCATGGGCAGCACCTAGCTCAACAATGGGCAGTGCCTCACTCTACCGCAGGCGATGGCTTGGTTGACCATGGAGACAGGCCTCGGTTGCCCACAGGCAGCACCTTGCACTATCACACATGATGCCATGCATGACAACGGGCCATGCCTGGCTCTACCAGGGGTGATGGCTTGGTCAACCATGACCGTTGCCATGGTTGACCATGGCACGGGCTGTGCCTTGCTCCACCACCGGTGATGGCTTGCTCGACCACAGAGATAGCCCTCGGTCGACCACAACCTGTGCACTCGGTCACTGATGGGTAGTACCTAGCTCTCCCACTGGCGAAGCCTTGCTCGACCCTGGAGACAGCCCTCGGTCGACCATGGGCAGTGCCTTGCTAGACCACAGGCTGTGCCTTTCTCTGCCATGGAGACTGCCCTCGGAAGACCACAGGCTGCACCTCACTCTACTATGGGCGACACCTAGCTCAACCACTAGATGTGCCTTGCTCTACGATGAGCAATGCCTTGCTTAAGCACAGGCTCCAGCTGGGCCCATGGGCGATGCTTATCTCTACCACAGGCAATGCCTTACTTGACCACAGGCTGTGCCTCGCCCTGCCACGGGCAATGGCTTGGTTGAACACGGAGACAGCCCTTGGTCAACCACGAGCTGGGCCTTCCCCCACCACAGGTTATGCCTTGCTCGACCATTGGCTGTGGAAGAGCTAGGTGCTTCTCATGATCGAGTGAGGCATCGCCCGTGGTTGAGCGAGGAACAGCCCATGTTCGACCGAGGGTTGTTTTCATGGTCGAGTAAGGCAACGCCCATGGTAGAGCAAGGCACAACCCATGATTGAGCAAGGCATCACTTGTCATAGAGCTAGGCACAGCCAGTAGTCGAGACAAGCATTGCTCATCATAGAACTTGGCACAGCCAGTAGCCGAGACAGGCATCGCCCATGGATGAGATCGGTACTTACTGCCCGTCAGTGACCGAGCGCACAGCCCGTTGTAGAGCAAGGCACAACCTGTGGTTGAGCATGGCATGCCCCGTGGTAGAGTGAGGGGCAGCCCGTGGTCAACTGAGGGTAGTCTCCATGGTAGACCAAGCTATCGCCCTTGATAGAGCGAGTCACTGCCCGTGGTCAAGCAAGGCATCGCCTACAGTGGGGCAAGCCCCGACCTGTGGTCAACCGAGGGCTGTCTCCATGGTCAGCCAAGCCATCGCCCATGGCAGAATGAGGCACAGCCCGTGTCGAGCAAGGCATCACCCGTGGTAGAGCGAGGCACTGTCCGTGGTAAAGCTACACTGCCCATCAGTGACCGAGCGCACAACCTGTGGTCAACCAAGGGCTGTCTCTGAGGTCAACCAAGCCATCGCCTGTGGTAGAGCAAGGCACAGCCCGTGGTAGGACAAGGCACAGCCCATGGTTGAGCATGACATTGCTTGTCATAGAGAGAGGCACAGCCTGTGGTTGACCAAGCCATCGCCTGTGGTCGGGCCAGGCATAGCCTGTCCTCAAGCAAGGCATCGCTTGTGGTAGAGCGAGGCATATCCAGCAGTCGACCAAGGTCTGTCCCCGTGATTGACCAAGCCATTGCCCATGGTGGAGCCAAGCACAGCCTGTGCTCAAGCAAGGCATCACTCAAGGTTGAGCGAGGCAGAGCTAGTGGTCGACCGAGGGCTGTCCCCATGGTCAACCCACCCATCACCCATGGTAGAGCGAAGCGCTGCCCGTGGTCGACCATGGGCTATCCTATCTTCGTGGTCAACCAAGCCATTGCTTAGGGTAGAGCAAGGAATAGCCCATGGTCATGCAAGGCATTGCTTGTGGTAGTGTGAGGCACAGCCCAGGTCAACTGAGGGCTGTCTCCATGGTCGACCAAGCCATCCCTTGTGGTGGAACCAGGCACAGCTTGTGCTCTGGCAAGGCATTGGCCATGGTAGATAGATGCACAGTGTCACGGGGCCAATGCGGACCACAAATTTTCCGCACCCCGCTAGGCGTTGACAGCTCCGCCTGCCAACCAGCCCCCACTCACAACCGAGGTTTGATGTCACCTGGCACACGACCACACCACAAGGGAACGAACACGAGCAATATACAAAGGGAAAACTCCACTTGTATTTACAATTGTACAAGTATAAAAAACCCTTTACAAGAGCAAACTCACTCAGCCTGTCGAGTATATGCCTCACGACCTCTGCGCTGCTTACACTCCTCACTCGACACACCCTAACCCGACACATTTCGGCGTTACAAGGGTAAACGGGACTCACTCTCTACTCACTGCTGAGCTACAACTTGTAGTAGCAACTCTATGCTCTGCCTCTCCTGCTCTCCCTCGTGTTTCCCAGCTTTCTCTAGATGCTCTCCTCGACTCTCTTCTCTGAGACGTCTTGAGACCTTTGTGGTTTCTCCCTCTTCAGGATTGTTCCTCCTGGTTGTGTCTTGAGAATGAGGCTGACCCCCTTTATATCGAGGAGCCTAGCAAACCCGATATGGCAACTAATATATTCGAATCCCTTGATTCGCTCCATCAGGTTTCCAATCTGTCCAATCCCTTTAGGATTGTTTCCATAACAGTCCAATTCCTTCAGGATTGTTTCCATAACAGATTGATTGCCATATTCCTAGGGAAACTTTCCCCAACTGTTTGCTATCACATGATCTTCATCTTGACCATGTTCGTCCCACCTGGACAGCTCTCGGCCGCATCTGGACAGCTTCTCGGCCGCACCTGGACAGCTTCTCGGACACACTTGGACACCTGCGCCCCACTTGGTTCCTGATTGAACACCACCTGCTCCGCACATGGAAACAATCGAACCTTTCCATGTTGGTGTCAGCGATCCTTATCCCGTGAGCACCGATCCTGCGCTCCACAGCATCCCGTGCACTTTATGTGAGTAGTCGCACTCCACGCACTCGATCATCGGGTCTCGCATGATCGAGACTTCACTTGCATGTTTGCATCTCCACTCGTCCACCGTGCACTGTCGCCAACCAACAACACATGGCTCCTTCGATCGTCCCTAGCATGAAGTGATCAAGCGCCTCTCGATCACTCTCCGCTCATGCCTTAGCGTTCCTAGGATGTCTAGCGATCCTCCACCTTGCATTGGTCGACCAGCATCGACCCCAAGGCCGCAGCACCTGCCTTCAGTCCACCAAGTCCTTGCTCCACACCACTCCGCTTGGTTGCTCGAGCAAGTCTCCTGTCCAGCTTAGCCTCCTGACCACAAACCTTTTCTCCACGTGCCCCACATAAGCACGCATGCGCTCCTGCAGTCACAAGGTACAACCTGCGATACGCATTGTTCCGGCTCATAGCTCATGGCCGTAACAAACCTCCCCCGCCCGAGGAAGTTGACACCCTCGTCAACAGGGCTCCATCACGCATGCTGGATCTGGATCTTCGTCTCTGCTGATCCTTCACAGCCACCGGCAAGGCTGTTCTACTCTCGGTCTTCTTGCCCTTGCTGCCACCGTTTGGCTTGATTCCTCGCACAAAGCTCGGTTGTTTGGGATCTCCTATCAAGCATCCACCTAGACAAGGCATAATGGTAACAGAAGCTTCGACAAAGAAACTATTACCAAGAATCACGTCGTAGTCGTCTAGCTCTACGACCATCACATCCAGCTTGCCTTCCCACTCTCTGACTTGGATTGGCACATCTCTGGCCATGCCTCTCATCTGCTGGCTCCGAGAATTCACCGCCTTCACGCGGTTTGGGCACCGTTGCACTCGCAACCCCAATTTTGCCACTATCCGCTCAGAGACAAACACACTTGTGGCACCAGTATCTACCAAAGCTGCCACCTCAATGCCGTTTATCATAGCATTCACATGCATCAAGTCGTAGCGATCTTCTTGGCATTTGGTCCGTAATGCACTCAGCAACTGAAGTGTAGCCGCCCTCTCAATCGGCTCTTCATCGGATTCCTCCTACCGTTGACTTGTACCCATTCCATTCTTCTTCTCCGGGCACTCTCTCGCATGGTGAGGACCATCACAAATGAAGCATCCTTGGCGAGTTTGGGAGTCCTTCCTTGGCCCACCCTTGACCGCCTTTCCCTTGTCCTCTTCAGTCCTGGCCGGTTAACCATACTTGCCTTTCGCTCTTGACTTCTTGTCCTGCACCTTGTCCTGCCCCTTGGATCCGTCCTCCTGCTGAGCAGAATGCAAATCCACCAGCGCATCTGCTGCAGTCAAGGCAGCGGGTAAATCCCTCATGCCCTGCCTTCTCAATTCAAGTTGTGCCCACGACTGTAGGCCCTTCAAGAAGGTATACAACTTGTCTGTCTCGGACATGTCAGTGACATCCAGCATCAGGGAACTGAACTTCTTCACGTACTCTCTCACAGAGCCATCGTGCTTGAGCTTGGCCAATGCGTCCCGAGCAACCCATGAATTGTTGCTTGGTAAGAACTGCTCCTTGAGTTCCTGCTTCAAGGCCTCCCATGTCTCAATCCTAGATCGTCTGGCACTGATCGCATCCTAGACACGAGTTCTCCACCACAACTTAGCATCACTAGCCAAATACATAGTTGTGATCATTACCTTCTCCGAGTCTGGAACCTTTGCAGCGACCAAGTAATTCTCCATGTCCCAAATGAAGTTCTCCAACTCCTTGGAACTCCGAGAACCATCGAACGACTTTGGCTCAGGGATCTTCATCTTCCCCCGAGTCTCACCTGCCGACCCACTTGCGGTTTGTGTGGCCAACTGCTGCTTGACCAACACCATGTCATCCTTCAAGGCATCGAGCTCTCATCGTAATGCCTTCACGATGTCTGTCAGCGTCCCGCCGAGATCATCGCCTTTGCCCACGTTGTCTTCGAGGGCAGAAATCTGCTCCCCCAATCTATCAATTGAAGGAGTCCTGGTTGTGACATTTTCCATTTGACCCTCAAGAGCCTGCACAAGCTCTCGCATTGCCTCCATCGATCGGGTCCACACGGTTGCTACAGGTTGTACTGTCGTGGCCACCAGTTTCGCTTGGATACCTCTAGGTTCTCCCAACCTAGACTCCTGGCACCCTTCACACGACTAGCTAGGCAGTACCTTCTTCACAGTCAACCTTCCTCTGATACTGCTAGGCTCCTCCTAGGCGTTACCAAACCTTCAACTCGTATCAATTGGCACGAACGTGGCTCCGATACCAATTGTCACAAACCACTGTGTTTTGATACCACGATCACGAACCTTGGCTCCGACACCAACTTGTCACGGACAAACAAGTTATGGTACCAACTTGTCCTGGACCAACGGGCTCTTGTCCTGGACCAACGGGCTCTCATCCTAGACCAACCGGTTCTCGTCCTGGACCAACCAGCTCTTGTCCTAGACCAACCTGCTCTGATACCAACTATCACGGAGCCAATGCGGACCACAAATTTTCCGCACCCCGCTAGGCGTTGACAGCTTCGCCTGCCAACCAGCCCCCACTCACAACCGAGGTTTGATGTCACCTGGCACACGACCACACCACAAGGAAACGAACACGAGCAATATACAAAGGGAAAACTCCACTTGTATTTACAATTGTACAAGTATAAAAAAACCCTTTACAAGAGCAAACTCACTCAGCCTGTCGAGTATATGCCTCACGACCTCTACACCGCTTACACTCCTCACTCGACACACCCTAACCCGACACACTTCGGTGTTACAAGGGTAAACGGGACTCACTCCCCACTCACTGCTGAGCTACAACTTGCAGTAGCAACTCTATGCTCTACCTCTCCCGCTCTCCCTCATGTTTCCCAGCTTTCTCTAGCTACTCTCCTCGACTCTCTTCTCTGAGACGTCTTGAGACCTTTGTGGTTTCTCCCTCTTCAGGATTGTGCCTCTCGGTTGTTCCTCCTGGTTGTGTCTTGAGAATGAGACTGACCACCTTTATATAGAGGAGCCTAGCAAACCCGATATGGCAACTGATATATTCAAATCCCTTGATTCACTCCATCAGGTTTCCAATCTGTCCAATCCCTTTAGGATTGTTTCCATAACAGATTGATTGCCATATTCCTAAGGAAACTTTCCCCGACTGTTTGCTATCACATGATCTTCATCTTGACCATGTTCATCCCACCTGGACAGCTCTCAGCCGCACCTAGACAGCTTCTCGGCCGCACCTAGACAGCTTCTCGGCCGCACCGGACAGCTTCTCGGACACACTTGGACACCTGCGCCCCACTTGGTTCCTGATTGATCACCACCTGCTCCGCATATGGAAACAATCGAACCTTTCCATGTTGGTGTCAGCGATCCTTATCCCGTGAGCACCGATCCTGCGCTCCACAGCATCCCGTGCACTTTATGTGAGTAGTCGCGCTCCACGCACTCGATCATTGGGTCTCGCATGATCGAGACTTCACTTGCATGTCTGCATCTCCACTCGTCCACCGTGCACTGTCGCCAACCAGCAACACATGGCTCCTTCGATCATCCCTAGCATGAAGTGATCAAGCGCCTCTTGATCACTCTCCACTCATGCCTTAGCGTTCCTAGGCTGTCTAGCGATCCTCCACCTTGCATTGGTCAACCAGCATCGACCCCAAGGCCATAGTACTTGCCTTCAGTCCACCAAGTCCTTGCTCCACACCACTCTGCTTGGTTGCTCGAGCAAGTCTCCTGTCCAGCTTAGCCTCCTGACCACAAACCTTTTCTCCACGTGCCCCGCATAAGCACATATGCGCTCCCGCAATCCTGAGGTACAACCTGTGGTACGCATTGTTCCGGCTCATAGCTCATGGCCATAACACACAGCCCCTGGTTGATCAAGGCATCACCCGTGGTAGAGTGAGGCACAGCCCGTAGTCAACCAACGGCTATCTTCCATGGTCGAACAAGCCATTGCCTGTGGTAGAATAAGGAACAGCCCGTGGTCGAGCAAGGCATCACTCATGGTAGGGTGAGGCACAGCCAGTGGTTGTCTGAGGGCTGTCTCCCTGGTTGACCAAGCCATTGCCCGTGGTAGAGCCTGGCACAGCCCGTTGTCAAGCAAGGCATTGCTGGTGGTAGGGCAAGGCACAGCCAGTGGTTGATTGAAGGCTGTCTCCATGGTCGGCCAACCCATCACAAGTGGTTGAGCTGGGCACAGCCAGGGGTTGAGCAAGGCATCGCCCTTCTTAGAGCAAGGCACACCTGGTGGTTGCCCGAGGGCTGTCTCCATGGTCAACCAAGCCATTGCCCACGGTTGGGCAAGGCAGTGCCGGTGGTAGAGCGAGGTGCAGCCGGTGGTCAACCAAGCCATTGCCCATGGTAGAGTGAGGCAGAGCTCATGGTCTACTGAGGGCAGTCTCCATGGTTGAGCAAGGCAACGCTTGTGATAGAGCAAGGCATAGCCCATGGTAGAGCCAGGCACAGCCCGTGGTAGAGCCAGGCACAGCCTGTGGTCGAGCAAGACATCACCCATGGTAGAGACAGGCAAAGCCCATGGTCCAGAAAGGCATCGCATTGGTAGAGCAATGTAAAACTCGTGGTCGACAGAGGGTAGTCTCCATGGTTGACCAAGCCATCACCCGTGGCAGAGTGAGGGACAATCCATGGTTGAGCAAGACATTGCCCGTGATAGAGTGAGACACTGAACGACTACGACCGAGCGCATAGCCTGTGGTTGACTGAGGGCTGTCTCTGTGGTCGACCTAGGGCTTTCTCTGTGGTCGACCAAGTAATGGCTTGTGATAGAGCAAGGTACTACCCATGGTTGAGCATGGCGCAGACTATGGTCAACCAAGGCATTGCCCATGGTAGAGTAAGGCACTGCCCATGGTTGACCTAGCGCTATCACCGTGGTAGAGCAAGGCACTGCCAATGAGCAACCAAGTGCACAACCCATGGTAGAGCGAGGCAACGCCCAAGGTAGAGTAAGTCACTGCTGGTTAGTGATCGCACGCACAATACGTGGTCGACCAAGGGCAATGTCTGTCATTGACCAACCCATCGCCCGTGGTAGGATGAGGCACTACCCATGGTCAACCATGACATCGCACATCGTAGAGCGAGGCACGGTCCATGGTCAACCGAGGCCTGTCTCTGTGGCCGACCAAGCCATCACCTGTGGTGGAGCCTAGCACAATCTGTGGACAAGCAAGGGATTGCCCATGGTACAGTGAGGTGCAGCCCATGGTCGACCGAGGGCTGTCTCCATGGTCAACCAAGCCATCACCCATGGTAGAGCATGGCACAGCCCATTGTTGAGCAAGGCATCACCCGTGGCAGAGTGAGGCACAGCTTGTGGTCGACTGAGGGCTGTCTCCAGGGTCAACCAAGCCATCACCCATCATAGAGCTAGGCACAGCCCATGGTGGAGCAAGGCATTGCCTGTGGTAGAGCGAGGCATAGCCCGTGGTTGACCGAGGGCTATCTCCATGGTCAACCAAGCCATTGCCCGTGGTAGAGCTAGGCAACGCCTGTGGCCAAGCAAGTCACTGCCCATGGTTGACCAAGGCATCACCCATGGTACAGCAAGGGACAGACCGTGGTTGACCAAGGCATCACCCATGGTATAGTAAGGCACTGTGTCACGGGGCTGATGTGGGCCACAAATTTTTCCACACCCCGCTAGGCATCGACACTCCACTTGCCAACCAGCCACACACCATGCGTACTGTCGAGGCTGAACGATCACCAAACCGAAGAAGCAACACCGAGGAATACAAGAACACAATTGGGAAAACGTAACTCGTATTCACATATATTACAAGTACATGAAAAACCCAACCCAGGACAGAACTCTTACATGCAGTCTCACGAGCCTATGCCTTGCAGCCTCGCGTCGCTTGCACGCCCATCTTGTGCCTTCTCTTAAGAACACCGGACTGCAGGTCCGACTTGGCTTCCACTCCTTGGAATCTCGGACCCTCTGTGCCTCCTGACTGCCCTGGTCGTCCTTGCTGCTCTCTGGCTTCTCCTCGTGAGTTCTTGGTGCCTTCTCTGCAGAATGAGACTGCCCCTTTATATAGAGGAGCCTTGCGAGCCCAATATGGCAACTGACATCTTGGAATCCCTTGATTCACTCCCTCAGTTTCCAGCCTGTCCAATCCCTCCTAGATTGTTTCCATAACTGATTGGTTGCCAAATCTGTCCAATCCCTCCAGGATTGTTTCCATAACAGATTAATTGCCATTCCCGGAGAAACTTTCCCGGATTGCTCGCTCGGATTGACTTGGCGCCAGCTAAGCCTCGTCGACCCGATCCATCCTCCTCTAGGATCCACGTCCTTGATCTCCTTCCTAAGATCACGATCTCCTTCCTAAGTACTTCTTCATCCGCTTGGCAGCCTTGGCGAGGCTATCTCTTGCCTCTTCCAGCATCTCCTGCTTGTCACGCGCGAATCGATATGCGGCCGGGCACGGCCCTTCCTTGCGCTGCAATGCCACCTCCTGTGGCGTTAGTGGTTGGTAGCCCATTGCCACCTCGAACGGGCTATGACCTGTTGCAGAGGAGCGGTTCAAGTTGTAGGACAACTGAGCCGAGTCAAGCAAGTCTAGCCAATTCCGTTGACTTGCTGAGACATAATGTCTCAAGTACTCCTCCAGCAGTGCATTCACTCGTTCTGTCTGGCCATCCATTTGTGGATGATTGGCCGTCGAGAACTTCAGTTTGGATCCTAGCAGTCCGAACAAGCATGTCCAGAAGTTGCCTGTGAACCGAGCATCTCGGTCACTCACGATCTCTGTCAGCACTCCAAAGAGCTTCACCACGGAGCGATAGAACGCCTCAGCCACTGCCTCGGCTGTGCAATTCTTGGTCACAGGAGTGAAGATCGCATACTTGGAGAATCTGTCCACGACCACCATCACAACCGTATAACCCCTCACTTTTGGAAATCCGAACACAAAGTCCATGGAAACTGATACCCAAGGCTTCTTTGGCATTGCCAAGGGTTGTAGGAGACCGGCCTCTGCTCGCCTCTCCACCTTGTCTTGTTGACAAACGAGACAAGTCTTGACGTATAACTCAACGTCGTCGGCCATCTTTGGCCACACATAGGACCTCGACAATAGGGCTAGCGTCCGCTCACAGCCTGGATGTCCAGCCCAAGGACTGTCATGACTCTCCTTCATCAGCTGGTAGCGCATTCCCTCTCCGCTAGGGACAAGCAAACGACCACCTTTGCCATAAAGCAGCCCATCTTCCAGCCAATACCGCCTCACCGTCCCGTCCTTGACTTGCTCCACTAGGAGTTGATAGGTCTTGTCCCCTAGTGTAGCGATCTTGACCTCTTGGAGGAAGTCGGAGGTTACTTGATTTAAAGCCGCCAACTGATCCGAAGTCTTCCGATTGAGCGCATCCGCCACTAGGTTGTGCCTTCCCGGTCGGTGTTCCCACTCGAAGTCATACTCTGCTAGGAACTCTTGCCACCGCGCTTGCCTTGGTGACAACTTCGGTTGTGACTTGAAGAAGGTATTGGCGACGTTGTCTGTCTTGACCATGAATGTGGTTCCCAGCAGGTACACTCACCACACCCTCAAGCAATGCACCACAGCCAGCATCTCCTTCTCGTGTGCTGAGTAGCGCTGTTCGGCCGGCTTCAACTTCCAACTCTCGAACGCCACGGGATCTCCGTCTTGCACGAGAACTCCTCCTACAGCACGATCTAAGGCATCCGTATGCACCTCAAACGGCCTCTCAAAGTCCGGGAGCTTGAGCACGGGCTCCGTCACAATGGCGGTCTTCACCTTGGAGAATGCCACTTCACAATCCTCGTCCCATGTCCACTTCTGCTCTTTCCTCAGCAGATCAGTCAAGGGACTCACCTTCTTTGAGTACCCCTTGATAAACTTGCGGTAGTAGTTGGCTAGCCCCAAGAAACTCCGCAACTCGGACACCAACTTTGGTGGAGGCCAATCCTGGATTGCCTGCACCTTCTTGGGGTCCATCCGCACCTGCCCTTGGCCGATCACATGGCCAAGGAATCGGATCTCCTGCATGCCAAACTCGCACTTCTCCCTCTTCACATATAGGGAGTGTTGCCTAAGCCACTCAAAAACAGCCGGCAAGTGCTGCACATGTTGTGCCAAGTCCCTGCTATACACAACAATATCATCCAAATAGACGACCACAAACTAATCCAGCATGTCGTGAAACACATCATTCATCAAGTTGCAAAATGTGGCAGGAGCATTGGTTAAACCGAATGGCATTACCAGGAATTCAAAGGATCCATAACGAGTTACCATTGTGGTCTTGGACTCGTCTCCTTTGGTGATGCGGACTTGCCAATATCCTGAACGCAAGTCCAGCTTGGAGAAGACCCTCGCCTCACCTAGGCGATCAAACAGGTCTGCAATCATGGGCACCGGGTACTTGTTCTTTACCGTGACCTTGTTCAATCCACGGTAGTCAACACACAATCGGAGAGAGCCATCCTGCTTCTCCTGGAATAACACCGGGGCTCCATAAGGGCCTTGGAGGGCTGGATCTTTCCCGCATCCAGCAACTTGGTCAGCTGACTCCGCAGCTCTACCAGCTCCTTTGGGGACATCCGGTACGGGGCTTTGGCTGGGGGAACGGTGCCTGGCAGTAGTTCTATCTTGTGATCTACCGCACGGCGCGGCGGTAGCCCTCTTGGCAACTCCTTCGGCATCACATCCTGGAATTGCTTGAGCACTTCCACAACCTCGTGTGGAATCTCACGGTCCGCCTCTGTCTCCTGCACGTCCACTTCCCTAATAGCCGCAAGGTAAGTGGGATACCCCTTCTTCATTCCTCATGCCAATTGCATTGCAGATACCTTCTCCGTGGCTACCTCCTCGGAGCGGCAAGGCCTCGGTATCCTTGCACAAAACAAGGTCGTCGGGGATCTCCAATGACGATGCCTCCCACATGAGGCATGATGGTGATTGCTGCATCGGCAAAGAAGCTATTCCCAAGGATGAGGTCGTAATCATCCAAAGGAACCACCATCAGATCAACTATACCCTCCCAAGCCTCTATCTTGATGGGCACATCCCTTGCCAACCCGCCCATTGGTTGGCTCTTGGAGTTCACTGCCTTCAATCGACTGTGAGAGCGCTCCACTTGCAACTCCAAGGTTCGTATCATCCGATCTGACACGAAGGTGTTGGTGGCGCCAATATCCACCAAGGCTGACATCCGCCTGCCATTCAAGGTCACATCCACTAAAAACAAACTGTGGCATACATTAGGGCGCTCACTCCGCATAGCGCCGAGGGCCTGCAGTGGGGCAACACGCTGCACTTGGTCCTCGTCGGAGTCATCCGACCATAGGGCGGTAACCTTCCCCTCCCGCTTTGGGCACTCCTTTGCCCTGTGGGGTCCGTTACATATGAAGCAGCCCGGGTGCGTCCGAGGATCCTTCCTTCCGTTGGCTCCCTCGATCACCTTTGCCTTCCCCTTGTCTGGTTGGGTCAGCTGCTTCTCCTTGCCCTTCCCTGACTTTCCTTTCAGGTAGGACTTGGACTTCTTGTCCTTGTCCATTGGCTGGGCCTTCTTGCTCCCCTCCTCGGTGCAAGCAATCCGTAAGTCCAGCAGTGCGTCCGCCGCAGCTAAGGCAGAAGGAAGGTCTCTTACCCCTTGCCTCCTTAGCTTGAGTTGAGCCCAAGGTTGCAATCCCTTCAGGAACGTGTACAGCTTGTTCGTCTCTGACATGTCCGTCACGTCCAGCATCAGCACGCTAAACTCCTTCACATAGTCCCGCACTGGTCCACTGTGCCTCAGCTTGGCCATCGCATCCCGAGCAAGCCAGGTTGTGTTGCTCGGCAGGAACTGCTCTTTCAGCTCCTTCTTCAGTGCCTTCCAGGTCTCCATCCAGGGTCTACCTGCACTGAGATCATCTTGGACTCGGGTCCTCCACCATAGCTTCGCATCCTTGGTGAGGTACATGGTGGTGATCGTCACCTTCTCGGCGTCAGGGATCTTCGCAGCAGTGAAGTAGTTCTCCATATCCCATGTGAAGTTCTCTAGATCCTTGGAACTCCTTGTTCCTTCAAACGCCTTTGGCTCCGGGACCTTCATCTTCCCACGAGGCTCATTCGATGGCCCCACCTGGGACACCAATTGCCGCTTGATCAAGACCACATCATCCTTCAGGGTCGCCACATCAAGCCTGATCGCCTTCAGCAGATCAGTCACGGTTCCTCCAAGATCGTCGCCTTCGCCGACATTGTCCTCCAAAGCAGCAATGCGGGGTTCCAGCGTAGCAGTCGGGTCTGCTCGTCCAATGAGCTCTACAATATGGCCTTCCAGTGCCGCCAATCGCTCCCGCAACGCTTCCATCACCCTGGTCCACACGGTTGCTGATTGTAGGGTACGCGTGGTCTTTGACAAAGGGTATTCTCCACCCGAACGCAGCACCACGATCACGGGTACTCTGGCTTGTCACAGACAAAACCTTGCTCTAATACCAACTGTCACGGGGCTGATGCGGGCCACAAATTTCTGCACCCCGCTAGGCGTCGACACTCCACTTGCCGACCAGCCACACACCATTCGTACCGTCAAGGCCGAATGATCACCGAACTGAAGAAGCAACACCGAGGAATACAAGAACACAATTGGGAAAACGTAACTCGTATTCACATATATTACAAGTACACGAAAAACCCAACCCAGGACAGAACTCTTACATGCAGTCTCACGAGCCTATGCCTTGCAACCTCGCGCCACTTGCACGCCCGTCTTGTGCCTTCTCTTAAGAACACCGGACTGCAGGTCCGACTTGGCTTCCACTCCTTGGAATCTCGGACCCTCTGTGCCTCCTGACTGCCCTGGTCGTCCTTGCTGCTCTCTGGCTTCTCCTCGTGAGTTCTTGGTGCCTTCTCTGCAGAATGAGACTGCCCCTTTATATAGAGGAGCCTTGCGAGCCCAATATGGCAACTGACTTCTTGGAATCCCTTGATTCGCTCCCTCAGTTTCCAGCCTATCCAATCCCTCCTGGATTGTTTCCATAACTGATTGGTTGCCAAATCTGTCCAATCCCTCCAGGATTGTTTCCATAACAGATTAATTGCCATTCCCGGAGAAACTTTCCCGGATTGCTCGCTCGGATTGACTTGGCGCCAGCTAAGCCTCGTCGACCCGATCCATCCTCCTCTAGGATCCATGTCCTTGATCTCCTTCCTAAGATCACAGTCATCTGAATGGGATTGCTGTGTCCACCAGTGCTCGGGCATGGTCAAGGACTTAACCGATCTCCACAAGTAGTCAACTCCCTTGCCGCTCCCTTAGCGTCTGCCGGGCTTGTTAAGTTATGCGCACTCCTAGAGTGCCTTTGCGCGGTTGTATCAGGTTCACTGAACCTCCTAGAGCGTTGCACCGTGCCTTGCTTGTGGGCATCCTCACTGCCCACCCACGCATTCGCCTACTTGTGTCTTGTGGCACTTCCTGGCCACAATCTGGTCCCTCAGCACACTGCCGAGCCTTGATCGGTTGTTCGCTTCACCGGTGCCTCCGCGCATGCTTGTGTGACCATTTCCATGCTTGCCCGCCTATGGACTTGCAATTGATCCCAACACCTCGCACTTGACAGCCCGCGCATCCTCGCATGCAGGCTATGCGCTACCACTACCCTGAGGTATGGCTTGTGGTGCGCATTCTCTGGGGCTTGAACTCAGGGGTCTAACACACTGCCTGTGGTCGACCATGACATCGCACATCGTAGAGCGAGGCATGGCCCATGGTCAACTGAGGCCTGTCTCTGTGGCTGACCAAGCCATCACCCGTGGTGGAGCCTGGCACAATCTGTGGACAAGCAAGGGATTGCCCGTGGTACAGCGAGGTGCAGCCCGTGGTCAACCGAGGCCTGTCTCCGTGGTCAACCAAGCCATCACCCATGGTAGAGCATGGCACAGCTCATTGTTGAGCGAGGCATCACACAGCTTGTGGTCGACTGAGGGCTGTCTCCAGGGTCAACCAAGCCATCGCCCATCATAGAGCTAGGCACAGCCCATGGTGGAGCAAGGCATTGCCTGTGGTAGAGTGAGGCACAGCCTGTGGTTGACCGAGGGCTATCTCCATGGTCAACCAAGCCATCGCCCATGGTAGAGCTAGGCACAGCCCGTGGCCAAGCAAGTCACTGTCCATGGTACAACAAGGCACAGCCCATGGTTGACCAAGGCATCGCCGGTGGTACAGCAAGGGACAGACCGTGGTTGACCAAGGCATCGCCCATGGTATAGTAAGGCACTGCCTGTGGTCGACCTAGCATTGTCGCTGTGGTCGATTAGGGTATTGCCCCATGATCGACCAAGGGCTGTCGCCATGGTACAACAAGGCACTGCCCATGACTGATTGAGTGCACAATCCATGGTTGATCAAGACATCGCTCATCATCCACCAAGAGCTGTCACCTTGGCCGAGCAAGGCATCGCCCATGGTAGACCAAGGCACAGCCCATGGTCGACCAAGAACTGTCTCCCCAGTCAACCAAGCCATCACCCATCATAGAGCAAGGCACTGCCTCTGGTCGTGCAAGGCAATGCCGATGCTAGAGCGAGGCACCACCCATGGTCGACCAAGGGTTGTCTCCGTGGTCAACCAAGCCATTGCCATGGTAGATCAAGGCACAGCCTGTTGTCGAGCAAGGCATCACCCATGGTAGAGTGAGGCATAGCCTGTGGTAGAGCGAGGCAACACCCATGGTAGAGTGAGGTGCAGCCCGTGGTCAACCGAGGTATCTCTCCATGGTCGATGAAGCCATCATCCATGGTAGAGGGAGGCACGGCTCATGGTTGAGCAAGGTATTGCCCGTGGTGGAGAGAGGGCTGTCTCCGTGCTCGACCAAGCCATCACTCATGGTAGAGCAAGGCACAGCCCATGGTCAAGCAAGGCATTGCCCATGGTAGAGCAAGGCGCAGCCCATGGTAGAGCAAGGCGCAGCCCATGGTAGAGCGAGGCACAGCCTTTGGTAGAGCGAGGCATAGCCCGTGGTCAACCGAGGGCTGTCTCCGTGGTTGACCCTGCCCGTCTGCGACCGAGTGCACAGCTTGTTGTTGACCAAGGGCAATCTCTATGGTTGACCAAGCCATTGCCCGTGGCAGAGCTAGGCACAGCCCATGGTCAAGCAAGGCATCGCCTGTGGTAGAGTGAGGCATAGCCCGTGGTCAACCGATTGCAGTCTTCATGGCCGACAAAGCCATCACCCATGGTTGAGCCAGGCACAGCCCGTGGTCGAGCAAGGCATCACTCATGGCAGAGCGAGGTGCAGCCAATGGTCAACTGAGGACTATCACCCTGGTCGACCAAGTCACCACCTATGGTAGAACAAGGCATTGCCCGAGGTGGAGCAAGGCGCAGCCTGTGGGCGACTGATGGTTGTCTCCCTGGTCGACCCTGCCATCACCCATGGTAGAGCATGGCACAGCCCGTGGTTGAGTATGGCATTGCCTGTGATGGAGCAAGGCACTACCCATCAGTGACCGAACACACAGCATGTGGTCGACCAAGGGCTGTCTCCATGGTCGACAAAGCCATCACCTGTGGTAGAGTATCACACAGCCCATGGCCAAGCAAGCCATTGCCCATCGTAGAGCAAGGCACAGCCCATGGTCAACCAAGCCACTGCTACTGGTAGAGCCAGGCACAACTGGTGGTCGAGCAAGGCATCATCCATGTAGAGAGATGCGCAGCCCGGAGTTGACCGAGGGATGTCTCCATGGTCAATGAAGCCACCAATGGGGGTAGAGCGAGGCACAACCCATGGTCAATCAAGGGCTGTCTCCATGGTTGACCAAGCCATTGCCAGTGGTAGAGTGAGGCATAGCCTGTCATCGAGCATGGCATCGCGCATGCTAGAGTGAGACGCTACCCATGGTCGACCAAGGGCTGTCTCCATGGTTGACCAGGCCATCACCGGGGGTTGAGCGAGGCACTGCCTGTGGTGGAGCAAGGCATCACCCATGGTAGAGTGAGGCACTGCCCATGGTCAACCGAGGATTGTCTCCATCGTCAACTGAGCATGGCATTGCGCGTGTTAGAGTGAGGTGTTGCTCGTGGTCGACCAGGCCATCACCAGTGGTAGAGTGAGGCAGAGCCCCTGGTAGAGCAAGGTAGAGCCCGTAGTAGAGCAAGGCGCAACCCATGGCTGACCAAGGGCTGTCTCCATGCTTGACCAAGCCATCGCCCATGTTAGAGTGAGGCAGAGCCCATGGTTGAGCAAGGCATTGCCCGTGGTAGAACAAGGCACAGCCTGTGGTCGACTGAGGGCTCTCTACATGGTCAACGAAGCTATCACCCATGGTAGAGCGAGGCACAACCTGTGGTCGGCTGAGGGCTGTCTCCATGCTTGACCAAGCCATCACCCATAGTAGAGTGAGCCACAGCCTGTGGTTGAGCAAGGCATCACCAGTGGTAGAGCAAGCCGCAGCCCGTGGTTGACTGAGGGCTCTCTCCATGGTCAATGGGGCCATCGCCCATGGTAGATGAGGCAAAGCCCATGGTCGAGCAAGACATCACCTGTGGTAGGGCAAGCCACAGCCCATCATTGGCCGAGGGCTGTCTCTGTGGTTGACCAAGCCATTGCCTGTAGTAGAGGAAGGCACAGCCCTTGGTCGAGCAGGGCATCCCCTGTGGTAGAGCAAGGCACAACCCATGGTTGATCAAAGGCTGTCTACGTGGCCAACCAAGCCATCGCCTGTGGTAGAGCCTGGCACATTGCATGGTCGAGCAAGGCATCGCCCATGGTGGAGCGAGGTGCAGCCCATCATCTTCCCAACCATCACCCATGGTAGAGCATGCCACAGCCCATGGTGGAGCGAGTTCTGTCTTTGCAGTCGACCCTGCCATCGACCATGGTAGAGCATGGCCCAGCCCATGGTCAAGCCAGGTAATGGCCATAGTAGAGCGAGGCATAGCCTGTGCTTGACCATGGGCTGCCTCCGTGGTTGACCAAGCCATTGCCCATCGTAGAGCAAGACACATCCCATCGTTGAGTGAGGCATTTCCCGTGGTGGATGCCTGTCAGCGACTGAGTGCACAGCATGTGGTCAACCAGTGGCTGTCTCCACTGTCCTCCAATGCATCACCTGTGGTAGAGAAAGGCACTGCCCATGGTCGTGCAAGGCATCACCTGTGGTCCCGCAAGGCATTGCCCATGGTAGATCAAGGCACTGCCCATGGTCTACTGGGAGCTGTCTCCCTGGTCGACCAAGCCATCGTCCATCATAGAGCATGGCGTAGCCTGTGGTTGACCAAGGGTTTTCTCCATGCTCGACCAAGCCATCGCCCATGGTAAAGCTAGGCACAGCCCATGGTTGAGTGAGGCACCATCTGTTCTCAACCAAGCCATTGCCCGTGGTAGGGCGAGGGAAAGCCCGTGGTCAAGCAAGGCATTGGCAATGGTAGAGCAAGGCACATCCCATGGTCAACCAAGCCATTGCCTGTGGTAGAGCAAGACCTGGCCCGTGGTTGAGTGTGGCATCACCCGTGGAAGAGCGACACATAGCCCGTTGTTGACCAAGCCATCACCCGTGGATGAGCAAAGCATAACATGTGGTCGACCATAGAATTGCCCGTGGTAGTGCGAGGTGCTGCCCATTGCCGACCAAGCCATCTCCCATGGTAGAGCCAGGCATTGCCCGTGGTCTAGCAAGGAATCGCCCATGGTAGAGCCAGGCATAGCCCGTGGTTGACCAAGGGCTGTCTCCGTGATCAACCAAGCCATCGCCCATGGTAGAACGAGGCACAGCCCGTGGTCGAGCAAGGCATCACCCGTGGTGGAGTGAGTCACATTCAGTGGCCAACTGAGGGCTGTCTCCTTGTTCAACCCATCCATCACCTGTGGAAGAGCAAGGCACAGCCTGTGGTCGAGCATGGCATCGCTCGTGCTAGAGTGAGGCACTGCCCATGGTCGACCAAGGGTTGTCTTCATGGTCCACCAAGCCATCGCCAGTGGTAGAGCATGGCACTACCCGTGGTCAACCAAGCCATCACCCGTGGTAGAGCATGGCACTACCCATGGTTGAGCAAGGCATCGCCCGTGGTAGCAAGAGGCACTCTGCCTGTGGTTGACCGAGGGCTGTCTCCATTGTTGACTAAGCCATTGCCTGTGGTCGAGCAAGGCATCAGCAATGGTAAAGCAAGTTACATCCAGTGGTCAACCAAGCCATTGTCCATGGCAGAGTGAGGCCCAGCCTGTGGTTGAGTGAGGCATCGCCAGTGGTAGAGCAACACACAGCCCGTCATTGACCAAGCCATCGCCCATGGTAGAGAGTGGCAGAGCCTGTGGTCGACCCTAGAATCGCTGGTGGTAGCACAAGGTGCTGCCTGTGGTCAACCAAGCCATCACCCGTGGTAGAGCCAAGCACTGCCCGTGGTCTAGCAAGGTATTGCCCATGGTAGAGCGAGGCATAGCCGGTGGTCAACCTAGGGCTGTCTCTGTCATCAACCAAGCCATCACTCATGATAGAGCAAGGCACAGCCCGGTGTTGCTGAAAGCCAACTCCGTGGTTGATCAAGGCATCGCCTGTGGAAGAGTGAGGCACAGCCCGTGGTCGAGCAAGGCACCGTCTGTTCTCGACCAAGCCAACGCGCATGGTAGGGCAAGGCAAAGCCCATGGTCAAGCAAGGCATCAGCAATGGTAGAGCAAGGCAAATCCCATGGTCAGGCAAGGCATCGCCTGTGGTAGAGTGAGGCAATGCTCATCAGCGACTGAGCGCATAGCCCATGGTCGACTGACAATTGTTTCCTTGGTCAACCAAGCCATTGCTGCTGGTAGAGCAAGGCACAGCCAAGAATTGACCAAGGGCTGTCTCTGTGGTTGAGCAAGGCATTGCCCATGGTAGAGCGACATGCAGCCAATGGTCAACCGAGGGCTTTCTCTGTGGTTGTGCAAGGCATCGCCCATGGTTGAGCGAGGCACAGCCCGTGGTCGACTGAGAGCTGTCTCCATGGTCGAGCAAGCCGTCGCCAGTGGTAGAGCGAGGCACAGCTCGTGGTCGAGCAGGGCATCTCCCGTGGTAGGGCTACGCACAGCCCATGGTCAACCGAGGACTGTCTCCGTGGTTGACCTAGGCATTGCCCATGGTAAAGCCAAGCACAGCCCATGGTCGAGCAAGGCATCGGTCGTGGTAGGGTGAGGTGCAGCAAGTGGTCATCCAAGGGCTGTCTCCGTGATCGACCTAGCCATTGCCCGTGGTAGAATGAGGCACAGCCATGGTCAACCAAGGCATCGCCTGTAGCTGAGCAAGGCATATCCCATGGTTGACTAAGCCATGGCCCGTGGTAGAGCAAGGCATTGCCCGTGGACGAGCGAGGCATTGCCAGTGGACAAGCAAGGCATGGCCCGTGGTAGAGCAAGGCATGGCCTGTGGTTGACCAAGGCATCACCCATGGTAGAATAAGGCATTGCCCATGGTCGACCAAGCGTTGTCGCTGTGGTCAAACAAACCATTGCCCATGGTAGAGCGAGGCTAAGCTCGTGGTAGAGCAACTGTGGTAGAGTGAGGTGCAGCCCAAGGTCGACCAAGGACTATCTTTGTGGTCAACCAATGATGCAAAACTTAGACCAACTTCCATGGATCTTATTCAAGTTCCGATTGGGCCAATTACGAGGGCACGAGCTAAGAAGTTCAAGGAGGCACTCAACGGGTTGGTTCAAGAGCTTATGGCAGAAGAGCATACATTGGAGCCCATTGAAGGAAATTCTTGTGAGTTGCAGAGTCATGTCAACTTGATTCAAGTCCAATAGAAGTTCTAGAAGCTTGCTGGCAACTATAACTATTTAAGGATGCTCTCAAATTTGGAAAGATTTATTTAGTCTCTTAGGATATTATTTAGATACATGGATATATCCTAAAATATCATTACAATATCTCATAATATCTTAGAATATCTTCTAATATTTTAGGATATCTATCTCTAAGATATCTTCTGGATTTCTATAGTATATTTGATTTCCTCTTTATGTTGACACTATAAATACCCTTGAGGTATTCAGATTATGGACGAATTCATATAGACTCTGGTGAGAAGAAATATATTGCCCTTCTTGGTTCTTGAGAAGACTTAGAACTTATCAAGTTATCTTGTGGCGTTCTACAACCGGACTTATCACTTTGATTCTCTAGTTCGTGGGATTCTTGGTGTGGCATCCTCCTTGATCTGTAAGTTTGGTTCTTGCCTCATTAGGTAACGGGTCAAAGTTCAATATTTCAAACTTGTTCTTTGCAGTTCTTGGGATTTTTTCCATGTTTGGTGTTGGGTCTTATTGCAAGTTGGTGGCATTCTTATCATATTTGATATTGAGTTTCACCACGGGTAGGTAAGGATCACATCAGCTGGTATCAAAGCCTTGGGTTCTAAGACAGGTTTTATCTATCCTTTTATCATTATCCTTTTCTTGATCTTTGGGATTCAATTCTCTTTCATCAATCTTCGATTTGATTGAATTCCTCTTTGTTACAGATTCTTCTTTCTTCTTTTTGATCTTTCTTGATTGCTGATTCTAGTTGTTGCAAAAGTAAAAAAAAATTGAAAAAAAAGAGAGGCTGAAAAGCAAAACAAAAAAAAAACAAACTACGGCAAAAAAAAGTGCATAGTGAAAGAAAGAGAAAGTTGGCCAGAAAAAAGGCACATAACGAAAAAAAAGCAGAAAAAAAGAGAAAGTTGTTATATTTTTACATAATTGCATCCTTTTTGTCAATTCTAATTTTTCTAGGTTTTATTTGTCAAATTGTTTCTTCCCCAATATCCTAGTATCCTTGTGTCCTTAATTGCCATTCTATTTATTTCCTTCTAGAAATCAACATTCTTGGTGATTGGTTTGGTTGGATTCCTTCTTGAATTGCTGCAAATTTCTTGGTTAGGTTTCTTGAGTTTAATTAAGAACCGAAGGAAGCAATACAAGTGGAAAGAGGCAAGAGTGGTGAACACATTAGAGGGTAAAAGCCGAATATTTTGAGAGAAACACGAGTGAACTGAGTGAATCAACTTTAGAGTGACACACATGAGGGAGTGTGGTGAGGTCCTTTCCATTATATACTCGAACTAACGTTGTTTTCAGGATTTGGATATGGCTCATGAACAAAGGGAAGTGGCTGAAAAGATTACAGAACAAACCATTCCAAACTTACAAATGCAAGCATTGCTAGGGGAGATGAGGCAGGTGTTGAAACTCGAATTGGAGCCCATTCAAGAGAGGTTGGATCGAGTAGAAGTTAGAACACCATGAGAGTTGCCCCGCGACATCCCCAATAGGCGGCTAGGCCAATGTGGTTCATGGGAGGACAATGAGTTGGAGGAGGAAGCTGAATACCAGGGAAGGTTTGGGCATCAAATAAAATTCAGAAAGCTTGGAGTAGAGAAGACAACAATTTGGGCAGCATTAAGATGAAAATTCCATCATTCCAGGGCATATCTAACCTAAAGGCGTACCTCAAATGGGAGAAAAAGATGGAGTTTATTTTATTTTTTATTGCCACAACTACTCTGAGGCAAAGAAGGTAAAGCTTGCTGTCATAGAGTTCTCAGATTATGCTATAACTTGGTGGGATCAGCTTGTCATAAGCAGGAGACGGAATAGAGAATGCCTAGTAGAAACATGGGAAGAGATGAAGGCAGTGATGCGAAAGCGATTTGTCCCAAGTTACTACTATCGGGAGCCACATAAGAGGCTGCAAGGTCTTAGGCAAGGGAACCGGAGTGTCGAAGACTATTACAAGGAGATGGAGGTTGCAATGATTCGAGCTAATGTGGAGGAAGATTGAGAGGAGACAGTGGCTAGGTTTTTGTTTGGATTAAATCGGGAGATTCATGATAGAGTCGAGATGCACCACTATGTGGAATTGGAAGACATGGTGCACATGGCGATCAAAGTGGAGCAACAACTCAAGAGGGGAAGCAGAACTAGAGCAGCTCCCAACCCGGGGAATATTCCTTGGAAGTCGAACTCTTCAAACAGGGAAGTCAAACAAGAAACCTCTACATCTCAAAAGCCAAAGTTTGAGCCTAAATCTCGGACTGCCAGTCATGATCTTCAAGGTAATTCTGATATTTCCACTATGCGGGATCGTGATGTGAAGTGTTTCAAATGTCAAGGCAGGGGACACATAGCTAGCCAATGCCCAAATAGGAGGGTGATGGTTATAAATGCCCAAGGAGAGCTGGAGTCAGAAGATGAAGAAGAGGCCAATTCCGACATGCCACCTTTGGAAGATGTTGATGATAGGGAATATGCTGTTGAAGGAGAATCATTGGTGGTAAAGCAAGCTCTCAATTTGCTGGCTAAGGATGAGGAAAACAACCAAAGGGAGAACTTGTTCCATACCTGGTGCTTTGTCAACAAGAAAGTTTGTAGCATCACAATTGATGGTGGGAGTTGAACCAATGTGGCCAGCACAAAGTTGGTGGAGAAATTGGCATTGCCCACCTTGAAACATCCACGGCCTTACCGACTTCAATGGCTGAATGATAGCGGCAACATCAAGGTAACAAGGCAAGTACCAGTGCCTTTTTCACTTGGCAAGTATGAGGATAAGGTGCTTTGTGATGTTGCTTCTATGCAAGCATGTCATATTCTATTAGGAAGGCCATGGCAGTTTGATAGAAGGGTTACACATGATGGCTACACCAATAGATATTCTTTTGTATTCAAGAGACTGCCCATATCTCTTATGCCATTGACTCCAAAGGAAGTTCTTGAAGATCAACTGAAGTTAAAAAAAGCAAGTGAAAAGAAAGCAAAACAAAAGGCAGAACTTGAGAGAAAAGAAACTGAGTGGAGAGAAAAAGAAAGAGAGACGGAGCAAGTTTCAGCCATCATGACAGCAAGAGAGGAAAAATTCAGTATTATGGCAAAGAAAAGTGAGATCAAGAGAGCATTATATTCTTTCCAACCCCTTATAGTACTCATGTACAAGGAGGTTCTTTTTAGTACTAATGATCTGGCCGGCCCTTTGCCAAGCAATGTTACTTCACTTTTGCAGGAGTTCGAGGATGTGTTTCCCATAGAGTTGCCTCATGGCTTACCTCCAATTCGGGGAATTGAGCATCAAATTGACTTCGTACCTGGTGCAGCAATTCCAAACCGACCTGCCTATAGGAGTAACCCTGAGGAGACCAAGGAACTACAAAGACAAGTAGGTGAGTTATTGGAGAAAGGCCATGTTCGTGAGAGCATGAGTCCATGTGTAGTTCCAGTCTTACTAGTGCCTAAGAAGGATGGGACTTGGAGGATGTGTGTTGATTGCCGAGCCATCAACAACATTACAATAAAATATCGTCATCCCATCCTAGATTAGATGATATGCTAGATGAATTGCATGGTTCTTGTATTTCTGGTAAGATTGACCTTAAGAGTGGATATCATCAAATCAGAATGAAAGGAGATGAGTGGAAAACTGCATTCAAAACAAAATATGGTTTATATGAATGGTTAGTTATGCCTTTTGGGTTAACTAATGCACTGAGCACCTTCATGAGGCTTATGAACCATGTTTTGCGTGCTTACATTGGTCATTTTGTAGTTGTCTACTTCGATGATATTCTGATTTATAGCAAGAGCTTGGATGACCATATTGAGCACTTGAATCTTGTTTTAGATGTTTTAAGGAAAGAAAAGTTATTTGCTAATCTCAAAATGTGTACTTTTTGCACGGATAAGCTTGTATTTCTTGGATTTGTTGTGAGTGCTCAAGGCATACAAGTTGATGAGGGAAAGGTGAAGGCTATCCAAGATTGGCCAACACCCTCAACCATAGCACAAGTAAGAAGTTTCTATGGTTTGGCTAGTTTTTATCGGTACTTTGTTCATAATTTTAGTACCCTTACCGCACCTTTTACTGAGATAATCAAGAAGAATGCTCCTTTTAAGTGGGAATAGGAGCAAGACAAGGCATTTAAATTGATCAAGGATAAGTTGACGAATGCTCCTTTGCTTGCTTTACCAGATTTCTCTAAAACATTTGAAATTGAGTGTGATGCTTCAGGTATAGGCATTGGAGGTGTGTTGATGCAGGGAGGAAGACCAATTGCATACTTTAGTGAAAAGCTAAGTGGGGCATCCCTCAACTATCCCACTTATGACAAGGAATTGTATGCCTTGGTTAGAACATTACAAACTTGGCAGCATTACCTTTGGCCAAAGGAATTTGTAATTCATACAAATCATGAAGCTTTGAAGCATTTGAAGGGCCAACACAAGTTGAACAAATGCCATGCCAAGTGGGTAGAATTCATTGAGACATTCCCGTATGTGATCAAATATAAGCAAGTTAAGGAGAATATAGTTGCTGATGCACTCTCTCATAGGTATGCTACACTTGCTATTCTAGATGCTAAGTTGCTTGGATTTGAGAACATTAAGGAATTGTATGCATCAGATTTCGATTTTGGTGATGTGATTAAGGAGTGTAGGAAAGGTGCTTATGATAAATACTACTTGCATGATGAGTTTTTATTTAGAGAAAACAAACTTTGCATTCCTCAATCTTCTTTGCATGAGTTGCTAGTTAGGGAAGCACATGGTGGTGGTCTGATGGGTCATTTTGGAGTAGCTAAGACATTTGATGTGTTACATGATCATTTCGTTTGACCGCACATGAAATGGGATGTTGAAAGAATCTGTAACAAGTGCATCATTACATGTAAACAAGCAAAGTCTAGGCTACAACCACATGGATTATATACACCTCTTCCTATTCCTTGTGAGCCTTGGGTTGACATCTCTATGGATTTTGTTTTGGGGTTGCCTAGGATTAAGAGGGGGAGAGATTCAATATTCGTGGTTGTTGATAGGTTTTCTAAGATGGCGCACTCTATTGCATGTCATAAGACAGATGATGCATCCAATGTAGCTAATTTGTTTTTCAAGGATGTTGTTAGATTGCATGGCATTCCTAGAAGTATTGTCTCAGATAGGGATGCACAACTCCTAAGTTACATTTGGAAGACATTGTGGGGGAAGTTAGGGACAAAGTTACTATATTCTACAACTTGCCACCCACAAACTGATGGTCAAACTGAAGCTGTGAATAGGACATTATCTACTTTATTGCATGCTATTATTAAAAGGAATTTGAAAACATGGGAAGATTGTTTACCCTATGTTGAATTTGCTTACAATAGAAGTGTTCATTCTGCTTTATGGTTTTAACCCATTGACTCCATTAAACTTGTCTCCTCTGCCTTTGAGTGAACAAGCTAATTTAGATGGCAAGAAGAAGGCTGAGTTTGTGAGACAAATACATGAGAAGGCACAACTCAACATAGAAAGGTGGACTACACAGTATGCAAAACAAGCCAATAAGGGTTGCAAGCAACTAGTGTTTGAGCCGGGCGATTGGGTGTGGTTACACATGAGAAGGGAACGCTTCCCTGAGAAAAGGCATTCAAAACTACATCCAAGGGGTGAAGGGCCATTTCAAGTGTTGGAGCATATCAATGATAACGCCTACAAGCTGGACATACAAGTTGGAGTTAGTTCCACATTTAACGTTTCTGATCTATCTCCATTCGATGCAAGTAATGATTTGAGGACAAATCCTTCAAAAGAAGGGGAGAATGATGCATAACTCAGACCAACTTCCATAGATCCTATTCAAGTTCCGATTGGGCCAATTATGAGGGCATGAGCTAAGAAGTTCAAGGAGGCACTCAACGGGTTGGTACAAGAGCTTATGGAAGACGAGCATACATTGGAGCCCATTGAAGGAAATTCTTGTGAGTTGCAGAGTCATGTCAACTTGATTCAAGTCCAATAGAAGTTCTAGAAGCTTGCTGGCAGCTATAACTATTTAAGGATGCTTTCAAATTTAGAAAGATTGATTTAGTCTCCTAAGATATTATTTAGATATATGGACACATCCTAGAATATCTTTACAATATCTCATAATATCTTAGAATATCTCCTTATATTTTAGGATATCTATCTCTAGGATATCTTTAGGGTATCTTCTGGATTTCTTTAGTATATTTGATTTCCTCTTTATTTTGACACTATAAATACCCTTGAGGTATTCAGATTAGGGATGAATTCATATACACTCTGGTGAGAAGAAATATATTGTTCTTCTTGGTTCTTGAGAAGACTTAAAACTTATCAAGTTATCTTGTGACATTCTACAATTGGACTTATCACTTTGACTCTCTAGTTCATGGGATTCTTGGTGTGGCATCCTCCTTGATCTGTAACTTTGGCTCTTGCCTTGTTAGATAACGGGTCAAAGTTCATTATTTCAAACTTGTTCTTTGCAGTTCTTGGAATTCTTTTCCACATTTGGTGTTGGGTCTTATTGCAAGTTGGTGGCATTCTTATCATATTTGATATTGGGTTTCACCACAGAATGGTAAGGATCATGTCAACCAAGCCGTCGCCCAAGGTAGAGTGAGGCACAGCCCGTGGGGGAGCAAGGCATCGCTAGTGATAGAGTGAGGTACGGCCCATGCCCGACCAGGGGTTGTCTCCATGGTCGACCAAACCATCACCTGTGGTAGGGTGAGACACAGCCAGTGGTCAAGTAAGGCATCGCCCGTGGTAGAGCAAGGCGCAGCCCATAGTAGACTGAGGGCTATCTTCATGGTCAACCAAGCAATCGCTGATGGTAGAGCGAGGCACAGCTTGTGGTCCAGCAAGGCATCACCCATGTTAGAGCAATGGCACATCCCGTGGTCGACCAAGCCATACCACATGGTAGACCAAGGCACAGCCCGTGGTCGAGCAAGGTATCGGCCATGGTAGAGTAAGGCACAGCCCGTGGTTGGGCAAGGCATTACCCTTGGTAGAGTGAAGCACTGCCTGTGGTCAACTGAGGGTTGTCTCCATGGTCGACCAAGCCATTGCCTGTGGTAGAACAAGGCACAGCCCATGGTCAACCAAGGACTGTCTCCATGGTAGATGAAACCATCACCCCCAGTAGAACAAGGCACAGCCTGTGGTTGAGCAAGGCACAGCCCGTGGTTGAGCAAGGTATCGCGTGCGGCCATGGTTGACTGAGGGCTATCTCCGTGGTTGACCAAGCCATCGCCCATGGTAGAGCAACACACCGCCCATCGTCGAGCAAGGCATCGCCCGTGGTAGAGTGAGACACAGCCCGTGGTTGATCGAGGGCTGTCTCCATGGTCAAACAAGACATCACCCGTGGTAGAGCAAGGCACAGCCCATGGTAGCGTGAGGCACATCCCGTGGTCGACAAAGGCATAGCCCATGGTTGACTGAGGGCTGTCTCCATGGTCAACCAAGGCATCACCTGCAGTAGAGCAATGCACAGCCCATGGTCGACTGAGGCATAGCCCGTGCTAAAGCCATGCAACAAGCCTTGATCGAGCAAGGCATAGCCCTTGGTAGAGTGAGGCACAGCTCATGGTCGACCGAGGGCTGTCTCCAAGGTTGACCAAGCCATCACCCATGGTAGAGCAAGGCATCGCCCATGGTAGAGCATGGCACAGCCCGTGGTCGACCGAGGACTGTCTCAGTGGTCAACCAAGCCATTGTCCGTGGTAGAGCAAGGCATGGACCACGGTCAAGCAAGGCATTGCCTGTTGTAGAGCAAGGCACATCCCGTGGTTGACAAAGCCACAGCCTGTGGTAGAGTGAGGCACCACTCATGGTTGACTGAGGCCTGTCTCCACGGTTGACCAAGCCATCACCCGTGCTAGAGCATGGCACAGCCAGTGGTCGAACGAGGGCTGTCTTGATGGTCGACCAAGACATCACCAGTGGTAGAGTGAGGCACAACCGGTGGTCGGGCAAGGCATCACCTGTGGTAGAGCAAAGCATGGCCTGTGGTCGACCAAGGAATGCCCGTGGTAGAAGCAGGCAGAGCCCATGGTCTAGCAAGGCATCACCCATGGTAGAGCGAGGCGCAGCCCGTGGTCGACCAACGGCTGTCTCCATGGTCGACCAAGGCATCGCCCCTGGTAGAGCAATCTACACCCCGTGGCCTAGCAAGGCATCACCCATGGTAGAGCAAGGCATCACCCATGGTAGTGCAAGGCACATCCCGTGATCGACCAGGCCGTAGCCCGTGGCAGAGCGAGGCACAGGCTGTGGTTAAGTGAGGCTTTGTCCATGGTAGAGCAAGGCACAGCCAGTGGTCAGGCAAGGCATCGCCCTTGGTAGAGTGAGGCATAGCCTGAGGTCAACCAAGGGCTGTCTCCAAGGTCGACCAAGGCATCGCCCATGGTAGAGCAAGGCATAGCCTGTGGTCGAGCAAGGCCAGGGGTTGCCCATGGTAGAGCAATGCCTTGATCAACCACGGGCGGTTGACTTAGTCGATCACAGGCAATGCCTTGCTCTAATACGGGCGACACCATGCTCGACCACAGTGATAGGCCATTGTCAATCTTGGGGCGATGTGTTGATCGACCACGGCGATACGCATGGTTGACCACGGGCCATGCCTTGCTCTACCACTGGTGATACGTTGCTCGACCATGGCCTGTGCCTTGCTCTACCACAGGCTGTGCCATGCCCTAACACAAGCAATGGCTGTGCATCACGCTACCATGGGCAATGCCTTGTTCATCCACGGGCTGCGCCTTGCTCTGCCGTGGGCGATGCCTTGCTCTACCATGGGCTTTGCCTTGGTCGACCACATGCTGTGCCACGCTCTACCATGGGTGATGCCTTGCTCACTCAGGGGCAGTGCCTTGCTCTACCACAGGCTATACCTTGCTCCACCATGGCCTGTGCCTTGCTCTACCATGGCCAATGGCCTGGTTGACGAAGGGCTGTGCATTGCTCTGCCACAGGCAATGGTTTGTTCGACCTCAGAGGCATCCCTTGGTTGACCACGGGTTGTGCACTCAGTCACCCATGGGCAACACCTTGCTCTACCACAGGCGATGCCTTGCTTGACCATGTCAACAGCCCTTGGTTGAAGGCGGGTGATGCCTTGCTCAACCACAGGTTGGGCAGTGGCTTGCTCTACCACAGGCAATGCCTTGGTCAACCACGGCAACAGCCCATGGTAGACCACAGGCAGTGCCTTGCTGTACCACGGGTGATGCCTTTGTCAACCACGAGCTGTGCCTTGCTTTACTGTGGGCCATGGTTTGGTTGACCACAGGCTGTGCATCGCTCTACCAAGGGCAATGCCTGGCTCTACAACAGGCGATGCCATGCTCAACCATGGGTTGTGCCTTGCACTACCAGAGGCAAGGGCTTGGTCGACCATGTGATGTGCCTAGCCCTACCACGGGCAAGGGCTTGGTCGGCTACAGGCTATCTGCTTGCTCACTCATGGGCAGTGCCTTGCTCTACCATGGTGATGCCTTGCTCGACCATGGGCTGTACCCTTCTCTACCATGGGTAATGTCTTGGTTGACCACGGGCTGTGCCTCGCTCTACCACGGGCAAGGGCTTGGTCGACCACTGGATGTGCCTTGCCCTACCACGGGTGATCCCTTGCTTGACCACGGAGACAACCCTCGGTCGACCACACAGACAGCCCACAGTCGACCACGGGCAATGCGCTCAATAGTTCACGGGCAGTACCTGTCTCTTCCTCGGGCAAGGCCTTGCTCGACCTTGGGCTGTGCCCGGCTCTACCACCGGCAACACCTTGCTCAACCATGGGCTGTGCCTCACTCTACCAAGGGCAATGGCTTGGTCGACCACGGAGACAGCCCTTGGTCAACCACGAGCTGTGCACTCGGTCGCTCAAGGGCTGTGCCATTCTCTACCACGTGTGTTGCCTAGCTCGACCATGGGCTGTGCCTTGCTCTACCACGGCAATGGCGTGCTAGACTACAGCCTGCACCTTGCTCTGCCACAGGCATCGCCTTGCTTGACCTTGGGCTGTGCCACGGGAAATGCCTTGCTCGACCACAGGCTGTGCCTTGCTCTACCATGGGTGACGCTTTGCATGACCATGGGCTGTGCCTTGCTCAACCACAGGCAATGGCATGTTCAACCAAGGCTGTGCCTCACCCTACCATGGGCAATGCCTTGCTCAACCACGGGCTATGCCTTGCTCTGCCACCAGCGATGGCTTGGTTGACCACGGGCTATGTGCTCAGTTGCTCACAGCCAGTGCCTGGCTCTACCTCGGGTGATGCCTTGCTCGACCACGGGCTGTGCCTGACTATACCACAGGCAACGTCTTGCTTGACCACAGGCTGTGCCTCGCATTACCCCAGGGGATGGTTTGGTCGACCACAGAGACAGCCCTTGGTCAACCACAAGCTGTGCCTGGCAATACCATGGGTGACGGCTTGCTCAACCATGGGCTGTGCCTTGCTCTACCATGGGGGATGGCTTGGTTGACCATGGAGACAGCCCACGGTCGACCACAAGGTGTGCACTCAGTCCCTCACGGGCTGTGCAATGCTTTACCATGTGCGTTGCCTTGCTCAATCACAGGCTGTGCCTTGCTCTACCATGGGCAATGGCCAGTTGTCCCCCTCGTCCGAGACCGGAAGAAGAGTTCCCGGCTCGTAGATAGTTGTTGAGGGCAGGTGTTTAATGGCATGTGGCAAAGTAGACCATGTTGCCACGTGAGGGTGGGTGTTGAGATATACGATCTCACATCGATTAAATGAAGAAAATGTTGTGGGCTTATAAGAAGGTTGGGTACCGCCACCTATCAGCTTGAACTTTTAAGTGGAAATGGGCCCAATCCCTTATCAGCTTACAACGAATTTAACAGGCTGGGCCTTGCTCTACCATGGGCGATGCCTTGTTGAACCATGGGCTGTGCCTTGCCGCGCCAAGGGTGATGCCTTGCCTGGCCATGGGCTGTGCCTTGCTCTACCAAGGGTGATGGCTTGGTTGACCACGGAGACAGCCTTTGGTCGACAAAGGGTGATGCCATGCTCAACCAAGGGCTGTGCCTTGCTCTACCAAGGGTGATGGTTTGGTCGACCATGGAGACAGCCCTCAGTCGACGATAGGCGGTGCCATGCTTGACCAAGGGCTGTGCCTTGCCCAACCACAGGTGATGTCTTGCTTGACCACGAGCTGTGGCTTGCTCGTCCAAGGGCAATGGCTGGGTTGACCAGGAGACAGCCCTTGGTTCAACCACGGGCATTGCCTTGCTCTGCCATGGGCGATGACTTGGTCGACAACAGAGACAGCCCTCGGTTGACCACGGGCCGTGGCTTGCTCTACCATGGGTGATGGCTTGGTCGACCATGGAGACAGCCCTCGGTCGACAATGGAATATGTGCTTGGTCGCTCATGGACAGTGCCTTGATTGACCATGGCAATGCCTTGGTCGACCATGGCAACAGCCCTTGGTCGATCATGGTTGATGCCTTGATGGACCACAGGTGGTGCACATGGTCGCTCACAAGCAGTGCCTTGGTCTACCACGGGTGATGCCTTGCTCTACCACAGTCGTTGTCTTGGTCAACCACGGGCAGTGCCTTGCTAACCATGGGCAATGCCCTGTTTGACCACAGGCAATCCCTTCCAGTACCCCGGACAATGGCTTGGTTGACCATGTGTTGTGCCTCGCAATACCACGCGCGATGCCTTGCTTGACCATGGGCTGTGCCTTGCTCTACCCCGGGCAACAGGTGGGACAACCACGGAGACAGACCTTGGTCAACCAGGAGTTGTGCACTCAGTTGCTCATGGGCCATGCATTGCTCTACCATGTGCGATGCATTGCTCAACCATGGGCTGTGCCTGCCTCTGCCACATGCAATCCCTTGCCCGATCACAGGCTGTGCCTTGGTCTACCATGAGCAATGGCTTGGTCCACCAGAGGATGTGCCTTGCTCTACCATGGGTGTTGCCTTGCTCGACCACGAGCTGTGCCTTGTTGTACCATGGGTAGCAGCATGCTCGACCATGGGCAGTGCCTCACTCTACCATGGGCAATGTCTTCTCGACCATGGGCAGTGCCTTGCTCTACCGTGGGCAATGCCTTGCCCGACATTGGGCTATGCCTGGCTCTACCACGGGAGATGCCATGCTCGACCACAGGCTATGCCTTGCTCTACCTTGTGCAATGGCTTGTCCGACCACAGGCTGTGCACTCAGTCCCTCACAGCCAGTGCCCAGCTCTTCCTTGGGCAAACCCTGCTCAACCACAGGCTGTGCCTTGCTCTACCACCGGCATTGGCATGCTTAACCATGGGCTGTGCCTGGCTCTACCACCAGCAACGCCTTGCTCAACCATGGGCTGTGCCTCACTCTACCAAGGGCAATGGCTTGGTTGACCACAGAGACAGCCCTTGGTCAACCACGAGCTGTGCACTTGGTCGCTCAAGGGCTGTGCCATTCTCTACCACGTGTGTTGCCTTGCTCGACCACAGGCTGTGCCTTGCTCTACCATGGCAATGGTGTGCTCGACTACAGCCTGCACCTTGCTCTGCCACAGGCATTGCCTTGCTTGACCTCGGGCTGTGCCACAGGAAATGCCTTGCTCGACCACAGGCTGTGCCTTGCTCTACCACAGGTGACGCTTTGCATGACCACGGGCTGTGCCTTGCTCAACCATGGGCAATGGCATGTTCAACCAAGGCTGTGCCTCACCCTACCACGGGCGATGCCTTGCTCAACCACGGGCTATGCCTTGCTCTGCCACCAGCGATGGCTTGGTTGACCACGGGCTATGCGCTCAGTTGCTCACGGCCAGTGCCTGGCTCTACCTCGGGTGATGCCTTGCTCGACCACGGGCTGTGCCTGACTATACCATAGGCAACGTCTTGCTTGATCACAGGCTGTGCCTCGCTCTACCCTGGTGGATGGCTTGGTCGACCACAGAGACAGCCATCGGTCAACCACGAGCTGTGCCTGCCCATACCATGGGTGACGGCCAGCTCAACCATGGGCTGTGCCTCGCTCTACCATGGGGGATGGCTTGGTTGACCATGGAGACAGCCCACGGTCGACCATTAGGTGTGCACTCAGTCCCTGACAGGCTGTGTGATGCTTTACCACATGCGTTGCCTTGCTCAATCACGGGCTGTGGCTTGCTCTACCATGGGCAATGGCTTGGTCGAACAAAGGCTGTGCCTCAGACTATCATGGGCATTGGCTTGCTCAACTATTGCCTGGGCCTTGCTCTGCCATAGGCATTGCCTTGATTACCTCAGGCGATGGCTTGGTTGACCACAGGCTGTGCCTTGCTCTACCATGGGTGATGCCTTCTCAATGATGGGCAGTGCCATGCTCTACGACAGGCGATGGCTTGGTCGACACCCTTGGACAGGCAGTGCCTTGCTCTACCACGGGCGATGCCCTGCTCAACCACAGGCTATGCCTGGCTCTACCACGGGAGATGCCTTGCTCTACCACAGGCAATGGCTTGTTCTACCATGGCTGTGCCTTGCCCTGCCACAGGCGATGCCATGCATGACCATGGGCATTGGCTTGTTTGAACACGGGGATAGCCCTTGGTCGACCACGAGCGGTACGCATGGTCTCAAATGGGCAGGGCCTGGCTCTATCACTGGTGATGCCTTGCTCGACCATAGGCTGGGCCTTGCTCGACCACGGGCTGTGCCTTACAATACTAAGGGCCACGGCATGTTTGGCCACAGGCTATAGCTTGCTCTCCAACAGGCGATGCCATGCTTGACCATGGACTGCACCTCTCCCAACCATGGGCGATGCCTTGGTCAACCATGGAGACAGCCCTAAGTTGACCACGGGCGATGCCTTGCTCGACCATGGGTTGTGCCTTGCCCAACCATGGGCCATGCCTGGCTCAACCACAGGCTGTACCTTGCTTTATGATGGGCGATGGGTTAGTCAACCACAGAGACAGCTCTCAGTCGAGCACGGGCTGTGTATCGCTCTCCCACAGGCGATGGCTTCGTCGACCATGGAGCCTGCCTTCAGTCAACCACAGGCTGTGCACTTGGTTGTTCACGGGCAGTTCCTTGCTTTACCATGGTCAATGCCTTGGTCGACCACGGCAACAGCCCCTGGTTGACCACGGCAACAGCCCTTGGTCGGTCATGGTCGATGCATTGATCAACCACGGGCTGTGTACACAATCGCTCATGGGCAGTGCCCTGCTCTGCCATCGGTGATCCCTTGCTCGACAATAGCTACAGGTCTTGTTTGGTCATTGGGCGATGCCTTGATTGACCACAGGGACAGTGCTTGGTCGACTACGGGCAGTGCCATGCTCTAACATGGGCGATGCCCTGCTCGACCACAGGTTGTGCCTGGCTCTACCATGGGTGTTGCCATGCTCAACAATGGGTTGTCCCGTGCTGTACCACAGAAATGGCTTGCTCGACCATGGGCTGTTCCTCACACTACCACAGGCGATGCCTTTCTCAAACACAGGTTGTGCCTTGCTCTACCACAGGCGATGGCATGGTCGACCACGAGCTATGCCTCGCTCTACAGTGGGCCTTGCCTTACTTAACAATGGGCAATGCCTTGGTCCACCATGGGCAATGCGTTGCTCAGCCATGGGCTGTGCCTTGCTCGACCCTAGGCTGTGCCTCACTCTACCACTGGCGATGGCTTAGTCAACCACGGAGACAGCCCTTGGTTGACTATGGGCAGTGCCTGGCTCTTCCTCAGGCAATGCCTCGCTTAACCACCGGCTGTGCCTTGCTCTACCATAGGCAATTCCTTACTCAACCACGGGCTGTGCCTGGCTCTACCAAGGCAATGGCAGGTTCAACCATGGGCTGTGCCTTTGCTTGACCACGGGCTGTGCCTTGCTCTACCAAGGCCAATGGCTGGGTTGACCAAAGAGACAGCCCTTGGTCGAACACAGAAGATGCCTTGCTCGACCATGGGTGGTGCCTTGCCCAACCACAGCTGATGCCTTGCTCGACCAAGGGCTGTGCCTTGCTCTACCAAGGCCAATGGCTTGGTCAACCATGGAGACAACCCTCGGTTCAACCATGGGCAATGCCTTGCTCTGCCACGGGCAATGGCTAAGTTGACCAAGAAGACAGCCCTCAGTCGACCGCGGGCTTTGGCTAGCTCTACCATGGGCGATGGCTTGGTTGACCATGGAGACAGCCCTTGGTCGACCACAAGCTGTGTGCTCGGTCGCTCATGGGCAGTGCCTTGCTCTAAAATGGTCGACCACAGCAACAACCCTTGGTAGATCACGATTGATGCCTTGATAGAGCATGGGCAGTGCACACGATCGCTCACAGGCAGTCCCTTGCTCTACCATGGGCAATGCCTTGGTTGACCACAGGCAGTGCCTGGCTCTAGCACGGGCTGTGCCTCGCTCTACCACAGGCGATGGCTTGGTCAACCATGGAGACAGCCCTCAGTTGACCATGGGCTATGCACTCAGTAGCTCACGAGCATTGCCAGGCTCCACCTCAGCGATGCCTTGCTCCACCACGGGCTGTGCCTTGCTCCACCACAGGCGATGCCTTGCTCATTGACAGGCTGTGCTAGGCTCTACCAAGGGCAAAGGCATGTTTGACCATGGGCAGTGCAGCGCTCTACAACAGGTGATGGCTTGGTCAACCACAGAGACAGCCCTTGGTTGACAACGGGTTGTGCGCTCAGTAGCTCATGGGCAGTGCCTGGCTCTACCTTGGGCAATGCCTTCCTCGATGCTGAGCTGTGCCTTACTCTACGACAGGCCATGCCTTGCCCTACCAAGGGCAATGGCATGTTTGACCATGGGTTGTGCCTCACTCTGCCATGGGTGATGTCTCAGTCGACCACTTGCTGTGCACTGCTCTAGCTCAGGCAATGCCTTGCTTGTCCACAGGCAGTGCCTTGCTTGTCCACAGGCAGTGCCTTGCTTGTCCACAGGCAGTGCCTTGCTTGTCCACAGGCAGTGCCTTGCTATACCCTGGGCCATGGCTTGGTTGACCACCAGCTACACCTAGCTGTACCTCAGTCGACCATAGGCTGTGCCTTGCTCTACCATAGGCGATTGCTTGGTTGACCACGAAGACAACCCTCGGTTGACCACGGGCTGTACCTTGCTCTACCATGATCGATGGCTTGGTTGTCATGGAAACAACCATCCATCGACCATGGGCTGTGGGCTCGGTCTCTCACTGGCAGTGCTTTGCTCCACCACAGTCGATGCCTGGGTCAACCATGAAGACAGCCCTCAACCGGCCATGGGTTGTGCACTTGGTTGGTCACAGGCAGTGCCTTGCTCTACCACTGGCAATGGCTTGCTTGACCATGGGCTGTGCCTTGCTCTACCTCCGGTGATGGCTCAGACAACCTCTAGCTGTACGCTTGGTCTCTCACAGGCAGTGCCTAGCTCTACCTTGGGTGATGCCTTGCTCAACCTCCCACTGTGCCTTTCTATAGCAAGGGCAATAGCATGTTTGACCCTGGGCTGTGCCTCGCTTTACCATGGGCGATTCCTTGCTCGATGATGGCAACAGCGCTTGTTCGATCATTGGGTGAATCTTGCTTGATAATGCTCTGTGCCTGGCTCTATCATGAGAGTTGCCTTGCTCGACCATGGGCTATGCGTCGCTCAACCATGGGCGATGGCTTCGTTGACCTCGGAGACAACCTTCGGTCAACCAGGATCTGTGCACTTAGTCGGCCACAAGTTGTCCACTCCGTCACTCACAGGCAGTGCCTTGCTCTACCAGGGGCAATGCCTTGCTTGACCACAGGTGATGGCTCAAATGACCAGGGGCTATACGCATGGTCTCTCACAACCAGTGCCTGGCTTACCTATGTGATGCCTTGCTCGACCACGGGCTGGGCCTTGCTCTATCATGAGTGATGCCTTGCTTGACCACCCACTATGCCTTTCTATACCAAGGGCAATACCATGTTCAACCATGGGCTGCGCCTTGCCCAACCACGGGTGATGCCCTGCTCGACCATGTGCTGTGCCTTGCTCTACAAAGGGCAATGGTTTGGTCGACCATGGAGACAGCCCTCAGTTCTACCCTGGGCAATGTCTTGCTCTGCCACAGGCAATGGCTGGGTCAACCATGGAGACAACCCTCAGTCGAACACAGGCTGTGGCTTGCTCTACCACGGGCGATCGCTTGGTAGACCATGGAGACAGATCTCAGTCAACCATGGGCTGTGTGCTCGGTCACTCATGGGCGGTGCCTTGCTCTAAAATGGTCATCCACAGCAACAGCCCATGGTAGAACTTGATCAATGCCTTGATTGACCACGGGCGGTGCATACGATTGATCACAGGCAGTCCCTTGCTCGATCATGGGTGATGCCTTTGTCGACCACTGGCAGTGCCTTGCTCTACCACGGGTGATGGCTTGGTTGTCCATGGAGACAGCCCTCGGTTGACCATGGGCTATGCACTCGGTAGCTCATGGGCAGTGCCTGGCTCTACCTTGGGTGATGCCTTGCTCAACCACGGGCTGTGCATTGCCCAACCAAGGGCGATGTCTTGCTCGTCCACGGGCTGTGCCTTGCTCAACCAAGGCCGATGGCTTGGTTGACCATGGAGACAGCCCTCAGTTGACCACGGGCAATGCCTTGCTCGACCATGGGCTGTACCTTGCTCTACCAAGGCCAATGGCTTGGTCGACTATGGAGACGGCCCTCGGTTCAACCATGGGCAATGCCTTGCTCTACCACAGGCAATGGCTAGGTCAACCACGGAGACAATCCTCAGTCGACCACAGGCTGTGGCTTGCTCTACCGTGTGCGATGGCTTGGTCAGCCATGGAGACAGCCCTCAGTCAACCATGGGCTGTGCGCTCGGTCACTCATGGGCAGTGCCTTGCTCTAAAATGGTCAACCACAGCAACAGCCCTCGGTAGATCTCGGTCGATGCCTTGATCAACCATGGGCGGTGCACACGATTGCTGACAGGCAGTCCCTTGCTCTACCAAGTGTGATGCCTTGGTGGGCCACAGGCAGTGCCTTGCTCTACCATAGGCTGTGCCTTGCTCTACCGCGGGCGATGGCTTGGTCGACCACAGAGACAGCCCTCGGTTGACCACAGGCTTTGCGCTTGGTAGCACAAGGGCAGTGCTTGGCTCTACCTCGGGTGATGCCTTGCTCCTACAAGGGCTGTGCCTTGCTCTACCTTGGGCAATGACTTGCTCATCCACAGGCTATGCCAGGCTCTACCAATGGCAAAGGCATGTTCGACCATGGGTTGTGCATTGCTCTAAAATGGGCTATGGCTTGGTTGACCACAGAGACAGCCCTCGGTCAACAATGGGCTGTGTGCTCGGTAGCTCACAGGCAGTGCCTGGCTCAACCTCGGGCAATGCCTTCCCTGACCCCAAGCTGTGCCTTACTCTACAATGGGCCAATGCCTTACCCAACCAAGGGCAATGGCATGTTCAACCATGGGCTGTGCCTCACTCTACCACAGGCGATGCCTCACTCAAGCACATGCTGTGCCTTGCTCTAGCACGGGCAATACCCTGCTTGTCCCCGGGCAGTGCCTTGTTCTACCCCAGGCCATGGCTAAGTCGACCACCGGCTAGCCTCACTGTACCTCAGTTGACCATGGGCTGTGCCTTGCTCTTCTGCAGGTGATGGCACAAACTACCATGGTCTATACGTTCGGTCTCTCATGGTCTGTGCCTGGCTCTACCTAGGGAGAGATGCCTTGCTCGACCACAGGCAGGGCCTTGCTCCACCATGAGGGATGCCTTGCTCAACCACCCACTGTGCCTTTCTATACCAGGGGCAATACCATGTTTGACCAGAGGCAGCACCTTGCCCAACCAGGAGTGATGCCTTGCTTGACTACGTGCTGTGCCTTGCTCTACCAAGGCCGATGGCTTGGTCGGCCATGGAGACAGCCCTCGGTTGACCACGGGTAATGTCTTGCTCGACCATGGGCTGTGCCATGCCCAACCACGGGTGATGCCTTGCTCAACCTGGGCTATGCCTTGCTCTACCAAGACCAATGGCTTGGTCAACCACGGAGACAGCCCTCGGTTCAACCATGGGCTATGGCTTGCTCTACCACCGGTGATGGCTTGATCGACCATGGAGACAGCCCTCGGTCGACCATGGGCTGTCTGCTCAGTCACTCACAAGCAGTGCCTTGCTCTACCATGGCCGACCACAGCAACAGCCCTTGGTAGATCATGGTCGATGCCTTGATCAATCCAGGCAGTGCACATGATTGCTGACAGGCAGTCCCTTGCTCTACCATGGGCGATGCCCAGGTCGACCACAGGCCATGCCTTGCTCTGCCATAGGCTGTACCTTGCTCTACCATGGGTGATGGCTTGGTCGACCACAGAGATAGCCCTAGGTTTACCTTGGGCATGCTTTTCGGTAGCTCACAGGATGTGCCTGGCTCTACCTCGGGCGATCCTTGCTTGACCACAGGCTGTGGCTTGCTCTACCACATGCGGTGCCTTGCTTGTCCATGTGCTGTGCCAGGCTCTACCAATGGCCAAGCATGTTCGACCATGGGTTGTGCATCACTCTACAACAGGTGATGGCTTGGTCGACCATGGAGACAGCCCTCGGTCAACAATGGGCTGTGCTCTCGGTAGCTCATGGGTAGTGCCTAGCTTAACCTCATGCAATACCTTCCTCAATCCCGAGCTGTGGCTTACTCTACAATGGGCCATGCCTTGCCCTACCAAGGGCAATGGCATGTTCGACCATGGGTTGTGCCTCACTCTACCACGAGCGATGCCTTGCTCGACCACTTGCTGTGCCTTGCTCTAGAACAGGCGATGCCTTGCTTGTCCACGGCCAGTCCCTTGCTCTACCCCAGGCCATGGCTTGGTTGACCACCAGCTATGCCTCACTGTACCTTGGTCAACCATGGAGACAGCCCTTGGTCAACCACAAGCTGTGCACTCGGTCACTCAAGGGCTGTGCCATTCTCTACCATGTGTGTTGCCTTGCTAGACCATGGGCTATGCCTTGCTCTACCACAGGTGATGCCTTGCTCGACCACGGGCTGTGCCTTGCTCTACTATGGGCAATGGCTTGGTTGACCTAGGGCTGTGCCTTGCTCTACCACAGTGATGGCATGCTCGACTACAGCCTGCACCTTGCTCTGCCACTGGCGTCGCCTTGCTTGACCTCGGGCTGTGCCATGGGAAATGCCTTGCTTGATGTCACGGGGCCGATGCGGGTCACAAATTTTTCCGCACCCTGCTAGGTGTTCACACACCGTTTGTCGACCAGCCACACACACACCGTGCGTACCGTTGGGGCCAAATGAGCAGGGAACCGAAGAAGCAACACCAAGTGACACAATAACGCAATTGGGAAAATGCAACTCATATTCACATCTATTACAAGTACACGAAAAACCCAATCCCAGATCAGAACACTTACACGCAACCTCACGAGCCTATGCCTCACAGTCTCCTACTGCTTGCACTCCCTACTCGTCTCATGTCTTCCTTCAAGAACGCCGGGTTGCTGCCCAACTCGACTTCCACTCCCTTGGAATCTCGGGCTCGTCGTGTTCCTCGACTGATCTGGTCGCTCCTGGTTCTCTCCTCGCCTCTGCTTGGAGTCTGGTGTCTCTCGCCTCTTCTGGTCCCTCTTCCCGAATGAGGCCGACTCCCTTTTATAGAGGAGCCGAGCAAATCTTCCCTGGCAACTGATGGGAGGATCCCTTGATTCTCTCCATCATATCTTGACCTGTTGAATCTGCGATTCTTCAAGATTGCCTCCACGACAGATTGACTGCCATATCCCGGGAGGATCTTCCCGGATTTCCCTGGATTGACTTGGCGCCAGCTTAGCCTCGTTGTCCAGGTTCATCCCCTCTCTAGGGTCCACGTCCCTGATCCCCTCCCAGGATCATGGTCATCTGATTCCTGCATCCAAGGTGCTCGAGCCTGGTCAAGGATATAACCAATCCCCACAAGTCGTCAACTCCCCTGCCGCTAAGTGCTGAGCCTCCCTTAGCGTCTGCCGGGCCTGTTGAGGTATGCGCACTCCTGGAGTGCCCTTACGTGGTTGTATCAGGTTCCATGAACCTCCTAGAGCCTGGCACCATGCCTTGCTTGTGGGCATCCTCACTGCCCACTCGCGCATTCACTGACTTGTGCATTGTGGCACTCCCTTGCCACAATCTGGTCCTTCAGCACACTGCTGAGCCTTTGATCGACCATCCTCTTCACGAGTGCATTCGTGCACGCTTGTGTGACCATCTCCAGACTTGCCTGCTTCATGGACTTGCAATTCTCTCAACACCATGCACCTGGTTGCCCATTCATCCTTGCGTGCAGGCTTATGCGCCACCACTACCCTGAGGCACAGCCTGTGGTGCACATTCTCTGGGGCTAGAGCTCAAGGGTCTAACACTTGACCACAGGCTGTGCCTTGCTCTACCATGGGTAACGCCATGCACGACCATGGGCTGTGCCTTGCTCGACCATGGGCAATGGCTTGTTCAACCAAGGCTGTGCCTCGCCCTACCATAGGCAATGCCTTGCTCAACCATGGGCTATGCCTTGCTCTGCCACCAACGATGGCTTGGTCGACCACAGGCTATGCGCTCAGTTGCTCACGGCCAGTGCCTGGCTCTACCTCAGGTGATGCCTTGCTCAACCATAGGCTGTGCCTGGCTATACCACGGGCAACGTCTTGCTCGACCACGGGCTGTGCCTAGCCATACCATGGGCGACGGCTTGGTCAACCATGGAGACAGCCCTTGGTCGACCACAAGCTGTGCCTGGCCATACCATGGGCGACGGCTTGCTCAACCACGGGCTGTGCCTCTCTCGACCATGGGGGATGGCTTGGTTGACCATGGAGACAGCCCACAGTCGACCACGAGGTGTGCACTCAGTCCCTCACAGCCTGTTTGATGCTTTACCACGTGCGTTGCCTTGGTCAATCACAGGCTGTGCCTTGCTCTACCATGGGCAATGGCTTGGTCGAACAAAGGCTGTGCCTCAGACTATCATGGGCATTGGCTTGCTTGACTACTGCCTGGGCCATGCTCTGCCTTAGGCATTGCCTTGATCGACCATGGGCTGTGCCTTGCTTTACCTCAGGCGATGGGTTGGTTGACCACAGGCTGTGCCTTGCTCTACCATGGGCGTTGCCCTAGATGATGGGCTGTGCCATGCTCTACGACAGGCAATGGCTTGGTCGACAGTGGAGACAGCCCTTGGACACTCACAGGCAGTGCCTTGCTCTACCATGGGCAATGCCCTGCTTGACCACAGGCTATGTGTTACGGCCATGAGCTATGAGCCGGAACAATGCGTACCACAGGTTGTACCTCATGACTGCAGGAATGCATACGTGCTTATACGGGGCATGTGGAGAAAAGGTTTGTGGTCAGGAGGCTAAGCTGGACAGGAGACTTGCTCGAGCAACCAAGCAGAGTGGTGTGGAGTAAGGACTTGGTGGACTGAAGGCAAGCGCCATGGCCTTGGGGTCGATGCTGGTCGACCAATGCAAGGTGGATGATCGCTAGATAGCCTAGGAACGTTAAGACATGAGCAGAGAGTGATCGAGAGGCGCTTGATCACTTCATGCCAGGGACGATCGAAGGATCCAGGTGTTGCTGGTCGGCAATAGTGCACGGTGGACGAGCGGAGATGCAGACATGCAAGTGAAGTCTTGATCATGCGGGACCCGATGATCGAGTGCGTGGAGCGTGACTACTCACAGAGGGTGCACGGGATGCTGTGGAGCACAGGATTGGTGCTCATGGGATAAGGATCGCTGACACCAACATGGAAAGGTTCGATTGTTTCCTTATGCGGAGCGGCTGGTGATCAATCAGGAACCAAGTGGGGCGTAGGTGTCCAAGTGCGTCCAAGAAGCTGTCCAGGTGTGGCTGAGAGCTGTCCAGGTGGGACGAACATGGTCAAGATAAAAGATCATGTGATAGCAAACAATCCGGGAAAGTTTCTCAGGGATATGGCAATCAGTCTGTTATGGAAACAATCCTAGAGGGATTGGACGGATTGGAAACCTGATGGAGTGAATCAAGGGATTCGAATATATCAGTTACCATATCGGGTTTGCTAGGCTCCACTATATAAAGGGGGTCAGTCTCATTATCAAGACACAACCGAGAGGCACAGCTCAAGAGAGGGAGAAACCACAAAGGTCTCAAGATGTCTCAGAGAAGAGAGTCGAGGAGAGTAGCTAGAGAAAGCTGGGAAACACGAGGGAGAGCGAGAGAGGCAGAGCATAGAGTTGCTACTGCAAGTTGTAGCTCAGTAGTGAGTGGGGAGTGAGTCCCATCTACCCTTGTAACGCCGAAGTGTGTCAGGTTAGGGTGTGTCGAGTGAGGAGTGTAAGCGACGTGGAGGTCGTGAGGCATATACTCGACAAGCTGAGTGAGTTTGCTCTTGTAAAGGGTCTTTCATACTTGTACAATTGTAAATACAAGTGGAGTTTTCCCTTTGTATATTGCTCGTGTTCGTTTCCTTGTGGTGTGGTCGTGTGCCAGGTGACATCAAACCTCAGTTGTGAGTGGGGGCTGGTTGGCAGGCGGAGCTATCAACGCCTAGTGGGGTGCAGAAAATTTGTGGTCCGCATTGGCCCCGTGACACTATGCTTGGCTCTACCACAGGAGATGCCTTGCTCTACCATGGGCAATGGCTTGTTCCACCATGGCTGTGCCTTGCCCTACCATGGGCGATGCCATGCATGACCACGGGCATTGGCTTGTTTGAACATGGGGATAACCCTTCGTCGACCACGAGCGGTACACATGGTCTCGAATGGGCAGGGACTGGCTCAACCGTGGGCGATGCCTTGCTCGACCACAGGCTGTGCCTTGCAATACTAAGGGCCATGGCATGTTTGACCACAGGCTATAGCTTGCTCTGTGACAGGCGATGCCATGCTCGACCACAGACAGCGCCTTTCCCAACCACAGGCGATGCCTTGGTCGACCATGGAGACAGCCCTCAGTTGACCACGGGCGATGCCTTGCTCAACCATGGGTTGTGCCTTGCCCAACCACTGGCAATGCCTGGCTCAACTGCAGGCTGTACCTTGCTCTACCATGGGCAATGACTTGGTCGATCACAGAGACAGCTCTCAGTCGAGCATGGGCTGTGTATCATTCTCCCGCGGGCGATGGCTTTGTTGATGATGGAGCCTGCCTTCGGTCAACCACAGGCTGTGCACTTGGTCATTCACGGGCAGTTCCTTGCTTTACCATGGTTAATGCCTTGGTCGACCACGGCAACAGCCCTTGGTCGATCATGGTCAATGCATTGATCAACCACAGGCTGTGCACACAATCGCTCATGGGCAGTGCCCTGCTTTGCCACGGGTGATCCCTTGCTCGACAACAGCTACGGGTCTTGTTTGGTCATTGGGTGATGCCTTGATTGACCACTGGGACAGTGCTTGGTCGACTACAGCAGTGCCATGCTCTAACATGGGCAATGCCCTGCTCAACCACAGGTTGTGCCTGGCTCTACCATGGGTGTTGCCATGCTCGACAACAGGTTGTCCTGTGCTGTACCACAGCAATGGCTTGCTCGAGCACAGGCTGTGCCTCACACTACCATGGGCGATGCCTTGCTCAAACACAGGTCATGCCTTGCTCTACCACAGGCGATGGCTTGGTCGACCACGAGCTATGCCTCGCTCTACCATGGGCCTTGCCTTACTCGACCACGGGATGTGCTAGGCTCTACCATGGGTGATGGCTTGTTTGACAACAAGTGGTGCGCCACTCTACCTCAGGCGATGGCTTGGTCGACCACGGGTGATGCATTGCTTGACCACGGCCTGTGCCTTGCTCTACCCTGGACCATGGGCTATGCCTCGCTGTACCTTGGTTGACCACAGGCTGTACACTCAGTCTCTCATGCGTAGTGCCTGGTAGTACATCTGGTGATGCCTTGCTCAACCACGGGTTGTGCCTTGCTCTAGCAAGGGCGATGCCCTGCTCGACCACGTGCTGTGCATTGCTCTGCAGAGAGCAATTTTCACCATGGGCTGTGCCTCGCTATACCAAGGGGGATGGCTTGGTCGACTACAGAGATAGCCCTTAGTTGATCACGGGCAATGGCTTGCTCTGCCATGGTCAATGGGTTGGTCGACCATGGAGACAGTGCTCAGATGATGATGGGTTGTGCCTTGCTCTACCACAGGCGATTGCCTGGTCGACCACAGAGACAGCCCTCCATCGACCATGGCTTGCTCTCTCAGTTGCTCATGGGCAGTGCCCTGCTCCACCACGATTGATGCCTTGGCCGACCACGGCGACAACCCTTGGTTGAGATCAATACCTTGATAGACCACCGGCTATGCACTTGGTTGCTTACAGGCAGTGCCATGCTCTACCACAAGCGATGCCTTGCTTGATGATGGCAACAATGCTAGTTTGATCAATGGGTGACATCTTCATTGGCGATGGGCTGTGGCTTGCTCTACCACGGGTGATGGCTTGGTTGACAACGGGCTATGTGCTCAGCTGCTCACGGGCAGTGCCTTGCTCTACCATGGTCAATGCCTCGGTCAACCATGGAAACAGCCCTTGGTCATTCATGGTCGACGCCTTGATCGACCACGGGTGGTGCACATGGTTGCTCATGGGCAGTGCCTTGCTCTACCATGGTCGATGCCTTGGTTGACCACAGGCAAGGCGTTGCTATACCATGGGTGATGCCTTGCTCTACAACAGTTGTTGTCTTGGTTGACCATGGGCAGTGCCTTGCTCAACCACGGGCCATGCTCTGCTCGACCACAGGCTGTGCCTGGCTCTACCATGGGCATTGCCATGCTTGACTATGGGCAATCCCTTCCTGTACCACGGACAATGGCTTGGTTGACCATGGGCTGTGGCTCGCACTGCCACGTGTGATACCTTGCTCGACCATGGGCTGTGCCTTGCTCAACCATGGGCAACAGCTTGGACGACCACAGAGACAGCCCTCAGTAAACCAGGAGCTCTGCACTCAGTTGCTCATGGGCTGTTCATTTCTCTACAATGTGTGATGCCTTGCTCGGCCATGGGCTGTGCTTGCCTCTACCACATGCAATCCCTTGCTCAATCACAGGCAGTGCCTTGGTCTACCACGAGCAATGGCTTGGTCCACCAGAGGTTGTGCCTCATTCTACCATGGGTGTTGCCTTGCTCGACCACGGGCTGTGCCTTGTTGTACCATGGGCAGTGCCTCACTCTACCACGGGCAATGCCATCTCAACTGTGGGCTGTGCCTTGCTCTACCATGGGTGATGGTTTGGTCAACCACAGAGAAAGCCCTCGATCGGCCACGGGCTGTGCTGTTGGTCGCTCAAGGCCAGTGCCTTGCTCAACAACAGGCTATGCCTGGCTCTACCATGGGAGATGACATGCTTGACCACAGGCTGCTCCTTGCTGTACCTTGGACAATGGCTTGTTTGAGCACAGGCTGTGCCTCACCCTACCACAGGTGATCCCTTGCTCAACCACGGGCTCTGCCTCACATTGCCATCGATGATGGCTTGGTCGACCACGGAGACAGCCCTCTGTCAACCATGGGCTGTGCACTCAGTCGCTCACGGCCAGTGCCAGGCTCTTCCTCAGGCGATGCCCTGCTCAACCACAGGCTGTGCCTTGCACTATCAGGGGCAATGGCATGCTCGACCATGGGCTGTGCGTCACTCTACCATGGGCGATAGCTTGGTTGACCACAGGCTGTGTACTCGATAGTTCACGGGCAGTCCCTGGCTCTACCTCAGGCAAGGCCTTGCTTGACCATGGGCTGTGCCTGGCTCTACCACAGGCAATGCCTTGCTCGACCATGGGCTGTGCCTCACTCTACCACAGGCAATGGCTTGGTCGACCATGGAGATAGCCCTAGGTCAAGCATGACCTGTGCACTCGGTCCCTCACTGGCCATGTCATGCTCTACCATGTGTGTTGCCTTGCTCGACCATGGGCTATGCCTTGCTCTACCATGGGTGATGCATTGCTCAACCTCAGGCTGTGCCTCGCTCTACCACAGGCAATGGCTTGCTCAATTACAACCTGTGCCTTGCTCTGCCACAGGCGTTGCCCTGTTCAACCACAGGCTGTGCATTGCTTTACCATAGGCACTGGCTTGGTTGACCATGGGATGTGCCTCGGTCTACCATGGCTGATGCCTTGGTCGACCAAGGAGACAGCTCTCGGTTGACTACGGGCTGTGCGCTTGATAGCTCATGGGCAGTGCCTAGCTCCTCCTCAGGCAGCGCCTTGCTTAACCACGGGTTGTGCCTTGCTCTACTGCAGGCGATGCCTTACTCGACCACGGGTTGTGCCTGGCTCTACCAAGGGCAATGGCATGCTCAACCGTGGGCTGTGCCTTGCTTCACCAGGGGCGATGGCTTGGTCGACCATGGAGACATGCCCCAGTTGACCATGGGCTGTGCACTCGGTCTCTCATGGGCAGTGCCTGTCTCTACCTCGGGAGATGCATTGCTCTACAATGGGCTGTGCCTTGCTCTTACCAAGGGCAATGGCATGTTAGACCCCAGATTGTGCCTTGTTCTACCATGGGCGATGCCTTACTTGATTACAAGCTGTGCCTTGCCCTACCACAGGCAATGCCTTGCTTGACCATGGCCTGTGCCTTGCACTACCATGGGCCATGGCTTGGTCTTCCACGATGGTCGACCATGGGCTGTATGCTCAGTCTCTCACGGGCAGTGCTTGGCTGTACCCCAGGCGATGCCTCCCTCAACCATGGGCCATGCCTTGCTCTACCCAGGGCCATGTCATGTTTGACCATGATCTGTGCCTTGTCCAACCACGGGTGATGCCTTGGTCAACCACGGGCTGTGCCATGCTCTACCAAGGGCAATGGCTTGGTCAACCATGGAGATAGCCCTTGATCTGCCATGGAGACAAACTTCGGTCAACCATGAGCTATGCCTTGCTCTACCATGGATGATGGCTTGGCTGGCCCTGTAGACAGCCCTCCATCGACCATGGGCTGTGCACTCGGTCACTCACAGGCAGTGCCTTACTCTACCATGGTCGTTGCCTTGGTTGACCACAGCAACAGCCCTTGGTTGATGACGGTCAATGCCTTGATCGACCAGAGGCTGTGCACTCATTCTCTCATGGGCAGTGCCTTGCTCTACCACAGACGATGGCTTGCTCCACCTCAGGTGATGGGTTGGTCAACCACAGGTTAAGCGCTCAGTCACAGAAGGGCAGTGCCATGCTTCACCATGGGCAATGCCTTGCTCCACTGCAGCGATAGCCCTTGGTCGATCATAGGTCGACACATTGATTGACCACAGCGATAGCACTTCATCGACCACGGAGATGCCTTGGTCCAACAAGGGCAAGGCCTTGGTCAACCATGGGCTGTGCGTCGCTCTACCACCGGCGATGCCTTGTTTGATCACAGGCTGTGCACTCAGTCACTCATGGGCAATGCCATGCTCAACCATGGGCGATGCCTTGCTCGACCATGGTGACAGCCCTTGGTTGATCATGGGTCAATGAGTTGATTGACCACGGCGACAACTCTAGGTCAACCACGGGCAGTGCCTTGGTCTACCAAGGGCAATGCCTTGTTCAACCACGGGTTGTGCATCGCTCTACCACAAGTGATGACTTGCTTGACCACAGGCTAGGCCTCGCTCTACCATGGGCGATGGCTTGATGGACCAAGGAGACAACCGTCAGTTGACCATGGGCTGTGTGCTCAGTAGATCATGGGCATAGACTGGCTCTACAACAGGCGATGGCTTGGTCAACTGCAGAGACAGCGCTCAGTCGCTCTTGGGCACTGCCTTGCTCAACCACGGGCGATGCCTTGCTCGACCACAGGCTATACCTAGCTCTACCATGGGAGATGCCTTGCTCAACCCTGGGCAATGGCTTGTTCCACCATGGCAGTGCCTTGCCCTACCACAGGCGATGCCATGCTTGACCATGGGCATTGGCTTGTTTGAACACAGGGATAGCCCTTGGTTGACCACGGGCTGTACGCACGGTCTCATATGGGCAGTGCCTGGGTCTACCTTGGGCGATGCCTTGCTCGACCATGGGCCATGCCTTGCAAAACTAAGGGCCATGGGCTGTGGCTTGCTCTACAACAGGCGATGCCATGCTCGACCATGGGCTGCACCTTTCCCAACCATGGGCAATGCCTTGGTCAGCCACAGAGACAGCCCTCAGCTGACCACGGACGACACCTTGCTCGACCACGGGTTGTGCCTTGCCCAACCATGGGCGTTGCCTGGCTCCACCATGGGTTGTGCCTTGCTCTACCAACGGTGATGGCTTGGTCGACCATGGAGACTGCTCTTGGTTGAGCATGGGCTGTGTCTTGCTCTCCCACAGGCGTTGGCTTCGTCGACCATGGAACCTGCCTTCAGTCAACCAAGGGCTATGCGCTTGGTTGTGCACGGGCAGTTCCTTGCTCTCCCACTGTCAATGCCTTGGTTGACCATGGCAACAGCCCTTGGTCGATCATGGTCGATGCGTAGATCAACCACGGGCTGTGCACACAGTGGCTCACGGGCAGTGCCCTGCTCTGCCAAGGGTGATCCCTTTCTCGACGACAGCTACAGGTCTTGTTTGGTCATTGGGCAACACCTTGATCAACCACAGGGACAGCGCTAGGTCAACTATGGGCAGTGCCATGCTCTACCATGGGTGATGCCCTGCTTGACCACGAGTTGTGCCTGGCTCTACCATGGGCATTGCCATGCTCGGCCATGGGTTGTCCCTTGTTGTACCACAGCAATGGCTTGGTTGACCACGGCATGTGCCTCGCACTACCATGGGGGATGCCTTGCTCAAACACAGGCTGTGTCTTGTTTACCATGGGCGATGTCTTGGTCGACCACAGAGGTAGCCTTTGGTCAACCACGAGCTGTGCCTCGCTCTACCACAGGCCCTGCCTTACTCCACCATAGGATGTGCCAGGCTCTACCATGGGTGATGTCTTGTTCAACAACAACCCGTGTGTCACTCTACCTCAGGCAATGGCTTGGTCGACTACCAGCTGTGCCCGGCTGTACCACGGGCGATGCCTTGCTTGACCACAGGCTCTGCCTTGCTCTACCACGGGAGATGCCATGCTCCACTACAGGCAATAGCTTGTTCGACAATGGGCTGTGCCTTGCCCAGCCATGGGTGATGCCTTGCTCAACCATGGGCTGTGCCTTGCCCAACCACGGGCGATGGCTTGGTCGACCATGGAGACCACCCTCGGTTGACCATGAGCTGTGAGCTCGGTCGCTCTTGGGTGATGCATTGCTCTAGCATGAGCAATGCCTTGCTCCACCAAAGGCTGTGCTTTGCTATACCATGGGCGGTGGCTTGGTCAACCACGGTGACATTCCTCGATCGACCACAAGCCGTGCCTTGTCCTACCATGGGCCGTGCCTTGCTTGACCACAGGTGGTGCCTCACTCAACCCTGGCTGATGCATTGTTCAACCATGTGCGGTGCCTTACTCTAACAATAGTGATGGCTTGGTCAACCATGGGCTGTGCCTTGCTAGACCACAGGCGATGCCTTGCTTGACCACAGGCTATGCCTTGCTCTGCCACGGGCAATGGCTTGGACGACCACAGAGACTTCCCTCATTCGGCCATGGGCCGTGCCTTGCTCAACCACGGAGACAGCCCTCGGTTGGCCATAGGTGATGGCTCATTTGACCACAGTCGGTGCCTTGCTCTACCATGGGCAATGGCTTGTTCAACCACGGAGACATGTCTCAGTTGACCACAGGCAGTGGCGTCTGTTGCTAACAGGCGATGCCTTGCTCTACCACAAGCAATGCCTTGCTCCACCACCGGCTGTGCCATGCTCTACAATGGGCGATGGCTTGGTCAACCTTGGAGACAGCCCTCAATCGACCACCAGCCATGCCTTGCTCGCCCATGGGCAGTGGCTCACCTACCCCGGGTGATGCCTTGCTTGACGATGGGCTGTGCCTTACTCTACCATGGGTGATGGCTTGGTCGAAATGGAGACAGCCCTCAGTCAACCATGGGCTGTGTGCCTTGCTGCTCATGGGTAGTGCCTTGCTCTACCATGAGTGATGCCATGCTCCACAACCGGCTGTGCCTTGCTCTACCACGAGCCATGGCTTGGCCGACCCCAGGCTATGCCTCGCCCTTGCAGGGGTGATACATTGCTCAACCATGGGCTAAGCCTTTTCCTACCATGGAGGCAGGCCCCAGTTACCCATGGAGACAGGCCTCAGTTGACCACCAACTGTGCACTTGGTCGCTCATGAAAAGTGCCGTGCTCAGCCACGGGTGATGCCTTGCTTGACCACAGGTTGTGGTTTGCTCTACCACAGGCGGTGCCTTGCTCCCCCACTGGTGATGGCCTGGTCAACCATGAAGACAGCATTCAGTCAACCACAGGCTGTGTGCTCAGTTTCACAAGGGCAGTGCCTTGCTCGACCTTGGCAATAGCCATTAGTCGATCATGGGCGATGCCCTCATCGACCACAGGCTATGCACTCGGTCGCTCACAGGCAGTGCCTTGCACTTCCATGGGCAATGCCTTCCTCGACCATGGTGACAACCCTTGGTCAATCATGGGTCGATGTGTTCATCGACCATGGGCAGTGCCTTGGTCCTCCATGGGCAAAACCTTGCTCACCCATGGACTGTGCCCTGCCCAACCATAGGCAATGCCTTGCTTGACCATGGGCTGTGCCTCGCTCTACCATGGGCAATGGCTTGGTTGAACATAGAGATAGGCCTCGGTTGACTACAGGCTGTGCGCTCAGTGGCTCAAGGGCAGTGCCTGGCTCTTCCTCAGACAATGCCTTGCTTGACCATGGGCTGTGCCAGCCATGCTCTACCGTGGGCAATTCCTTACTCAACCATGGGTTCTGCCTGGCTTTACCAAGGCAATGGCATGTTCAACCATGGGCGATGCCTTGCTCAACCATAGGCGATGGCTTGGTCAACCACGTAGACAGCCCTCGGTTGACCACAGGCTGTGTGCTAGGTCTCTCACAGGCAATGCCTATCTCTACCTCAGGAGATGCCTTGCTCTACCAAGGGCAATACCATGTTCAACTACAGGTTGTGCCTTGCTCTACCACAGGCAATGCCTTACTTGACCACAGCCTGTGCCTTGCCCTAGCATGGGCAATGCGTTGCTTGACCATGGCCTGTGCCTTGCTCTGCCACAAGCCATCGCTTGGTCCACCACGGGCTATGCCTCGCTGTACCTCGGTCAACCACGGTCTGTACACTCAGTCTCTCATTGGCAGTGCTTGGCTGTACCTCAGGTGATGCCTTCCTTGACCATGGGCTGTGCCTTTCTCTACAAAGGGCCATGGCATGTTTGACCATGGTCTGTGCCTTGTCAAACCATGGCTGATGCCTCGCTCGACCATGTTGCTGTGCCAAGCTCTACCAAGGGCGATGGCTGGGTCGACCATGGAGATAGCCCTTGATTGGCCATGGACATAGCCCTCAGTCAACCACTGGCTGTGCGCTCAGTCACTCACAGGCAGTGCCTTGCTCTACGATGGTCACTGCCTTGGTCGACCACTGCAACAGACCTTGATTGACTACTGGCTTTGCACCCGATCGCTCACGGGGAGTGCCTCGCTCTACCATGGACGATGGCTTGGTCGACCAGGGAGACATCCCTCCGTCGACCATGGCTGTGCGCTCAGTTGCAGAAGGGCAGTGCCTTGCTCCACCACAGGCGATGTCTTGCTCAACCGTGGCAATAGCCCTTGGTTGATGACCAGGGATGCCTAGATCAACCATGAGCTGTGCACTCGGTCGCTCACCAGCAGTGCCTTGCTCAACCATGGGTGATGCTTTGCTCGACCATGGTGATAGCCCTTGGTGGATATTGGGTTGGCACATTGATTGATCACAGCGACAGTTCTTGGTGACCATGGGCTGTGCCTTGCCCAACCACAGGTGATGCCTCGCTCGACCATGGGCTGTCCCTCGCTCTACCATGGGCAATGGCTCGGTCGACCAGGGAGACAGCCCTTGGTTTACCATGGGCTGTGCACTCGGTAGCTCTTGGTCAGTGCCTGGCTGTACCTCGAGTAATGCCGTGCCTGACCACAGGCTGTGCCTTGCTCTGCCACCGGCGATGGCTTGGTCAACCATGGTGACAGCCCTCGGTTGACCATGGTTTAGGCACTCAGTCGCTCATGGCCAGTGCCTGGCTCTACCTTGGGCAATGCCCTGCTCGACCATGAGCTGTGCCTTGCCCTACCATGGGTGATGGGTTGCTCAACCACAGGCTGTGCCTCGCTCTACCATGGGCAATGGCTTGTTCAATTATGGGCTGTGCCTTGCTCCACCATGGGCTATGCATTGCTCGACCATGGGTAGTGACTTGGTCTACCACAGGCGATGGCTTGGTCACCCATGGGCTGTGCGCTCAGTCGTTCATGGGCGGTGCCTGTCTCTACCTTGGGCGATGCCTTGCTCTACCACAGGCTGTGCCCAACTATACCACAGGCAACACCTTACTCGACCATGGGCTGTGCCTCACTCTACCACAGGGGATGGCTTGGTCGACCATGGATACAGCCCTCAATTAACCACAGATTGTGTACTTGGTCTCCCGCAGGCAGTGCCTATCCTACCTTGGGCGATGCCTTGCTCTACCATGGGCTATGCCTTGCTCTACCAAGTGCAACACCATGTTCAACCACAGGTTGTACCATGCTCTACCACGGGCAATGCCTTACTAGACCAGGGGCTGTGCCTTGCCCTAGCACAGGCGATGCCTTGCTTGACCACAGCCTGAGCCTTTCTCTACCATGGGCCATGGCTTGGTTGACCACGGGCTGTGCCTTGCTGTACCTCAGTCGACCATGGGCTGTACACTCTGTCTCTCACAGGCAGTGCTTGGTTGTACCTCGGGCAATGCCTTCCTCAACCATGGGCTGTGTCTTGCTCTACCAAGGGCCATGGCATGTTTGACCACGGTCTGTGCCTTGCCCAACCATGGGTGATGCCTCGCTTGACCACGGGCTGTGCCAAGCTCTACCAAGGGTGATGGCTGGGTCAACCACGGAGACAGCATTCGATCAGCCACAGAGACAGCCCTCAATTGACCACAGGCTGTGCCTTGTTCTAGCATGGGCAATGGCCTGGCCGACCACGGAGACAGTCCCCTGTTGACCATGGGATATGCATTTGGTCACTCACAGGCAGTGCCTTGGTCTACAACGGTCAATGCCTTCATCGACCGTTGCAACAGCCCTTGGTCAATCACGGTTGATGCCTTGATCAACTATGAGCTATGCACTTGGTCGCTCACAGGCAGTGCCTTGCTCCACCATGGGTGATAGCCCTTGGTCGATGACCGGTGATGCCTAGAATGACCATGGGCTATGCATCACTCTACCATGGGCGATGCCTTGCACATCCATGGGCTATACCTTGCCCAACCACAGGCAATGCCTCGCTCAACCATGGGCTGTGCCTTGCTCTACCATGGGTGATGGCTAGGTGAACCAGGGAGACATCCCTTGGTTCACCATGGGCTGTGCGCACGGTAGCTCACGGGCAGTGCCTGGCTCTACCTTGGGCAATGCCATGCTTGACCACACACTGTGCCTTGCTCTACCACAGACAATGCCTTGCTTGACCACGACTATGCCACCGGTGATGGCTTGTGTCACAGAGGTCGGACTTTACCCACATTTTTCCGATCCTGCGATGGTGCTGAGCAGTGTTCTGCACACTCTCAGCCAACCCAACACACGCAACAAAGCAGCTCGGTGAGGTTTAACAACAAAAGGGACAGAATTGAACAACACATGGTAAGGGAAAACCTCACTTGTATTCACAAACTGGATTACAAGAATATGCAAAACCCTTACACGAATGCACACTGACACCCCAAGTGTGCACCTTTGCGTGTCCCGCATTAGCGCCCCACACTTGGGCTGATGAACTCGCCCCGGGAGTCCACGCTCGGCTGGAGGAACTGGAGACAGCAGTGCCAACCTTCCAGGTCCAGCTCTCTGTCAAAGACTTCTCTGCCGTAGCCCCAGTCTTCCTTCCTCCTGGCCTGGCTTGCTCGCTCACTTGCTTGCTCACTCGCTCGCCTGAATTGTGTCTCTCTGTGTGTGCCTTCTCCTCCTCATCCCGTCTACCTGCAGATCAGCCGCCCCTTTACCCTTGTGGGAGCAGGTAGCACAGTTCCCTGGCCGCCCCTGCTTTCCCATACCTGCCGAGAAGGAGTTGGTGTCTACAGCAGTGGGGCTGCCTGGAGTAGACAGATGGACGGGAGCAGGTGAACTGCTCGCCAGCTCAGTCCTCTGGTCGCCTTTGACCAGGAGCCCGCACCCCTACGACTGGAGCTGGTCTTGTCCGGCCAGTTGTCACCGACACACTGCTTGGCCCCGGGCCTGTGCCTGTGCCTTGGATCAGCTGCTGGAGTCCGAGGTGTTGCTCGACCATGAGCAACCTTCCCTAACGGCAATTGCGGCACTTATGGCATTCCTAGAGCATCCCGGCGGTCCGTTCCAGGAACCAAGTAGTGGGAGCCTGTGCGCACCCGCAGCCTCCCAGCTCACCCTGGAGCCGGTCCTAGGAGGGCTTGGGGCATCCCTTTTGCTTGCCCTTGAGCATGCCCTGCAGGAGTAGCCACGCGCACACCGCCTGCCAATCCGCTAGGGAGCAAGTCTTAGGAAGGCTTAGGGCACTCCTCTCGCCCGCCCTACGGGAGCAGCCGCGCGCACTCCTCCTGTCACTCCGCCATGGAGCAAGCCTCGCGGAAGAATCCTTTGCCCGCATCGCCTGCCCACCTGCCATTCCATACCAGCTGATCCTTCAGCAGCCTCTTCCCCGATCCTGGCCCTGGTTGCTATGCAATTGAGGACCCACATAGCGGCCCTTTTTGTGTCCAAGCATCAAGGGGCTGACAAACCTCCCCCACTTGAGGAAGCTGACACCCTTGTCGGAATAGAGTGGAGGTACTCCTGGATCTTCTCCTCGAATTGCCAGAGTGTCGCCTCCTTCTCCTAGCTCGCTTCCGACCTTGGCAGCCCTTTCCATAGAACCAAGTATTCTATTCTCCGGTTCTTCTTGCTGTATCCCAACACTCGTCGGTCCAGCACCTGATCAACCTCCTTCTCCAACTCCGTGCACACGTTCAACAGAGCCTACCTTGCCCTCATGCGTTCCACATCCGTGTTGTCATGGTAAGGCTTCAGGAAGCTGACATGGAAAGTAGGGTGAATCTTCATCCTCTCAGATAGCGCTAAGTGGTAAACCACTGCTCCCATCTGCTTCACAACCTCGAACGGTCCATTATAGCGCCGGATGAGACCCTTGTGCCATCTCTTGCTCGTCACTTTCTTTCAGATTTGAGGTGTCAATTTCAGCATGACCTTGTCACCAACCTGAAATTCCAGCGGTCAACGCCCCTGGTCCGCATATTTCTTCATGCGACAGACAGCTTTGGCGAGGCTGTCCTGCGCTTCCTTGAGCATTTCCTACTTGTTCCGAGCAAAGCGGTAAGCAGCAGGACACGACCCTTCCTTCTTCTGGAGAGCCACTTCGGAGGGGGTCAATGGTTGGTAGCCCAAAGCAAGCTCAAATGGACTAAACCCAGTTGCTGAGGTACGGTGCAGGTTGTAGCAAAACTGCGCTGAGTCTAGGAGCTCCAGCCAATTCCGCTGGCTGGAAGTGACATAGTGCCTCAAATACTCCTCCAGCAGCTGGTTCATCCTCTCCATTTGCCCGTCCATCTGCGGGTGGTTAGCGGTTGAGAACTTTAGCTCCGTCCCCATCATGTTGAAGAGATGGGTCCAGAACCTCCCAGTGAACCGGGCATCCTGATCACTCACGATGTCTATCGGGATCCCGAACAGCTTGACCACATGGTGGTAGAATTCTTCTGCCGCTGTCTCCACCGAACAACTCTTTGGGGCAGGCCTGAAGATCCCATACTTCGAGAACTTGTCTACCACCACCATGACTCCATCAAAGCCTTTAACCTCCAAGAAGCCGCTGATGAAGTCCATAGAAACTGACACCCAAGGTTTCTCTGGAATAGGCAGAGGCTGCAACAAGCTTGCCTCAGTGCGCCGCTTGACCTTGTCCTGCTAGCAAACAAGACATGTTCTGATGAAGAGCTCAACATCATCCTCCATCTTTGGCAAGAAGTAGGCGCGGTTCAGTAGCACAAGCATCCTTTCCTGTCCAGGATGCCCCGCCCACTGCGCATCCTGATGTTCGCGCAGCAGCTGAGTCCTCAGCCCTCTGCTGGGGACAAACACACGACCACCCTTCGCGTACAACATGCCATCCTCAATCCAGTACCTTCTCACGGTACCCTCTTGGACCTGCGCGACCAGCTTCTGGTACAACCAATCCTCCTTCGCTTGATCCTTCAGTTTGCCTACAAAGTCAGATTCCAGCTGGGTCAGTGCAGCAACCGTTTCCACTGTCTTCCTGCTCAATGCGTTGGCAACCTGGTTGTGGCGCCCTGGCCTATGCTCCCACTCGAAGTCATATTTGGCTAGGAACACCTGCCACCGGGACTGCCTTGGGGATAGCTTCTTCTGTGTCTTAAAGAAAGTGTTTGCAACAGTATCAGTTTTGATCACAAAAGAAATGCCGAGTAGATATACCCGCCATGTCCGCAGGCAGTGCACCACCGCCAACATCTCCTTCTCGTGCGCAAAGTAGCGTTGCTCAGCCGGCTTCAACTTCCAGCTCTCGAACACTACGAGGTGCCCATCTTGCACCAACACTCCTCCCACAGCACGATCAGAGGCATCCGTATGGACTTCAAACGGCCTGTCGAAGTCCGAAAGCTTGAGCACAGGTTTGGCCACAATCCGGGACTTGATCTTCCCAAAGGTGTCCACACACGCCCCATCCCAAGCCCACAGTTTGCCTTTCTGCAGCAGATCGGTGAGCGAGGATACCAACTTCGAGTATCCCTTGATGAACTTGCAGTAGTAGTTTGCCAATCCCAGGAAACTCCATAGCTCGCCCACCTTGGTTGGAGCAGCCCACTCCTAGATGGCTTGCACCTTTCGGGGGTCCATCCACACCATGCCCCCACCAATCACGTGTCCAAGGAAGTTGATCTCCTTGGTGCAAAACTCACACTTCTCCTTCTTTACGTATAACTGGTGTTCCCTCAACCATTGGAACACAAAACGTAAATGCCCAAGGTGTTCCTCTAGAGATCGGCTATAGACGACAATATCATCGAGATACACAACCACAAACTTGTCTATTATATCATGAAACACATCATTCATGAGATTACAAAATGTGGCTGGTGCATTGGTTAGGCCAAACGGCATAACCTTAAACTCATAGGACCCATACTAAGTCACCATTGTCGTCTTTGGTTCGTCGCCTTCCGCTATGCGCACTTGCCGGTATCCCAATCTCAGGTCCAACTTGGTGAAGAATGCGGCTCCATTGAGGCGGTCAAACAAGTTGGCAATCAATGGCATGGGGTACTTGTTCTTCACGGTGACCTTGTTCAACCTGCAATAGTCCACGCACAACTGCAGCGTGCCGTCTTGCTTCTCCTGGAACAGCATGGGCGCTCCAAAGGGCACCTTGTAGGGTTGAACTTTCCCTGAATCCAGTAAGTCCTGGAGTTGTTTCTGCGACTCTTCCATCTCCTTAGGCGACATCCGGTAAGGTAGGTGCCTTAGCAGGTGGCCTTGTTCCCAGAATTAGCTCGATCTTGTGATCTACCGCCCACCTTGGCGGCAAGCCCTTGGGCAGCTCCTTGGGCATAACATCACAAAAGTCGCCTAGGATCCCTTGCACCACTTTGGGGACCTCTGCAGTCCCGCCTAGCTCAGGCCCTGCCTTGTGGATAGCTGCAAGGTAGGTCGGTTGGCCCTTCTTCCAGCCTTTGGCTATCTGCATAGCCGAGACCTTCTCGGTCTGAATGTCCTCCGCATGATTGAGGCCCTTGAATCCCCGAATGAAGCACAGCTTCTTCAGGTCTGCAATCAACAAACTAGGTAGGTGTGGCATGACTGATACACAAGCTTTCACCAGAAAGTTGTTACCGAGGATAACATCGAAATCGTCCATCGAAATGACCATGATATTGATGCTCCCTGACCACTCGCCAATCTGGACTGGCACTCCCTTGGCCATCCCAAGCACGGGCCTGCTCTGGGAGTTGACAGCTTTGATGCAGCTGGCTTGCTTTTGGATCCGCAGTCCATAGGCTTGCACAACTCAGTCCGACACGAAGTTGTGCGTCGCACCGGTGTCCACCATTGCTGTTGCCTCCTTGGCATTGAGGGTCATTGGTATGTACATCAGTCCTAGCTCCAGTGCCTTCCTCCCTAAGCGGATGGCACCAAGGATTTGGAGAGGTGCCACTCTGGTCTGTTCACCATCGGAGTCGAAGTCTGTCCTGTTTACCAGGGCTGACAGCTTCTCCCTCTTCGGGCACTCACGTGCACGATGGGGGCCATTGCAGATGAAGCACCCTGGGTGTGTCTTGGGGTCCTTCAGGGACGGACCTTCCGTTGCCTTCCCCTTCCCCTCGTCTCCCTTGGGTGGCTTCTTCTTCCCGCCTTTGCCTGCGTTCTTGCCAAGCTTGGACGCCTTGTCCTTTGGCTTCTCAGCCTGCTTCCCCTTCGGTTCGCTCTTGGCTACACGGATGTCAATCAGCGCATCCGCCTTCGCCATCGCGGTCTGGAGGTCTTGGACTCCCTGTCTTCGCAGCTCAAGCTGAGCCCACGACTGAAGGCCCTGCATGAAGTTGAACAGCTTGTCCAACTCGGACATCTCTGTGACATCCAGCAGCAAGGAGCTGAACTCCTTGACATAGTCATGCACCGTGCCGGTCTATCTCAGGTTGCACAGCGCGTCCCAAGCAGCCCATGAAGTATTCGTGGAAGGAACTGCTCCTTGAGCTCCTTCTTCAGCGAAGGCCAGTCTCTGATGTGCGACCGCCCACCAGTGGCAGCATCTTGCTCACGGGTCCGCCACCAGAGCTTCGCGTCTCCAAACAGGCACATGACAGCCATCAAGACCTGTTCCCCTTCTGGAACTCTCCCGGCCTCGAAGTAGTGTTCGATGTCCCACAAGAAGTTCTCGAGTCCTTGGAGCTCCGAGCGCCTGTGAAGGCTTTGGGTTCAAGTACTCTTACCTTCGCCCAAGATCCCTCTGCTTCAGCTGCTCCAGTAGCCAGCGCACATCGGAGGATGCACACTTCCTCCTTCAACAGGGCAATGTCTGGAACGAGGGATGCCAGCACCTCTGCTACCGTTCCAGCAACTCCAGACATGTTGCCGAGGGACGTTTCCAAGGCCGCAACTCGATCTTTCAGTGCGTCCATGCATGACATCCAGGTCACTGGTCGTTTGTTGTTGAAGACACTCACCTTAGCGCTGAACGTGACTCTGATACCAACTGTCACAGAGGTCGGACTTCACCCAAATTTTTCCGATCCTGCGATGGTGTTGAGCAGTGTTCTGCACACTCTCAGCCAACCCAACACACGCAACAGAGCAGCTCGGCGAGGTTTAACAACAAAAGGGACAGAATCGAACAACACATGATAAGGGAAAACCTCACTTGTATTCACAAACTGGATTACAAGAATATGCAAAACACTGACACCCCAAGTGTGCGCCTTTGCATGTCCCACACTAGCGCCACACACTTGGGCTGATGAACTCGCCTCGGGAGTCTACGCTCGGCTGGAGGAACTGGAGACAGCAGTGCTGACCTTCCGGGTCCAGCTCTCTGTCAAAGACTTCTCTGCCGTAGCCCCAGTCTTCCTTCCTCCTGGCCTGGCTTGCTCACTCGCTCGCCTGAATTGTGTCTCTCTGTGTGTGCCTTCTCCTCCTCATCCTGTCTACCTGCAGATCAGCCACCCCTGCTTTCCCATACTTGCTGAGCAGGAGTTGGTGTCTGCAGCAGTGGGGCTGCCTGGAGTAGACAGATGGATGGGAGCAGGTGAACTGCTCGCCAGCTCAGTCCTCTGGTCACCTTTGACCGGGAGCCCACGCCCCTACAACTGGAGCTGGTCTGGTCCGGCCGGTTGTCACCAACACACTGCTCGGCCCCGGGCCCATGCCCGCGCCTTGGATCAGCTGCTGGCGTCCGAAGTGTTGCTCGACCATGAGCAACCTTCCCTAACGGCAATTGTGGCACTTATGGCATTCCTAGAGCATCCTGGCGGTCCGTTCCAGGAACTGAGTAGCGGGAGCTTGTGCGCACCCGCAGCCTCCCAGCTCACCCTGGAGCCGGTCCTAGGAGGGCTTGGAGTGTCCCTGTTGCCTGCCCTTGAGCGCACCCTGCGGGAGTAGCCGTGCGCACACCACCTGCCAATCCGCTAGGGAGCGAGTCTTAGGAAGGCTTAGGGCACTCCTGTCACCTGCCCTTGAGCACGCCCTACGGAAACAGCCGCGCGCACTACCCCTGCCACTCTGCCATGGAGCAAGCCTTGTGGAAGAATCCTTTGCCCGCATCGCCTGCCCACCTGCCGTTCCATACCAACTGATCCTTCAGCAGCCTCTTCCCCAATCTTGGCCCTGGTTGCTATGCGATCGAGGACCCGCATAGCGGTCCTTTCCATGTCCAAGCATCAAGGGGCCGATAGCTTGGTTGAAAGTGGAGACAGTGCTCGGTTGACCATGGGCTGTGCGCTCAGTCACTCATGGCCAGTGCTTGGCTCTACCTCAGGTGATGCCCTACATGACTGCAGGCTTTGCCTTGCCCAACCACGGGCAGTGCCTTGGTCGACCATGGGCTGTACACTCAGTCTTTCACAGGCAGTGCTTGGTTGTACCTCAGGCAATGCCTTCCTTGACCATGGGCGATGGCTTGGTTGACCCTGGAGACAGCCCTCGGTCAACCATGGGCAGTGCACTCAGTCACTCATGGGCAGTGCCCTCAGTCACGCATGGCCAGTACCTGGCTCTACCTCAGGCAATGCCCTGCAAGACCACGGGCTGTGCCTTGCCCAACCACAGGCAATGCCTCGCTCCACCGCAAGTGATGGCTTGGTCAACCAGGGAGATAGCCCTCGGTTGACCATGGGCTATGCTCTCGGTAGCTCACGGGCAGTGCCTGCCTCTACCTCAGGCAATGCCATGCTCGACCACACATTGTGCATTGCTCTACCACAGTTGATGCCTTGCTCGACCACGAATGTGCCTTGCCCTGCCACTGGCGATGGCTTGGTCGACCATGGAGACATCCCTCGGTCAACCATGGGCTGTGCCTTGCTCTACCATGGATGATGGCTTGGTCAACGGCGGGCTGTGTGCTCAGTCCTTCATGGCAGTGCTTGGCTCTACCTCGGGCAATGCCTTGCTCAACCATGGGTTGTGCTAGGCTAAACCAGGGGCGGTGCCTTCCCTGACCACGGGCTGTGCCTCACTCTACCATGGGGGATGGCTTGGTCGACCATGGAGATAGCCCTCGGTGGACCACATGCTGTGCACTAGGTCATTCACGGGCCATGCAATGCTTGATGACATGCGTTGCCTTGCTCGACCTTGGGCTGTGCCTTGCTCTTCCACTGGCAATGACTTGGTCAAACAAAGGCTGTGCCTCGCTCTACCCTGGGTGATGGCTTGCTCGACTACACCCTGGGCCTTGCTCTACTACAAGTGTTGCCTTGATTGACAATGGGCTGTGCCTTGCTTTACCCTGGCCAATGGCTTGGTTGACCACGGGCTGTGCCTTGCTCTATGATGGGTGATGGCTTGGTTGACCACAGAGATAGCCCTCGGTCAGCCACCAGCTGTGCGCTCAGTTGCACAAGGGCAATGCCTTGCTCTGCCATGGGCGATGCCTTGCTCGACCCTGGGCTGTGACTGGCCCTACCATGGGAGATGCCTTGCTTGACCCTGGGCTGTGCCTTCCTCTACCGTGGGCAATGGCTTGTTCTACCATGGCTGTGCCTTACCCTACCACGGGTGATGCCATGCTCGATCATGGGCGATGGCTTGGTTGACCACAGAGGTCACCCTTGGTCAACCACGGGCTGTGCCTTGCTATACCACGGGTGATGGCTCGATTGACCATAGGCTGTACTTGTGGTCTCCCATGGGCAGTGTCTTGCTCTACCTCGGGCAATACTTTGCTCGACCATGGGCTGGGCCTTGCAATACCAAGGGCCATGGGATGTTCGACCATGGGTTGTGCCCTACTCTATGATTGGCAATGCCATGCTCAACCATGGGCTGTGCCTTTGCCAACCACAGGCGATGCCTTGGTCTACCATGGAGACAGCCCTCAGTCGACCACAGGTGATCCCTTGCTCCACCACTGGCAGTGCCTTCCCCAACAACCATGGTCGATGCCTGGCTCGACCATGGGCTGTGCCTTGCTATACCAAGGGTGATGGCTTGGTCGACCACCGAGACAGCTCTCGGTCCGCCGCAGGCTGTGTGTCACTTTCCCACAGGTGATGACTTGGTCAACCATGGAGCCAGCCCTCGGTTGACCATGAGCTGTGCGCTCGGTCACTCACAGGTAGTGCCTTGCTCTACCACAGTCGATGCATTGGTCAACCATGGCGATAGCCCTTGGTTGATGATGAACAATGCGTAGATCAACCATGGGCTGTGCAAATAGTCACTGACAGGCAGTGCCCAGCTCTACCATGGGCGATGCCTTGCTTGACCATGGCAACAGCGCTTACACAATCATTGGGTGATGCCTTGATCAACCACAGCAATAGTGCTTCGTTGACTATGGGCAGTGACTTGCTCTACCATGGGTGATGCACTGCTTAGCCATTGGCTGTGCCTAGCACTACCAAGGGTGTTGCCATGCTCAACCACGGGCTGTGCCTTGCACTACCATGAGCAATGCCTTGCTCGAACACTGGTTGTGCCTTGATCTACCACAGGTGATGCCTTGCTCCACAACAAGTTGTGCCTTGCTCTACCATGGCCTGTGCCTCAATCTACCATGGGCGATGATGCCTTGGTCAACCACAGAGACAGCCCTCAGTAGGGCATGGGTTGTGTGCACAGTCACTCATGGGCAGTGCCTTCCTCTGCCACAGTCATTGGCTTGCTTGACCACAGTGACAGCTCTTGGTCAACCATAGGCAGTGCCTTGCTCTACCATGGGTGATGCCATGCTCCACCATGGACAATGGCATGTTCAACCATGGGCTGTGCCCTGCTCTACTATGAGCAATGGCTTGTCTGGCCATGGAGGCAGCCCCTGGTCAACCACTAGCAGTGCCTTGCTCTACCTCAGGTGATGCCTTCCTCAACCATGGGCTGCGCCTTGCACAACCACGGGTGATGCCCTGCTCGACCATGGGCTATGCCTTGCTCTACCACAAGCGATGGCTTGGTTGACCCTAGAGACAGCGCTAGGTTGACCACAGGCTGTGCGCACGGTCGCTCACGGGCAATGCCTGTCACTTCCTCAGGCGATGCCTTGCTCGACAATGGGCTGTGCCTAGCTCTACCACGGATGATGCCTTACTCAACCACAGGCTGTGCCTGGCTCTACCATGGGCGATGTCTTGTTCGACCACAGGTGGTGCCTCACTCTGCCACAGGTGATGCCTTGCTCGACCACTCGCTGTGCTTGGCTCTGCCATAGGCTGTGCCTGGGTCCACCACAGGCAATAGGATGTTCGACCTTGGGTTGTGCCTCCATCTACCATGGGCGACGCCTTGTTCAACCATGGGATGTGCCATGCTATTCCACAGGCGTTGGCTTGGTCGATCATGGAGACAGACCTCAGTCAACCACAGGCTGTGCACTCGGACACTCATGGGCAGTGCCTTGCTCTAACAAGGGTGATGGCTTGGTCAACCACAGAGACATCCCTTGGTCGACCACGGGCAATGCCTTGCTCTGCCATGGGTGATGGCTTGGTCAACAACAGAGACAGCCCTCGGTTGACCACAGGCTGTGCCTTGCTTTTCCACAGGTGATGGCTTGGTTGAACACGGGCTGTACGCTTGGTCTCTCACAGGCGGTGCCTGGCTCTAACTCGGGCAATGCCTTACTCGACCAAGGGCTGTGCCTTGCTCTACCAGGGTAATGCCTTGCTTGACCACAGGCTGTGCCTTTCTCTATTAAGGGCTATGGGATGTTCAACCACAGGCTGTGCCTTTCTCTACCACGAGCAATGGCTTGCTTGACCACAGAGACAGCTCTCGGTCGACCACGGGCTGTGTGCTCGGTCACTAATGGGCGGTGCTTACCCCTTCCATGGGCGATGCCTTGGTTGACCATGGAGATTGCCATGGTTGACCATGAACTGTGCCTAGCGCAACCACGGGTGATGCCTTGCTTGACCACGGGCTGTGCCCTGCTCTACCATGAGCGATGGCTTGGTCAACCACGGAGACACCCCTCGGTTGACCACGGGCAGTGCGCTCGGTCACTAATGGGCTGTGCTTAACACTACCATGGGCGATGCCTTGCTTGAGCATGGGTTGTGCCTTGCTCTACCACTGGTGTTTCAATGGCTTGTTTGACCACAGGCAATGCATTGCTCGACCATGGCTGTGCCTTGCTTTAACATGGGCAATGGCTTGGTTGACCATGGGCTATGCCTTGCTATACCACAGGCGATGTGTTCTCAACCATGGGCTGTGCCTTGCTCTACCATGGGTGATGGCTTGGGCGAGCATGAAGATAGCCCTTAGTTGACCACGGGCTGTGTACTCTGTCGCTCATGAGCAGTGCCTTGCTTGACCCCATGCGATGCCTCACTCGACAATATGCTGTGCCTTGCTCTAGCAAGGGCAATAGCTTGGTCGACCTCGAAGAGATCCCTCAGTTGATCACAGGCAATGCCTTGCTCTGCCACGGGCGATGGCTTGGTCGACCACGGAGATAGCCCTCGGTCAACCATGGGCTGTGCCTTTCTCTTCCATGGGCGATGGTTTGGTCAAGCATGGGCTGTATGCTCGGTCTCTCATGGGCTGTGCTTGAATCTACCTTGGGCAATGCCTTGCTCGACCACGGGCAGTGCCTTGCTCTACCATGGGCAATGGGATGTTCGACCACGAGTTGTGCCTCACTCTACCATGGCTGAAGCCTCACTCTACCAGCGGAGGGCTGCGGACTCAGCTGTTGCACGAACATCAAGACGCACAATGGGCTGGGCATCCCAGACGGGAAAGGATGCTCGCGCTATTGACCCGTTCCTACTTCTGGCCGAAGATGGAGAATGACGTCGAACTCTTTGTCAAGACGTGTCTTGTTTGCCAACAAGACAAGGTCGAGCGGCGCACCGAGGCAGGCTTGCTGCAGCCTTTGCCTATTCCAGAGAAACCTTGGGTGTCAGTTTCTATGGACTTCATCAGTGGCTTCCCTGAGGTTAAGGGCTTCGATGGAGTTGTGGTTGTGGTAGACAGGTTCTTGAAGTACGGGATCTTCAGGCCTACCCCAAAGAATTGCTCAGTGGAGACAACAGCAGAAGAATTCTACCGCCATGTGGTTAAGATGTTTGGGATCCCAACGGACATCGTGAGTGATCAAGATGCACGGTTCACCGGGAGGTTCTGGACCCATCTCTTTAACATGATGGGGACGGAGCTAAATTTCTCAACAGCAAACCACCCACAGACGGATGGCCAAACGTAAAGGATGAACCAGCTGCTGGAAGAGTATTTGCAGCACTATGTCACTGCCAGTCAGCGGAATTGGCTGGAGCTCCTGGACATGGCGCAGTTTTGCTATAACCTGCACTGGTCCTCAGCAACTGGGTTCAGTCTATTTGAGCTCGCCTTGGGCTACCAACCATCGACCCCTTCCGAAGTGGCCCTCTAGAAGAAAGAAGGGCCATGTCTTGTTGCCTACCACTTTGCCCGAAGCAAGCAGGAGATGCTCGAGGAAGCACAGGACAGCCTCGCAAAGCTGTCCACCGCATGAAGAAATATGTGGACCAGGGGCATCGACCGCTGGAATTTCAGGTTGGTGACAAAGTCATGCTGAAGTTGATGCCCCAAATCTGGAAGAAAGTGATGAGCAAAAGGTGGCACAAGGGCCTCATCCGGCGCTACGACGGGCCATTCAAGGTTGTGAAGCGGATTGGAGGGGTGGCTTACCGCTTATTGCTGCCCGAAAGGATGAAGATTCATCCTACCTTCCATGTCAGCTTCCTGAAGACTTACCACCAGGACACGGATGCGAAACACATGAGGGCTAGGTGGGCTCCGTTGAATGTACGCACGGAGTTGGATAAGGAGGTTGACTGGGTGCTGGACCGATGTGTGTTGGGATACAGTAAGAAGAACCGGAGAACGGGAGTATCTAGTTCTATGGAAAGGTTTGCCAAGGTCGGAAGCAAGTTGGGAGAAGGAGGCGACCTCTGGCAATTCAAGGAGAAGATCCAGGAGTACCTCCACACTATTCCGATGAGGGCATCGGTTTCCTCAAGTGAGGGAGGTTTGTAAGCCCCTCAATGCTCAGACACAGATATGGCTGCTATGCGGGTCCTCAATTGCATAGCAACCAGGGCCAGGATCAAGGGAAGACTGCCAAAGGATTAGTTGGTATGGAACGGCGAGTCGGCAAGTGACGAGGGCAAAGGGTCCTCCCACAAGACTTGCTCCATGGCGGATTGGCAGGCGGCATGCGCGCGGCTGCTCCCGCAGGGCACGCCCAAGGGTGGGCGACAGGGGTGCCCTAAGCCCTCCCAGGACATGCTCTAGGGTGAGCTGGTAGGCTTCGGGCATGCACAAGCTCCCGCTACCCGTTCCCTAGGGCAGACCATCCGGATGCTCTAGGAATGCCATAAGCGCCGCAAGGGCCATTAGGGAAGGTCGCTCATGGTCGAGCAACACTTCGGACGCCAGCAACTGATCCAAGGCACAGGCATGGGCCCGGGGCCGAGCTGAGTGTTGGCGGCACCCAGCTGGACCAGAGCAGCTTCAGTCGTGGGGGTGCGGACTCCCGGTCAAAGGCAACCAGAGGACTGAGCTGGCAAGCAGTCCACCTGCTCCCGTCCATCCACCTGCTCCAGTCATCCCACTGCTGCAGGCACCAACTCCTGCTCGGCAGGTAGGGGAAAGCAGGGCAGCCAGGGACTGTGCTACCTGCTCCCGCAAGGATAAATGGGTGGCTACCAGCAGATGGGCGACACACACACACACATGAGAAGGAACACACAGACACACTTCAGGTGAGCGAGCGAGCAAGCCAGGCCAGGAGGAAGGAAGACTGGAGCACAGGAAGGGAAGTCCTTGACAGAGAGCCAAACCAAGAAGGCCGGTAGTGCTGTCTCCAGTCCCTCCAGCCGTGCGTGGACTCCCAGGGCGAGTTCACCTGTCCAAGTGAGGAGTGCAAGTGCTGGATGCACAAAGGCACATACTTGGAGGGTCTGTGTGGAGTTGTGTAAGGGTTTTGCATATTCTTGTAATCCGGTTTGTGTATACAAGTGAGATTTTCCCTTACCATGTGCTGTTCGATTCTGTCCCTTTGTTGCTAAACCTTGCCGTGCTGCGTTATTGCGTGTGTTTGGGTTGGCTGAGAGTGTGCAGGACACTGCTCAGTACCATTGCAGGAACGGAAAACTTTGGGTGAAGTCCGACCCCTGTGACACCTACCATGGGCAATGCCTTGGTCGACCATGGGCTGTGCCTTGCTGTGCCACCAGCAATGGCTTGGTCGACCATGGAGACAGCCCTCAGTCCACCACCAGCTATGCCCATAGTTGCTCACACCTAGTGCCTGGCTCTACCTCGGGCAATGCCCTGCTCCACCACGGGCTGTGCCTTGCTCGTCCACAGGCATTGCCATGCTCTACCAAGGGTGATGGCTTGGCCGACCACAGAGACAGCCCTCAATTGACCACGGGCTGTGCCTTGCTCTACCATGGTCGATGCCTTGGTTGACCATGGGCTGTGCACTCTGTCTCTCACTGGCAATGCCTTGCTCTACCATGGTCGATGCCTTGGTCGACCATGGGCTGTGCCTTGCTTTACCACAAGGGTGATGGCTTGGTCAACCTTGGAAACAGTCCTCGATCAACTTCGGGCTGTATGCTCAGTCACAGAAAGGCAGTGCCTTGCTCCACCACGGGCAATGCCTTGCTCAACCCAGCAATATCCCTTGGTCGATCCTAGGTCGACTTGCTAATTGACCATGGCAATAGCTCTTTGTCAACCATGGGCCGTGCCTCGCTCCACCATGAGCGATGCCTTGCATGACCATGGGCAGAGCCTTGCTCTACCACGGGCAATGGCTTGGTCAACCATGGAGACAGCCCTTGGTTGACCATGGGCTGTGAGCTCGGTAGCTCACAGGCAGTGCCTAGCTCTACCTCGGACAATGCCTTGCTCGACCATGGACAGCGCCTTGGTTGACCACGGGCTGTGCCAAGCTCTACCAAGGGCAAAGGCATGTTTGACCATGGGCTATGCCTCGCTCTACCATGGGAGATTGCTTGGTAGACTATGGATAGCCCTCGGTCGACCACGGGCTGTGTGCTTGGTAGCTCATGGGTAGTGCCTGGCTCTACCTCAGGCAAAGCCTTGCTCGACACTGAGCTGTGCCTTGCTCCACCATGGGTGATGCCTTGCTTGACCACGGGCTGTGCCTTGCTCTACCAAGGGCAATGGCAAGTTCGACCATGGGCTGTACCTCACACTACCATGGGTGATGCCTCACTCAACCACATGTTGTGCCTTGCTCTAGCACAGGCGATGCCGTGCTTGACCACAGCCAGTGCCTTGCTCTACCCTGGGCCATGGCTTGGTCAACCACAGGCTATGCCTCACTGTACCTTGGTCAACCATGGGCTGTTCGCTCGGCCTCTCGTGCGCAGAGCTATGCAGTACATCGGGCAATACCTTGCTCAACCATGGGTTGTGCCTTGTGCTACCAAGGGTGGTGCCTTGCTCGACCATGGGCTGTGCCTTGCTATGCCAAGAGCGGTGTCTTGGTCGACCACAAAGACAGCCCTCGGTCCACCATGGGCAATGCCTTGGTCTGCCATGGGTGAAGGCTTGGTCAACCACGAAGATAGACATTGGGCAACCTCGGGCTGTGCCCTGCTCTAACAGGGGAGTTGGCTTGGTCGACCACAGAGATAGCCCTAGGTCACTCAGGGGCAGTACCTTGCTCTGCCATGGTTGACCACAGCGATAGCCCTTGGTCAATCATGGTTGATGCCTTGATCAACCACGGGCTGTGCACTCAGTCACTAATGGGTAGTGCCATGATCTACCACGGGCGACACCTTGATCAGCTGCGGTGACAGCGTGGGGTCAACCACGGGCAGTGCCTTGCTCTACCTTGGGCGATACCCTGCATGACCACAGGCTATGCCTTGCCCAACCATGGGCGATGCCTTGCTAGACCACAGGTTGTGCCATGCTTGACCAAGAGCGGTGGCTTGGTCGACCACAGAGACAACCCTCAGACTAACCCAGGCTGTGCCTTGCTCTAGCACGGGCGATGGCTTGGATGACCACAGAAACAGCCCTCGGCCAGGATCTATGCACTCGGTTGGCCACAGGTTGTCCACTCAGCCACTCACAGGCAGTGCCTTGCTCTACCTTGGGCGATGCCTTGCTTGACCACAGGCTGTGCCTTGCTCTTCTGCAGGTGAGGGCTCAAATGACCATGGGCTATACGCTAGGTCTCTCACAGGCACTGCCTGGCTCTACCTAGGGCGATGCCTTGGTTGACCACGGGCTGGGTCTTGCTCTACCATGAGCGATGCCTTGCTTGACCACCCACTGTGCCTTTCTATACCAAGGGCAATACCATGTTCGACCAGGGGCTGCGACTTGCCCAACACGGGGTGATGCCTTGCTCGATCAGGGGCTGTGCCTTGCTCTACCAAGGCTGATGGCTTGGTCAACCAAAGAGACAGCCCTCGGTTGAACACAGAAGATGCCTTGCTCGACCATGAGCTGTGACTTGCCCAACCACAGGTGATGCCTTGCTTGACCAGGGGCTGTGCCTTGCTCTACCAAGGCCAATGGCTTGGTCAACCATGGAGATAACCCTCGGTTCAACCATGGGCAATCCCTTGCTCTGCCACGGGCAATGGCTAAGTCGACCACGGAGACAGCCCTCAGTCTACCGCGGGCTGTGGCTTGCTCTACCATGGATGATGGCTTGGTTGACCATGGAGACAGCCCTTGGTCAACCACAAGCTGTGTCCTCAGTGGCTCACGGGCAGTGCCTTGCTCTAAAATGGTCAACCACAGCAACAGCCCTTGGCAGATCATGATTGATGCCTTGATATAGCATGGGCAGTGCACACGATCACTCACAGGCAGTCCCTTGCTCTACCATGGGCGATGCCTTGGTTGACCACAGGCTGTGCCTCACTCTAGCACGGGCTGTGCCTTGCTCTACCACAGGAGATGGCTTGGTCAACCACTGAGACAGCCCTCGGTTGACCATGGGCTATGCGCTCAGTAGCTCAAGAGCATTGCCAGGCTCTACCTTGGCGATGCCTTGCTCATCGACAGGCTGTGCTAGGCTCTACCAAGGGCAAAGGCATGTTCGACCATGGGCTATGCATTGCTCTACAACAGGTGATGGCCTGGTCAACCACAGGGACAGCCCTTGGTTGACAACGCGTTGTGCAGTCGGTAGCTTGCGGGCAGTGCCTGGCTCTACCTTGGGCAATGCCTTACTCGACCCTGAGCTGTGCCTTACTCTATGACGGGCCATGCCTTGCCCTACCAAGGGCAATGGCATGTTCGACCATGGGTTGTGTCTCACTCTGCCATGGGCGATGCCTCAGTCGACCACTGGCTGTGCCCTGCTCTAGCTCAGGCAATGCCTTGCTTGTCCATGGCCAGTGCCTTGCTCTACCCTGGGCCATGGCTTGGTTGACCACCAGCTACACCTAGCTGTACCTCAGTTGACCACAGGCTGTGCCTTGCTCTACCATAGGCGATCGCTTGGTTGACCATGAAGACAACCCTCGGTTGACCATGGGCTGTACCTTGCTCTACCATGATTGATGGCTTGGTCATCATGGAAAGAACCCACCAACGAACATGGGCTGCGCCCTCGGTCACTCACTGGCAGTGCTTTGCTCCACCTTGGTTGATGCCTTGATTGACCATGGGCTGTGCACTCTGTCACTCAAAAGCAGTGCCAAGCTCTACCATGGGCAATGCCTTGCTCAATGATGGTGACAGTAATTGTTCGATCATTGGGTGACACCTTGATTGGCCACAGCGACAACACTTGTTTGACAACGGGCTGTGCCTTGCTCTACCATGGGCAATGCCCTGCTCGACCACATTCTGTGACTGGCTCTACCATGAGCATTGCCTTGCTCAACAATGGGCTGTGCCTCACTGTACCATGGCAATGGCTTGGTCGACCACAGGGTGTGCCTCACTCTAGCTCGGGCGATGCCTTGCTTGATCACGGGCTATGTGTTGCTCAACCATGGGCGATGGCTTGGTTGACCTTGCAGACAACCCTCAGTCGAGCAGTAGCATTGCACTCAGTCACTCATCGGCCGTGCCTTGCTCTACCACGTGTGATGCCTTGCTCAACCACAGGCTGTGCCTAGCTCTACCACAGGTGATGCCTTGCTCGATCACGAGCTGTGCCTTGCTCTACCATGGGCAATGGCTTGATCGGCCAAAGGTTCCGCCTTACTGTATGATGGGTGATGGCTTGCTCGAGCATGGCCTGTGCCTCGCTCTACCATGGGCTGTGCCTCGCTCTACCATGGGCATTGCCTGCTCAACCATGGGTTGTGGCTTGCTCTAACATGGGCATTGCCTTGGTCGACCATGAAGACAGCCCTCGGCCGGCCATGGGTTGTGCACTCGGTCGGTCACAGGCAGTGCCTTGCTCTACCACTGGCGATGGCTTGCTTGACCATGGGCTGTGCCTTGCTCTTCTGCTGGTGATGGCTCAGACAACCTCAGGCTGTATGCTCGGTCTCTCACAGGCAGTGCCTAGCTCTACCTAGGGTGATGCCTTGCTCAACCTCCCACTGTGCCTTTCTGTAGCAAGGGCAATGACTTTGTTGACCTCAGAGACAACCATCAGTCGACCAGGATCTGTGCACTTGGTCGGCCACAAGTTGTCTGCTCTGTCACTCACGGACAGTGCCTTGCTCTACCCGGGGCAATGCCTTGCTTGACCATAGGCTGTGCCTTGCTCTTCCACAGGTGATGGCTCAAATGACCAGGGGCTATACGCATGGTCTCTCACAGCCAGTGCCTGGCTCTACCTATGGCAATGCCTTGCTCGACCATGGGCTGGTCCTTGCTCTATCATGAGCGATGCCTTGCTTGACCACCCACTATGCCTTTCTATACCTAGGGCAATACCATGTTCAACCATGGGCAGACCCTTGCCCAACCACAGGCAATGCCTTGCTCGACCACAGGCTGTGCCTTGCTCTACAAAGGGCAATGGCTTGGTCGACCATGGAGACAGCCCTCGGTTCAACCACGGGCGATGCGTTGCTCTGCCACAGGCAATGGCTAGGTCAACCATGGAGACAACCCTCAGTCGAACACGGGCTGTGGCTTGCTCTACCGTGGGCGATGGCTTGGTCGACCATGGAGAAAGACCTCAGTCAACCATGGGCTGTGCGCTCGGTCACTCATGGGCTGTGCCTTACTCTAAAATGGTCATCCACAGCAACAGCCCTTGGTAGATCTCAGTCAATACCTTGATCAACCAGGGGCAGTGCACACAATCGCTGACAGGCAATCCCTTGCTCTACCATGGGCGATGCCTTTGTCAGCCACAGGCAGTGCCTTGCTCTACCATGGGCTGTGCCTTGCTCTACCATGCGCACTTGCTTGGTCGACCATGGGGACAGCCCTCGGTTGACCACAGGCCATGTGCTTGGTAGCTCAAGGGCAGTGCTTGGCTCTACCTCGGGCGATGCCTTGCTCCACCACAGGCTGTGCCTTGCTTTACCACGGGTGATGCCTTGCTCATCCATGGGCTATGCCAGGCTCTACCAAGGGCAAAGGCTTGTTCAACCATGGGTTGTGCATCGCTCTACAATGGGCGATGGCTTGGTCAACCACAGAGGCAGCCCTCAGTCGACAACGGGCTGTGCGCTCAGTAGCTCACAGGCAATGCCTTCCTCGACCCCAAGCTGTGCCTTACTCTATGATGGGCCAATGCCTAAACCAACCAAGGGCAATGGCATGTTCGACCATGGGCTGTGCCTCACTCTACCATGGGCAATGCCTCACTCAACCACATGCTGTACCTTGCTCTAGCACGGGCAATACACTGCTTGTCCCCAGGCAGTGCCTTGTTCTACCCCAGGCCATGGCTTAGTCAACCACCGGCTATGCCTCGCTGTGCCTTGGTTGACCATGGGCTGTGCCTTGCTCTTCCACAGGTGATGGCACAAACGACCACAATCTATACGCTCGGCCTCTCATGGGCTGTGCCTGGCTCTACCTAGGGAGATGCCTTGCTCGACCACAGGTGGGGCCTTACTCTACCATGAGGGATGCCTTGCTTGACCACCAACTGTGCCTTTCTATACCAAGGGCAATACCATGTTTGACCACAGGCAGCGCCTTGCCCAACCAGGGGTGATGCCTTGCTTGACTACGGGCTGTGCCTTGCTCTACCAAGGCTGATGGCTTGGTCGGCCATGGAGACAGTCCTTGGTCGACCAAGAGTGATGTCTTGCTCAACCATGGGCTGTGCCATGCCCAACCACGGGTGATGCCTTGCTCTACCATGGGCTATGCCTTGCTCTACCATGACTAAGGGCTTGGTCTACCATGGAGACAGCCCTTGGTTCAACCATGGGCAATGCCTTGCTCTGCCACGGGCATTGGCTAGGTTGACCACAGAGACAGCCCTCGGTCAAGCATGGGCTGTGGCTTGCTCTACCGCGGGCGATGGCTTGGTCACCATGGAGACTGCCCTCGGTCGACCATGGGCTGTGTGCTTGGTCGCTCACAAGCAGTGCCTTGCTCTACCATGGCCGACCACAGCAACAGCCCTTAGTAGATCATGGTCAATGCCTTGATCAATCCGGGCGGTGCACATGATTTCTGACAGGCAGTCCCTTGCTCTACCATGGGTGATGCCTGGGTCGACCACAGGCAGTGCCTTGCTCTGCCATAGGCTGTACCTCACTCGGGCGATGGCTTGGTCAACCATGGAGATAGCCCTAGGTTTACCTCGGACATGCTTTTCAGTAGCTCACAGGATGTGCCTGGCTCTACCTCAGGCAATCCTTGCTTGACCATGGGCTGTGGCTTGCTCTACCACATGCGGTGCCTTGCTTGTCCATGCGCTGTGCCAGGCTCTACCAAGGGCAAAGCATGTTCGACCATGGGCTGTGCATCACTCTACAATGGGTGATGGCTTGGTTGACCATGGAGACATCCCTCGGTCAACAATGGGCTGTGCTGTCGGTAGCTCATGGGTAGTGCCTAGCTAAACCTCGTGCAATACCTTCCTCAACCCCGAGCTGTGGCTTACTCTACGATGGGCCATGCCTTGCCCTACCAAGGGCAATGGCATGTTCGACCATGGGCTGTGCCTCACTCTACCACGAGCGATGCCTTGCTCGACCACATGCTGTGCCTTGCTCTAGCACAGGCAATGCCTTGCTTGTCCACGGCCAGTCCCTTGCTCTACCCCAGGCCGATGGCTTGGTCAGCCATGGAGACAGTCCTTGGTCGACCAAGGGCGATGTCTTGCTCAACCATGGGCTGTGCCATGCCCAACCACGGGTGATGCCTTGCTCTACCATGGGCTATGCCTTGCTCTACCATGACCAAGGGCTTGGTCGACCACGGAGACAGCCCTTGGTTCAACCATGGGCAATGCCTTGCTCTGCCATGGGCATTGGCTAGGTTGACCGCGGAGACAGCCCTCAGTCGACCATGGGCTGTGGCTTGCTCTACCGCAGGTGATGGCTTGGTCACCATGGAGACTGCCCTCAGTCGACCATGGGCTGTGTGCTTGGTTGCTCACAAGCAGTGCCTTGCTCTACCATGGCCGACCGCAGCAACAGCCCTTAGAAGATCACGGTCAATGCCTTGATCAATCCGGGCTGTGCACATGATTTCTGACAGGCAGTCCCTTGCTCTACCATGGGCGATGCCTGGGTCGACCACAGGCAGTGCCTTGCTCTGCCATAGGCTGTACCTCACTCGGGCGATGGCTTGGTCAACCATGGAGATAGCCCTAGGTTTACCTCGGACATGCTTTTCAGTAGCTCACAGGATGTGCCTGGCTTTACCTCAGGCAATCCTTGCTTGACCATGGGCTGTGGCTTGCTCTACCACATGCAGTGCCTTGCTTGTCCATGTGCTGTGCCAGGCTCTACCAAGGGCAAAGCATGTTCGACCATGGGCTGTGCATCACTCTACAATGGGTGATGGCTTGGTTGGCCATGGAGACAGCCCTCGGTCAACAACGGGCTGTGCTGTCAGTAGCTCATGGGTAGTGCCTAGCTAAACCACATGCAATACCTTCCTCAACCCCGAGCTGTGGCTTACTCTACGATGGGCCATGCCTTGCCCTACCAAGGGCAATGGCATGTTTGACCATGGGTTGTGCCTCACTCTACCACGAGCGATGCCTTGCTCGACCACATGCTGTGCCTTGCTCTAGCACAGGCGATGCCTTGCTTGTCCACGGCCAGTCCCTTGCTCTACCCCAGGCCATGGCTTGGTTGACCACCAGCTATGCCTCACTGTACCTTGGTCGACGACAGGCTGTACGCTCAGTCTCTCATGGGCGATGACTTGCTCAACCATGGGCTGTGCCTTGCTCTTCCAAGGACAATGGCATATTTGACCATGGGCTATGCCTTGCCCAACCACGGGTGACGCCCTGCTCAAGCATGGGCTGTGCCATGCTATACCAAGAGCGGTGGCTTGGTCGACCACAGAGACAGCCCTCAGTCGACCACGGGCAATGCCTTGGTCTGCCACAGGCAATGGCTTGGTCGACCATGGAGACAGAACTTAGATGAGCATGGGCTGTGCCTTCCTCTACCAAGGGCGTTTGCTTGGTCAACCACGGAGACAGCCCTCAATCGACCATGGGCTGTACCTTGCTCTACCATGGGCAATGGCTTGGTCCACCATGGAGACAGCCCTCTGTTGATCACGGGCTGTGCAGTCGGTCACTTACTGGCAGTGCCTTGCTCCACCATGGTTGATGCCTTGGTCAACCATGGCAACAGCCCTTGGTTGATCATGGTTGATGCCTTGATCGACCACGGGCTGTGCACTTGGCGCTCACGGGCTATGCCATACTCTACCACAGGTGATGCCTTGATCAGCCACGGTGACAGTGCTTGGTCTACCATGGGCTGTGCCTCACTGTACCACAGGCAATGGCTTGGTCGACCACAGGCTATGCCACTGTTATGGCCATGAGCTATGAGCCAGTGTAATGCGTACCACAGGTTGTACCTCATGATTGTGGGAGCACATATGTGCTAATGCGGGGCATGTGGAGAGAAGGTTTGTGGTTAGGAGGCTAAGCTGGACAAGTGACTTGCTCGAGCAACCAAGCGGAGTGGTGCAGAGCAAGGACTTGGTGGGCCGAAGGCAAGTGCCGTGGCCTTGGGGTCGATGCTAGTCGACCAATGCAAGGTGGATGATTGCTAAAGACAGCCCGGGAATGCTAAGGCGTGAGCAGAGAGTGATCGAGAGGCGCTTGATCACTTCATGCCAAGGTCAATCAAAGGAGCCATGTGTTGCTGGTCGGCAACAGTGCACGGTGGGCGAGTGGAGATGTGGACATGCAAGTGGAGTCTTGATCATGTGGGACCCGATGATCGAGTGCATGGAGCACGACTACTCACAAAAGGTGCAGGGAATGCTGTGGAGCACAGGATCGGAGCTCACAGGATAAGGATCACTGACACCAACATGGAAAGGATTGATTGTTTCCTTATGCAGAGCAGCTGGTGATCAATCAAGAACCAAGTGGGGTGCAGTTGTCCAGGTGCATCCGAGGAGCTGTCCAAGTGCGGCCGAGAAGTTGTCCAGGTGGGATGAACATGATCAAGATAGAAGATCATGTGATAATAGACAATCGGGGAAAGAGTCTCCCAGGATTTGGCAAATCAATCTGTTATGGAAACAATCTTGGAGATTGCAAATTGAGGGCCAAGATTGGATGGATTGATATCTAATAGAGAGAATCAAGGGATTCTAGTATATTAGCTGCCATATCTAGTCTGTCGAGCACCTCTATATAAAGGGGGTTCAGTCTCATTCGAGAGAGGAGAGCCAAAGGAGCGATCCAGAATTCTCAGAGGAGAAACCACAAAGGTCTCAAGGCATCTTAGAGAAGAGAGCTGAGGAGAGCAGCTAGAGAGAGCTGGGAAACACAAGGGAGAGCATGGGAGGTAGAGCATAGAGTTGTTGCTGCAAGTTGTAGCTCTGCGGTGAGTGGGGGTGAGTCCCGTTTACCCTTGTAATGCTGAAGCGTGTTGGGTTAGGGTGTGTCGAGTAAGAAGTGTAAGCGGTGCAGAGGTCGTGAGGCATATACTTGACAAGCTGAGTGAGTTTGCTCTTGTAAAGGGTTTTTCATACTTGTACAATTGTGAATACAAGTGGAGTTTTCCTTTTGTATATTGCTCGTGTTCGTTTCATTGTGGTGTGATCATGTGCCAGGTGACATCAAACCCCGGCTGCGAGTGAGGGCTGGTTGGCAGGTGGAGCTGTCAACGACAGCGGGATGCGGAAAATTCGATCCCTGCATTGGTCCCGTGACAGCCATGCTCTACCACGGGTAGTGCCTTGCTCGACCACTGGCTGTGCCATGCTCTGCCACGGGTAATGCCTTTTTTGACCACGGGTGGTGCCTTGCTCATCCACAGTTGATGCCTTGCTCGACCACAGGCTGTGCCTACCTGTAACACTGGCAATGGCATGTTCAACCATGGGATGTGCATTGCCCTACCATGGGTGATACCTTGCTTGACGAAGGGCTGTGCCTAGCTCTACCACAGGCGATGGCTTGATTGACCACAGAGACAGCCCTCATTTGACCACAGGCTATGTGCTGGGTCAGTCATGGGCAATGCCTCACTCAACCACGAGCAATGCCTTGCTCCACCACGGGCTGTGCCTTGCTATTCCACGGGCCATGGCTTGGTCTACCACAGGCTGCGCCTCGCTCTACCACAGTTCATGTCTTGGTTGACCATGGGCTGTGCTTCACTCTACCGTGGGTGATACCCTGCTCAACCACAGGCTGAGCCATGCTGTACCTTGAGCGATGGCTTGGTTGACCATGGGCTGTGCACTCAGTCACGTACAGGCAGTGCCTTCCTCTACCACAGGCAATGCCTTGCTCAACAACGGGTTGTGCCTGGCTCTACCATGGGAGATGCCATGCAACCACTAGCTGTGCCTTTCTCTACCATGGGCAATGGCTTAATGAACCATGGGCTGTACCTTGCCCTACCACAGGCAATGCCTTGCTTTGCCATCAGCGATGGCTTGGTCCACCACGGAGACAGCCCTCGGTCAACCATGGACTGTGTGCTCAATCACTCACGGCCAGTACCTGGCTCTACCTTGGGAGATGCCCTGCTTGACCACAGGCTGTGCCTTGCTCTACCATGGGTGATGGCTTGCTGGACTACGGGCTGTGCCTAGCTTTACCATGGGCAATGGCTTGTTCGACCATTGGCTATGCCTCTCTCTCCCACCAGCGATGGCTTGGTTGACCATGGACTGTGCCTTGCTCTCCTTCCGGTGATGGCTTGGTTGACCATGGAGACAGCCCTCAGTTGACCAGGGGCAGTACACTCAGTTGCTCACGGCCATTGCCAGGCTCTACCACTGGCGATGCCATGCTCCACCATGGCTGTGCCTTGCTCTACCATGGGCCATGCCTTGCTCTACCTCAAGTGACTCCTTGCTCGCATGCTTTGTGTCGCTCAACCATGGGTGATTGCTTGGTTAACCTCAGAGACAGCCGTTCGTCGATCTGGTGCTGTGCACTCAGTCGCTGATGGGTCATGCCTTGCTCTATGATGTGTGATGCCTTGCCTGACCATGGGCAATGGCATGGTCAACCAAAGGTTGTGCCTCACTGTATCATGGGTGATAGCTTGCTCAGCAATGGCCTGGCCTTGCTCTACCATGGGCATTGCCTTGCTCTACCACGGGCAGTGCCTTGCTCTACCATGGGCGATACCTTGCTCGAGCACAGGATGTGCCTTGCTCTTCCATGGGCGATGGCTCAGATGACCATGGGCTGGACACTTGGCCTGTCATGGGCAGTGCCTGGCTCTACCTCGGGCAATGCCTTGCTCAAACCCAGGCTGGGCCTTGCTCTACCATGGGCTAAGCCTTGCTCAAGCACCCACATTGCCTTTCTTTTCCATGGGCAATGGCATGTTCAACCAAGGGCTGTGCCTTGCTCTACCATGGGCAATACCTTGCTTGACCACAGGCTGTGCCTTGCCAAACCAGGGGCAATGCCTTGCTCGACCACAGGCTGTGCCCTGCTCTACCAAGGGCGATGCCTTGCTCGACAATGGGCTGTGCCCTGCTCTACCAAGGGCAATGCCTTGCTCGACCATGGGCTGTGCCTTGCCCAACCACAGGTGATGCTTTGCTCAACTACGGGCTATGGGTTGCTCTACGAAGCGCAATGGCCTGGTGGACCTTGGAGACAGCCCTCAGTTCAACCACAGGAAATGCCTTCATCTGCCATGAGCAATGGCTTTGTCAATGACAGAGACAGCCCTCAGTCAACCGTGAGCTGTGGCTTACTCTACCACGGGTGATGACTTGGTTGACCAGGGAGATAGCCCTCAGTGGAGCACGGGCTGTGCCCTCGGTTGCTTATGGGCAGTGCCTTGCTCTCCCATCGTCGATGCCTTGGTTGACCACGGCAACAGCCCTTCGTCAATCATGGGCATTGCCTTCCTCTACCATGGTTGATGTCTTGGTCGACCATGGGCAGTGCCTTGCTCAACCACAGGCAATGCCCTGCTCAACCACGGGCTGGGCCTGGCTCTACCATGGGTGTTGCCATACTTGACCACTGGCAGTCCCCTCCTGTACCACGGACAATGGCTTGGTCGACCACAGGCTGTGCCTCACTCTACCAAGCGCGATGCCTTGCTCGACCATGGGCTGTGCCTTGCCCTACCACAGGCAATGACTTTGACGACCATGGAGACAGCCCTCGGTCGACTAGGTGCAATGCAATTAGTTGCTCATGGGCCGTGCCTTGCTCTGCCTCACATGATGCCTTGCTCAATCATAGGCTTTGCCTTGATCTGCCATGAGCAATGGCTTGGTCCTCGAAAGGTTGTGCCTTGCTCTACCATGGGTGTTGCCTTGCTCAACCATGGGCTGTGCCTTGTTGTACCACAGGCAGCGGCTTGCTTGACCACGGGCTGTGCTTTCCTCTACCACGGGCGATGTCTTGTGGACCACATAGACAGCCCTTGGTCAGCCCCAGGCAGTGTGCTCGGTTGCTCACAGGTGGTGCCTTCCTCTTCTACAGGTAATGCCTTGCTCCACCACGGGCTGTGCCTTGCTCTACCACAGGCAATGCCTTGCTTGACCATGAGTGATGCATTCTCGACCCTAGGTTGCACCTGGCTCTACCGCAGGTGATGCCTTCTTGACCGCAGGCTGTACATCTCTCTTCCATGGGCAACGCCTTGCACGACCATGGGTAGTGCCTGGCTATACCTTGGGCAACTCCTTGCTCAACCACAGGCTATGTGTCACTCAACCATGGGGGATGGATTTGTCCACCTCGGAGACAGCCCTTGGTTTACCAGGTGCTGTGCACTCAATCGCTCATGGGCTGTGCCTTGCTCTACCATGTGCACTCCCTTGCTTGACCACAGACACCAGCTGTGTGCTTGGTCGCTCACAGGCAGTGCCTTTCTCTGCCATGGGTGATGCCTTGCACGACCACAGGCTGTGCCTTGCTCTACCAAGGGCAATAACATGTTTGACCACAGGTTGTGCCTCACTCTACCATGGGCAATGCCTTACTTGACCATGGGCTATGCCTTGCTTCACCACAGCCTGTGCCTTGCTCTACCACGGGCCATGGGTTGGTCGACCATGGGCTGCACCTTGCTTTACCCCGGGCATTGGCTTGGTTGAACCCATGCTGTGTCTTGCTCTATAACAAGCGATGGCTTGGTCAACCACAGAGATAGCCCTCGGTCAGCCACCAGCTGTGTTCTCGGTCGCTCATAGGCAGTGCCTTGCTCTGCCATGGGTGATGCCTTGCACAACCAAAGGCTGTGCCTTGCTCTACCATGGGCAATGGCTTGTTCCACCACAGCTGCGCCTCACCCTACCATGGGCGATGCCATGCTCGATCATGGGCAATGGCTTGGTTGACCATGGAGATCACCCTCAGTTGACCACGGGCTGTGCCTTGCTCTACCACGGTTGATGGCTCAGTCGACCACGGGCTGTACGCGTGATCTCTCATGGGTAGTGCCTTGCTCTTCCTTGGGTGATGCCTTGCTCAACCATGGACTGGGCCTTGCAATACCAAGGGCCGTGGCATGTTCGACCATGGGCTGTGCCTTGCTCTACAATCAGCGATGCCATGCTCGACCACGGGCAGTGCCTTGCTTGACCTTGGTGACAGCCCTTCGTCGATCATGGGCAATGCCCTCATCCACCAAAGGCTGTGTACTCGGTCGCTCACAGGCAGTGCCTGGCACTTCAACGGGTGATACCTTCCTTGTCCATGGCGACAACACTTGGTCGATCATGGGTCGACACATTGATCAACCAGGGTGACAGCTCTTGGTCGATCATGGGTTGAAGCGTTGATCAACCATGGCGACAGCTCCTGGTCAACAACGGGCAATGCCTTGGTCCACCACGGGCAATACGTTGCTCAGCCACAGGCTGTGCCTTGCTCAACCCTGGGCTGTGCCTCACTCTACCCCTGGCGATGGCTTGGTCAACCATGGAGACAGCCCTCAGTTGACTATGGGCAGTGCCTGGCTTTTCCTCGGGCGATGCCTTGCTTGACCACCAGCTGTGCCTTGCTCTACCATAGGCAATTCCTTACTCAACCACGGGCTGTGCCTGGCTCTACCAAGGCATTGGCACGTTCAACCATGGGCTGTGCCTTGCTCAACCATGGGCGATGGCTTGGTCAACCACAGAGACAGCCCTTGATTGACCATGGGCTATGCACTCGGTCTCCCATGGGCAGTGCCTATCTCTACCTCAGGCAATGTCTTGCTCTACCATGGGCTGCCTTTCTCTACCAAGGGCAATAGCATGTTTGACCACAGGTTGTGCCTCGCTCTACCACCGGCAATTCCTTACTAGACCACGGGCTGTGCCTTGCCCTTGCACTGGTGATGCCTTGCTTGACCATGGCCTGTGCCTTGCTCTACCATGGGCCATGGCTTGGTCGACCATGGGCTGTGCCTCACTGTACCTCAGTCACCACTGGCTGTACACTTGGTCTCTCACGGGCCGTGGTCAGATGTACCTTGGGCAATGCCTTCCTCGACCATGGGCTGTGTCTTGCTCTACCAGGGGCCATGGCATGTTGGACCACGGTCTGTGCCTTGCCTAACCACGGGCAATGCCTTGCTGGACCACGGGCTGTGCCAAGCTCTACCAAGGGTGATGGCTGGGCTGACCATGGAGACAGCCCTTGATAGACCACAGGCTGTGCCTTGTTCTAGCATGGGTGATGGCTGGGCCGACCATGGAGACAGCCCTCCATCGACCACAGGCTGTGCGCTCAGTCGCTCATGGGCAGTGCCCAGGTCTATGACGGTTGATGCCTTCATTGACCATGGCAACAGCCCATGGTTGATCATGGTCGATGCATTGATCACCATGGGCTGTGCACTCGGTCACTCATGGGCAGTGCCTTGCTCCACCACAGGTGATAGCCCTCGGTCAACCACAGGCTGTGTGCTCGGTCGCTCACAGGCAGTGCCATGCTCTGCCACGAGCAATGCCATGCTCCACCCTGGGCTGTGCCTTGCTCTGCCATGGGCGATGCCTTCTTGACCATGTGCTGTGCCTTGCTCTACCACGGGCTATGGCTTGCTCAACCATGAGCTGTGCTCTCGGTTGCTCACAGGCAGTGCCTCGCTCTACCTTGGGCGATGTCTTGCTTGACCACAGGCTGTGCCTTGTTCTACCATGGGTGACGCCTTGCTGGACCCCGGGCTGTGCCTCCCTCTACCACAGGCGATGGCTTGGTTGACCACGGACACAACCCTCAGTTGACCAGGAGCTGTGCACTCAGTCACTCATGGGTTGTGCCTTGCTCTACCAGGTGAGATGCCGTCGTCAACCAGGGCTGTGTACTCAGTCGCTTTACCCAGGGCTATGTGTTGGTTGACCATGGGCTGTGTCTTGCTTTACCCAGGGCTATGTGTTGCTTGACCACGGGCTGTGCCTTGCTCGACCTCAGGCAATGGCTTGGCTGACCAAAGGTTGTGCCTCGCTCTACTACGGGCGATGGCTTGCTCAACCATGGCCTGTGGCATCCTCTACCATGGGCATTGCCTTGCTCAACCATGGGTTGTACCTTGCTCTATGACTGGCAATGGATCAGATGACCACGGGCTGTGCCTCGCTCTACCACAGGCAAGGGCTTGGGCGACCAAGGAGACAGCCCTCGGTCAGCCACGAGCTGTGCGCTCAATTGCTCATGGGCAGAGGCTTGCTCTACCATGGGTGATAACTTGCTCGACCACGGGCTGTGCCTGGCTGTACCACGGGAGATGCCTTGCTTGACCATGGGCTGTGCCTTGCTCTACCACGTGCAATCACTTGTTCGACCACGTTCTGTGCCTCACTCTACCATGGGTGATGTGTTGCTCAACCACGGCTGTGCCTTGCTTTAACATGGGAAATGGCTTGTTTGACCGCAGGCTGTGCCTCGCTCTACCACGGGTGATGCCATCTCGACCACTGGCTGTGCCTTGCTCTGCCACAGGTGACGGCTTGGGCAACCACAGAGACAGCCCTCGGTCGGCAATGGACTGTGTGCTCAGTTGCTCATGTGCTGTGCCTTGCTCTACCCTGGGCGATGCCTTTATCGACCATGGGCTATGCCTTGCTCTACCAAGGGCAATGGCTGGGTCGACCACAGAGATAGCCCTCGGTCAACCACGGGCAATGACTTGGTCGACCATGGAGACAGCCCTTGGTTGACCACGGGCCATGCCTTGCAGTTCCACGGGTGATGGCTAGGTCGAGCACGGACTGAACACTCGGTCTCTCATGGGCAGCGCCTGGCTCTACCTCAGGCAATGCCTTGATCGACCATAGGCTGTGCCTTGCTCTACCATGAGCAACACCTTGCTCTACCTAGGGCAATGGGATGTTCAACCATGGGCTGTGGCTTGATCTACCACGGGCGATGCCTTGGTTGACCACAGGCTGTGCATGGCCCAACCATGGGCAATGCCTTGCTCGACCATGGAGACAGCCCTCAGTCGACCGCAGGCCGTGTGCTTGGTTGCTCATTGGCTGTGCCTTGCTCTGCCATGGGCAATGCCTTAATCCACCATAGGCTGTGCCTTTCTCTACCACAGGCAATGCCTTGCTTGACCATGGGCGATGCCTTCTTGACCACGGGCTGCACTGGCTCTACCGTGGGTGATGCCTTGTCAACCACCGATTGCACCTCCCTCTACCATGGGCGATGCTGTTTTGACCACGGGCTGTGCCTTGCTCTACCACGGGCTGTGGGTTGGTTGACCACGGGCTGTGCACTCGGTCTCTCACTGGCAGTGCCTCGCTCTACCTTGGGCAATGCCTTGCTCCACCATAGGCTGTGGCCTGTTCTACCATGGGCAATGCCTTGCTCGACCACAGGCTGTGCCACGCTCTCACACAGGCAATGGCTTGGTCGACCACGGGCTGTGGCTTTGTGCTCGGTCACTCACAGGCAGTGCCATGCTCTAGCATGAGCAATGCCTTGCTCCACCATGGCCGATGCCTTCACGACCATGGCTATGCCTTGCCCTACCACGGGCAATGGGATGTTCAGCCACGGCATGTGCCTTGCTCTACCACAGGCAATGGGATGTTGACCAAGGGCTGTGCCTTGCTCTACCACAGGTAATCGCATGTTCAACCACAGGTTGTGCCTTGCTCTACCATGGGCGATGGCTTGGTCAACAATGGAGAAAGCCCTCGGTCGACCATGAGCTATGTGCTCGGTCACGCACAGGCAGTGCCTTCCTCTTCCACAGGCAATGCCTTGCACCACCATGAGCTGTGCCTCACTCTACCATGGGTGATGCCTTGCTCTACCACGAGCAATCACTTGGTTGACCAAACAGACAGCCCTTAGTTGACTATGGGCTGTGCACTCGGTCGCTCACAGGCAGTTCCTCACTCTACCACGGTCGATGCCTAGCTTAACCATGGCAACAACCATTGGTTGATCTTGGGCCAATGCCTTCATCAACCACCACGACAGCTCTTGGTCGACCATGGGCAGTGCCTTGCTCTACCATGGGTGATGCCTTGTTTGACCATGGGCTGTGCCATGCTCTACCATGATCAATGCCTTGCTCCATCATGGGCAATGGCATGGTCGACCATGTGCTGTGCCTCACTCCTCTATGGGCGATCGCTTGCTTGACCACGGCCTGTGCCTTGCTCCACCACGGGCATTGCCTTGCTTGACAGGTTGTGCCTGGCTTTACCCTGGGCAATCACTTGGTTTACCAAGGGTTGTGCGTTGCTCTGCCCTGGGCAATGCCTTCACGACCATCGGCTGTGCCTTGGTCTACCACGGGCAATGGCTTGGTCAACCACACAGATAGCCCTCAGTCAGCCATGGGCAATGGCTTGGTTGGCCATGGAGACAGCCCATGGAGGACCACAAGCTGTGCACTCGGTTGCTTACGGGTGGTGCAATGCTCAACAACATGCATTGCCTTGCTTGACCTCGGGCTGTGCCTTGCTCTTCCACTGGCAATGGCTTGGTCGAACAAAGGCTGTGCCTCGCTCTACCCCGGGCAATGGCTTGCTCGACGACGGCCTGGGCCTTGCTCTACTACAAGCGTTGCCTTGATTGACAATGGGCTGTGCCTTGCTTTACTCTGGGCAATTGCCTGGTTGACCATGGGCTGTGCCTTGCTCTATGATGGGTGATGGCTTGGTTGACCATGGAGATAGCCCTCGGTCAGCCACCAGCTGTGCGCTCAGCTGCACACAGGCAATGCCTTGCTCTGCCACAGGCGATGCCTTGCTTGACCCCAGGCTGTGCCTTCCTCTACCATGGGCAATGGCTTGTTTGATCATGTCTGTGCCTCACCCTACCACTGGCGATGCCATGCTCGATCATGGGTGATGGCTTGGTTGACCACAGAGGTCACCCTTGGTCGACCATGGGCTGTGCCTTGCTATACCATGGGTGATGGCTCAATTGACCACAGGCTGTACTTGTGGTCTCTCATGGGCAGTGCCTTGCTCTACCTTGGGCAATGCTTTGTTTGACCATGGGCTGGGCCTTGCAATACCATGGGCCATGGCATGTTCAACCATGGGCTGTGCCTTGCTCTACGACGGGCAATGCCATGCTCGACCACGGGCTGTGCCTTTGCCAACCACAGGCAATGCCTTGGTCTACCATGGTGACAGCCCTCAGTTGATCATAGGTGATGCCTTGCTCCACCACTGGCTGTGCCTTCCCCAACAACAATGGTCGATGCCTGGCTCGACCATGGGCTGTGCCTTGCTATACCAAGGGCGATGGCTTGGTCAACCACAGAGACAGCTCTCGGTCCACCACTGGCTGTGTGTCACTTTCCCACAGGTGATGGCTTGGTCAACCACGGAGCCAGCCCTTGGTTGACCATGAGCTGTGCGCTTGGTCACTCACAGGTAGTGCCTTGCTCTACCACAGTCGATGCATTGGTCAACCATGGCGACATCCCTTGGTTGATGATGCACGATGCATAGATCAACCATGGGCTGTGCAAATAGTCACTGATGGGCAGTGCCCAGCTCTACCATGGGTGATGCCTTGCTTGGCCATGGCAACAGCGCTTATTCAATCATTGGGTGATGCCTTGATCGACCACAGCAACAGTGCTTCATCGACTATGAGCAGTGACTTGCTCTACCATGGGTGATGTGCTGCTTAGCCATTGGCTGTGCCTAGCACTACCAAGGGCATTGCCAAGCTCTGACCATGGGCTGTGCCTCGCACTACCACGAGCAATGCCTTGCTCGAACACTGGTTGTGCCTTGCTCTACCATGGGCGATGCCTTGCTCCATGAGTTGTGCCTTGCTCTACTATGGACCATGGCTTCGTTGACCATGAGCTGTGCCTCGATCTACCATGGTTGATGATACCTTGGTCAACCACAGAGACAGCCTCGGTAGGGCATGGGTTGTGCTCACAGTCACTCAAGGGCAGTGCCTTCCTCTGCCATGGTCGTTGGCTTGCTCGACCACGGTGACAGCTCTTGGTCGACCATAGGCAGTGCCTTGCTCTACCATGGGTGATGCCCTGCTCCACCACAGACAATGGCATGGTCGACCATGGACTGTGCCCTGCTCTACTACGGGCAATGGCTTGGCTGGCCATGGAGGCAGCCCCCGGTCAACCACTAGCAGTGCCTTGCTCCACCTTGGGTGATGCCTTCCTCAACCATGGGCTGTGCCTTGCTCTACCGCAGGCGATGCCTTGCTCGACCACTGGCTGTGCTTGGCTCCACCATGGGCTGTGCCTGGGTCCACCACAGGCAATAGCATGTTCGACCTTGGGTTGTGCCTCCATCTACCATGGGTGACGCCTTGCTCAACCATGGGATGTGCCATGCTAATCCACAGGCGTTGGCTTGGTCAATCACGGAGACACCCTCGGTTGACCACAGGCTGTGCACTCGGTCACACACGGGCAGTGCCTTGCTCTACCAAGGGCTATGGCTTGGTCGACCACCAGCTGTGTGCTCGGTCGCTCATGGGCAGTGCCTTGCTCTACCTTGGGTGATGCATTGCTCAACAACAGGCTGTGCCTTGTTCTACCACAGGCAACGCCTTGCTTGACCATGGGCTGTGCCTCCCTCTACCATAGGCAATGGCTTGGTTGACCATAGAGACAGCCCTCAGTCAACTAGGAGCTGTGCACTCAGCCGTTCATGGGCTGTGCCTTGATCTACCACTCGCGATGCTGTCGTCAACCATGGGCTGTGCCCTACTCGACTTTCTTAACCTCCGAGTAGTTATGGCACCCAAATATTTGCTCAACGCACATTTCCCATTCCAGATATGCCTCAAGATCACTCTTGCCTGGAAATGAAGGAATTTTGATTTTGATTCCTCCAAAGTCTTCTCCTACATTTGTCATACCTCGTCTAGGTCGATTGCGAGGTCTCCTTTTGGGCTCAAATTCTTCATCCTCTTCTTCTTCTTTTTTTGCCTCAGAGAATATATGCTATAGAATAGATGGAAATATGTGTCAAGGAGTTGAGGAAATATATGTTCAAAGAGGAAAATTTTTTTAGATGAAGGGATGAGGGGATATGATAGATAGATACCCTGCCGTGGAAATCATGCTCTGATATGAGATGATGCGGGGGAGGGGGGTTGCTCCTGATCTTCACGGCATAGGATGAAAGGATAGGATTTTGTTCGAAACCAAGGGGGTGCAAATAGCCAACCAACGAAAGAAAATGTGACCTGCTACTTAGACCACTCGCCTAACCACGAACTCGAAGACCAATCCACACAACGACTTACCTAGGTCGAGGCATGAATTTGGGGCTTTGGAAAACTTGAATCACCAAACTAAAACATTAGTTCAACAAAAGCAAGGTTTCACGAGAGCAAAGGAGAGATAATTTCCTCATAAGGAGAACACACTTTGTATTTGAGGGATTCAATGTCAAAAAGCTGAATTACATAGTGAATGAGAGCCCATATATATAGATGCTTGGCTAATAAATGGTTTCCTCTCATACTAGATAGCAATCAGCCAAAAATATGGTACTTGACTCCATTATAGAAATCCAAAATTAGGAAACTCTATAAATATGAAAATTGCTAATTTTGATTATAACAACTAATTATATACTAATTTAACTCTTTTGGTAGCCATAAATCATGCATATTGGTCAAGCTCCATGTGTGCAAGCTAAGTAGCTCTAATCGGCCTTGGGATTAAAGAAAAGGAAACAAATGCCTCCTTTGTATTGGTCTTCAACCTCTTGGGCCAAATATCCGTTAGTGAGGATGCCAATAGCTTCTTGCAATCTCTTCATCCTTCCTCTTGGTATAGGAACGCACAGCACATGGTCAAGCAAGGCATCACCATGTTAGGACGAGGCAGTGCCCATTAGTGATCGAGTGCACAGCCCATGGTCGACTGAGGGCTGTCTCTGTAGTCGACCAAGCCATTGCCTGTGATAGAGCAAGGCACAGCTGGTGGTCGAGTAGGGCACCACTTGTGGTAGAGCAAGGCACAACCCATGGTCAACCAAGGGCTGTCTCCGTGGTAGACCAAGCCATCACCCCTGGTAGAGTGAGGCACAGCCCGTGGTCGACCAAGGCATCACCCATGGTACAGCGAGGCCACCAGGGCACAGCGAGGCACAGCCCTGGTGGACCGAGGGCTGTCTTCATGGTCGAGCATGGTGTCACCTGTGGTAGAGTGAGGCACACCCCATGGTCAAGCAAGGCATCGCCCATGGCAGAGCAAGGTGCAGCCCGTGGTTGACCTCAGGCTGTCTTTGTGGTCGAGCAAGGCATCACCTGTGGTAGAGTGAGGCACAGCCCATGGTAGAGCTAGGCATTGCCCGTCAGTGACTGAGCACACTACCTGCAGTTGACCGAGGGCTGTCTCGGTGGTAGACCAAGCCATCGCTTGTGGTAGAGCAAGGGATAGCCTGTGGTCAAGCAAGGCATCACCTGTGGTAGAGCGAGGCGCAACCAGTGGTCGATCAAGGGCTGTCTCCACGGCCGACCAAGCCAATGCCCGTGGTAGAGCGAGGCACAGCCCATGGTCAAGCATGGTGTTAGACCCCTGAGCTCTAGCCCCGGAGAATGCGTACCACAAGCCGTACCTCGGGGTAGTGGTAGTGCATAGCATGCACGCAAGGATGCGTAGGCAGTTGTGTGCGAGGTGTTGGGATAAATTGCAAGTCCATGAGCGGGCAAGTATGGAGATGGTCACACAAGCGTGCACGAAGGCACCAGTGAAGGGAACAACCGATCAAGGCTCGGCAGAGTGCTGAGGGATCAGATTGTGGTCATAGAGTGTCACTGTTCACAAGTAGGCGAATGCGCGTATGGGTGGTGAGGATGTCCACGAGCAAGGCATGATGCAACGCTCAAGGATGCTCAGTGAACAAGATGCGACCGAGCAACGACACTCTAGGAGTGCACACTACTTGATAAGCATGGTAGACACTAAGGGAATGCTCAACACTTAGCGGCTGGTGAGTTGACTACTTGTGAAGATCGGATAGGTCCTTGACCATGCTCGAGCACCGTTGGATGCAGCAATCCCGATCGGATGGCTGTGATCATAGGAGGCGATCATGGACGTGGGCCCCGGAGGAGAGTGGATCGGATCGACGATGCTGAGTTAGCACCAAGTCATCCGTACCTGGTCAAGCAGACAATCGGGGAAAGATTCTCCCGGGATATGGCAAATCAATATGTTATGGAAACAATCTTGGAGATTGCAGATAACGGCTGAGATTGAACAAATCGAGATCTGATGGAGAGAATCAAGGGATTCAAATATATCAGTTGCCATATCGGGTTTGCTAGGCTCCTCTACATAAAGGGGGTCAGTCTCATTCTCATAGACAACCAGGAATTCTTAGAGGAGAGACACAGAGAGCCAGAGACTCCAAGAGAGTGGAAGTCAAGTCAGAGCAAGCAGTCCGATGTTCTTGAGAGAAGGCACAAGATGGGTGGGGAGTGCAAGCAGTGAGAGACTGTGAGGCATATACTCATGTGACTACATGTAAGTGTTCTAATTTGGGTTGGGTTTTCGTGTACTTGTGATATATGTGAATACAAGTTACGTTTTTCCCAATTGTGTTCTTGGCTTCCTTTGTGTTGGTTCTTCGGCTCTGTGATCATTTGGCCTCGACAGTACGCATGGTGTGTGTGTGGCTGGTCGACATACGGAGTGTCGACGCCTAGTGGGGTGCGGAAAAATTTGTGACCCGCATTGGCCACGTGACAGTAGGTATCAGAGCACAAGGTTGGCTGTGATAGTGGTATCAGGGCTGCGTTTGCGTTGGGAATACCCTTTGTCAAAGACCACGCGTACCCTACAATCAGCAACAGTGTGGACCAAGGCAATGGAAGCGTTGCGGGAGCAATTGGCGGCTCTAGAAGGCCATATTGCAGAGCTCAATGAACGAGCAGACCCGACCGCTATGCTGGACCCCGTGTTGCTGCTTTGGAGGACAACGTCGGTGAAGGCGACGACCTTGGTGGAACCGTAACTGATCTGCTGAAGGCGATCAGGCTTGATGTAGCGACCCTGAAGGATGATGTGGTCCTGATCAAGTGACAACTCATGTCCCAACCGGGGCCATCGAATGAGCCTCGTGGGAAGATGAAGGTCCCAGAGCGAAAGGCGTTTGAAGGAACAAGGAGTTCCAAGGATCTAGAGAACTTCATATGGGATATGGAGAACTACTTCACTGCTGCGAAGATCCTAGACGCCAAGAAGGTGATGATCACCACCATGTATCTTGCCAAGGATGCGAAGCTATGGTGGAGGACGTGGGTCCAGGATGATATCAGTGCTGGCAGACCCTAGATTGAGACCTGGGAGGCACTGAAGAAGGAGCTGAAGGAGCAATTCCTGCCAAGCAACACAGCATGGCTTGCTCGGGATGCGCTGGCCAAGCTGAGGCATAGTGGACCAGTGTGTGACTATGTGAAGGAGTTTAGCGCATTGATGCTGGACGTGATGGATATGTCAGAGACAGACAAGCTGTACACGTTCCTGAAGGGATTGCAACCTTGGGCTCAACTGGAGCTAAGGAGGCAAGGGGTGAGAGACCTTCCTTCTACCTTAGTTGCAGCGGATGCACTGTTGGACTTACGTATCGATCATGCCGAGGAGGGGAGCAAGAAGTCCCAGTACAAGGACAAGGACAAGAAGTCCAAGTCCTACATGAAAGGAAAGTCAGAGAAGGGCAAGGAGAAGCAGCTGACCCAACTAGACAAAGGGAAGGGGAAAGTGATCTAGGGCGCCAATGTGAAGAAGGACCCTTATACGCACCCAGGCTGCTTCATCAGCAACAGACCCCGCAAGGCAAAGGAGTTCCCAAAGAGGGAGGAGAAAGTGACGGCCCTATGATCGGATGACTCCGATGATGACCCTGTGCAGTGTGTTGCCCCACTGCAAGCCCTAGGCGCTATGTGAAGTGAGTGCCCGAAGGTACGCCACAGTTTGTTATTCGTGGATGTAACCTTGAATGGCCGGTGGATGTTAGCCTTGGTGGATACTGGCGCCACCAACACATTCGTATCAGATCGGATGGTACGACCCTTGGAGTTGCGAGAGGAACGCTCTCACAACCGATTGAAGGAGGTGAACTCCAAGAGCCAACCGATGGGCAGGTTGGCAAGAGATGTGCCCATCAAGATAGATGCTTGGGAGGGTACAGTCAATCTGATGGTGGTTCCTTTGGATGATTACGATCTCATCCTTGGAAATAGCTTCTTTGCAGATGCATCAATCACCATCATGCCTCATGTGGGAGGCATTGTCATTGGAGATCCATGATGACCCTACTTCGTGCAAGGATACCAAGGCCTTGCACACTCCGAGGAAGTAGCCATGGAGAAGGTATCTGCAATGCAATTGGCACGAGGAATGAAGAAGGGGTATCACACTTACCTTGCAGCTATTAGGGAAGTGGAAGTGCAGCAGATGGAGGCAGACCATAAGATTCCACATGAGGTAGTGGAAGTGCTCGAGCAATTCCAGGATGTGATGCTAGAGGAGTTGCCAAGAGGGCTACCGCCACGCCGAGTGGTAGATCACAAGATAGAACTACTGCCAGGCACCATTCCCCCAGCCAAAGCCCCATACTGGATGTCCCCTAAGGAGTTGGTAGAGCTACAAAGTCAATTGACCGCGTTGCTGGATGTTGGAAAGATCCAACCATCCAAAGCCCCTTATGGAGCCCCGGTGTTACTCCAGGAGAAGCAGGATGGCTCTCTCCAGTTATGTGTTGACTACCATGGATTGAACAAGGTCACGGTAAAAAACAAGTACCCGATGCCCTTGATTGCAGACCTATTTGACTGCCTAGGTGAGGCGATGGTCTTCTCCAACCTTGACTTGTGTTAAGGGTATTGGCAAGTCTGCATCACCAAAGGAGACGAGTCCAAGACCACGATGGCAACTCGTTATGGATCCTTTGAATTCCTAGTAATGCCATTTGGTTTAACCAATGCCCCTGCTACATTCTACAACTTGATGAATGATGTGTTTCACGACATGCTAGATCAGTTTGTGGTTGTCTATTTGGAGGATATTGTCATGTATAGCAGGGACTTGGCACAACATGTGCAGCACTTGCAGGCTGTTTTTGAATGGCTCAGGCAACACTCCCTATATGTCAAGAGGGAGAAGTGTGAGTTTGGCATGCAGGAGATCCAATTTCTAGGCCATGTGATTAGCCAGGGACAGGTGTGGATGGACCCCAAGAAGGTGCAGGTGATCCAGGATTGGCCTCCACCAAAATCGGTGTCCGAGTTGTGAAGTTTCTTGGGATTGGCCAACTACTACTGCAAGTTTATCAACGGGTACTTGAAGAAGGTGAGTCCCTTGACTGATATGTTGCGGAAAGATCAGAAGTGGACATGGGACGAGGATTGTGAAGTGGTGTTCTCCAAGTTGAAGACTGCCATTGTGTCGGAGCCCGTGCTCAAGCTCCTGGACTTTGAGAAGCCATTTGAGGTGCATACGAATGCCTCAGATCATGCTGTGGGAGGAGTTCTCATGCAAGACGAACATCCTGTGGCATTCAAGAGTTGGAAGTTGAATCCTGCTGAACAGTGATATTCAGCACACGAGAAGGAGATGCTGGTTGTGGTGCATTGCTTGAGGGTGTGGCGAGTGTACTTGCTAGGAACCACATTCATGGTCAAGACGGACAACGTTGCCAATACCTTCTTCAAGTCACAACCAAAGTTGTCACCAAGGCAAGCGTGGTGGCAAGAGTTCCTAGTGGAGTATGACTTCGAGTGGGAACACCGACCAGGAAGGCACAACCTAGTGGCGGATGCGCACAGTCAGAAGACTTCGGACCAGTTGGCGGCTTTGACTCAAGTTACCTCCGACTTCCTCCAGGATGTCAAGATCGCTACACTAGGGGACAAGACCTATCGACTCCTAGTGGAGCAAGTCAAAGATGGGACAGTGAGGTGGTATTGGCTGGAAGATGGGCTGTGTTATGGCAAAGGTGCCCGTTTGCTTGTCCCTAGCGGAGGGGGATTGCGCTACCAATTGATGAAGGAAAGTCACAACAGTCCTTGGGCTGGACATCCAGGCCGTGAGCGGACACTAGCCCTATTGTCAAGGTCCTATGTGTGGCCAAAGATGGCCGATGACGTTGAGTTATACGTCAAGACTTGTCTTGTGTGCCAACAAGACAAGGTGGAGAGGCGAGTAGAGGCCGGTCTCCTACAACCCTTGGCAGTGCCAGAGAAGCCTTGGGTACCAATTTCCATGGACTTTGTGTCTGGGTTTCCAGAGGTGAAGGGTTATACGGCGGTGATGGTGGTCGTGGACCGGTTCTCCAAGTACACGATTTTCACCCCCGTGACCAAGAATTGCACAGCCGAAGCTGCTGCTGAGGCATTCTATCACTTTGTGGTGAAGCTCTTTGGAGTCCCAACGGAGATAGTGAGTGAGCAAGATGCTCAGTTCACGGGCAACTTCTGGACATGTTTGTTCGGACTGCTGGGATCCAAACTGAAGTTCTCGACAGTCAATCATCCACAGATGGATGGCTAGATAGAATGAGTGAATGCACTACTGGAGGAGTACTTGAGGCATTATGTCTCAGCCAGTCAATCACCGGTCCACAACCACCATCATCGCCGTATAACCCTTTACTTCTGGAAACCTAGACACAAAGTCCATGGAAAATGATACCCAAGGCTTCTCTGGCACTGCCAAGGGTTGTAGGAGACTGGCCTCTATTCGCCTCTCCACCTTGTCTTGTTGGCACACAAGACAAGTTTTGACATATAATTCAACGTCATTGGCCATCTTTGGCCAAACATAGGACCTTGACAATAGAGCTAGCATCTGCTCATGGCCTGGATGTCCAACCCAAGGACTGTCATGACTCTCCTTCATTAGCTGGTAGTGCAATCCCCCTCTACTAGGGACAAGCAAATGGCCATCTTTGCTATAAAGCAGCCCATCTTCCAGCCAATACCGCCTCACGGTCCCATCTTTGACTTGCTCCACTAGGAGTTGATAGGTCTTGTCCCCTAGTGTAGCAATCTTGACATCCTGGAGGAAGTCGGAGGTGACTTGAGTCAAAGCTGCCAGCTAGTCTGAAGTCTTCTGACTGAGCGCATCCGCCACTAGGTTATGCCTTCCCGGTCGGTGTTCCCACTCGAAGTCATACTCCACTAGGAACTCTTGCCACCGTGCTTGCCTTGGTGACAACTTCGGTTGTGACTTGAAGAAGGTATTGGCAACATTGTCCGTCTTGACCAAGAATGTGGTCCCCAACAAGTACACTCACCACACCCTCAAGCAATGTACGACAGCCAGCATCTCTTTCTCGTGTGCTGAGTATCGCTATTCAGCGGGTTTCAGCTTCCAACTCTTGAACACCATGGGATGTCCGTCTTATATGAGAACTCCTCCAACAGCATGATATGAGGCATCTGTATGTACCTCAAATGGCTTCTCAAAGTCCAGGAGCTTGAGCACAGGCTCCGATACAATAGCAGTCTTCAATTTGGAGAATGCCACATGACCATCCTCGTCCCAAGTCCATTTCTGATCTTTCCACAACAGATCAGTCAGGGGACTCACCCTCTTTGAGTACCCTTTGATAAACTTGCAGTAGTAGTTGGCTAGTCCCAAGAAACTCCGCAACTCGAACACCGACTTTGGTGGAGGCCAATCTCAGATCGCCTGCACCTTCTTGGGGTCCATCCGCACCTGTCCTTGGCCAATCACATGGCCTAGAAATTGGATCTCCTGCATGCCAAATTCGCACTACCCGTGGCAGAGTGAGGCACTGCCCATGATTGACCGAGGACTGTCTCCATGGTCGACAAAGCCTTTGCCTTTGGTAGAGCAAGGCATAGCCCATGGTTGAGCAAGGCATCATCCATGGTAGGGCGAGCTGCAGCCTGTTGTCGGCCAAGTGCATTCTCCATGGTTGAGCAAGCCAACGCCCATAGTAGAGTGAGGCACATCCCATTGTAGAGTGAGGCATGGCCCATGGTAGAGTGTGGCACAGCCCATGGTTGAGCATGGCATTGCCTGTGGTTGGACGAGCCACAACCCATGGTCGGGCGAGGCATCACACGTGATAGAGCTCAGCACTACCCATCAGCAATCGAGTGCACAGCCTGTGGTCGACCGAGGGCTATCTCTGTGGTCAACCAAGCCATCACCTGTGGTAGAGAAAGGCACTGCCTGTGGTTGAGCAAGGCATCACCTGTGGAAATACAAGGCACAGCCCGTGGTCGACTGATGGCTATCTCCGTGGAGGACCAAGCCATCACCGGTGGTAGAGCCAGGCACAACCCATGGTCGAGGATGGCATCGCACATGATAGAGTGAGGCACTGCCCATCATCGATTGAGGGATGCCTCCGTGCTCAACCAAGCCATCGCCTGTGGTAGAGCAAGGCACTGCCCATGGTCAAGCTAGGTGTCACCCGTAGTAGATTGAGGAGCAGCCTGTGGTCAACCGAGGGTAGAGTAAGGCAAAACCTGTGATAGAGCAAGGCATAGCTTGTGGTCAAACAAGGAATCGCCCATGGTAGAGTGAGGCACAGCCCAGGTTGACCGATGATGTCTCCGGGGTCAACCCAGCCATTGTCTGTGGAACAGAAGGCACAGCCCGTGGTTGATCATGGCATCACCCATGGTAGAGCAAGGCACAGCCCGTGGTCAACCAACAACTGTCTCCATGGTCGAGCAAGCCATTGCCTGTGGTAGAACAAGGAACAGCCCATGGTCGAGCAAGGCATCGCTCATGGTAGGGTGAGGCACAGCCAGTGATCGACTGAGGGCTGTCTCCCTGGTTGACCAAGCTGTCGCCCATGGTAGAGCCAGGCACAGCCTGTTGTCGAGCAAGGCATCGCTAGTGGTAGGGTGAGGCACAGCCAGTGGTAGATTGAGGGCTGTCTCCATGGTCGAACAACCCATCACAAGTGTTGAGCTGGGCACAGCCAGGGCTTGAGCAAGGCATCACCCTTCTTAGAGCGAGGCACACCTGGTGGTTGACCGAGGGCTGTCTCCATGGTCGACCAAGCCATTACCCATGGTTGGGCAAGGCATAGCCTGTTGTTGGGCAAGGCAGTGCAGGTGGTAGAGCGAGGTGCAGCCCGTGGGAAGCCAAGCCATCACCTGTGGATGAGCAAGGCATCGCCCATGGTAGAGTGAGGCACAGCTCGTGGTCTACCGAGGGCAGTCTCCATGGTTGAGCAAGGCAACACTTGTGGTTGAGCAAGGCATGGCTCATGGTAGAGCCAAGCACTGCTCGTGGTTGAGCAAGGCATTACCCGTGGTAGAGACAGGCAAAGCCTATGGTTGAGAAAGGCATCACCATAGGTAGAGCAATGCACAACTCATGGTCGACTGAGGGCAGTCTCCATGGTAGACCAAGCCACCACCCGTGGCAGAGGGAGGCACAGTCCATGGTTGAGCAAGGCATTGCCCCTGATAGAGCGAGACACTGCACGACTATGACCGAGCACATAGCCTGTGGTTGACTGAGAGCTGTCTCTGTGGTTGATTGAGGGCTGTCTCTGTGGTTGACCAAGTAATGGCTTGTGATAGAGCAAGGTACTACCCATGGTCGAGCATGGCACAGACTATGGTCAACCAAGGCATCGCCCATGGTAGAGAAAGGCACTGCCTGTGGTTGACCCAGCGCTATCACTGTGGTAGAGCAAGGCACTGCCAATGAGCAACCAAGTGCACAACCCATGGTCAATGAAGGCATCGCTCATCATCAGCGAAGGGCTGTCACCTTGGTCGAGCGAGGCATCGACTGTGGTAGAGTAAGTCACTGCTGGTCAGGGATCACACGCACAATACGTGGTCGACCAAGGGCAATGTCCGTCAACCAAGACATCGCATATCATAGAGCGAGGCACGGCCCATGGTCAACCGAGGCCTGTCTCTATGGCCGACCAAGCCATCACCTGTGGTGGAGCCTGGCACAATCTGTGGACAAGCAAGGGATCGCCTGTGGTACAGTGAGGTGCAGCCCGTGGTCGACCGAGGGCTGTCTCTGCGGTCAACCAAGCCATCACCATGGTAGAGTATGGCACAGCCCATCGTCGAGCGAGGCATCACCTCTGGTGGAGTGAGGCACAGCTTGTGGTTGACTGAGGGCTGTCTCCAGGGTCAACCAAGCCATCGCCCACCATGGTCTGTGCCTCGCTCTACCACGGGAGATTGCTTGGTTGACCACAGGCTGTGTGCTTGGTAGCTCACGGGTAGTGCCTGGCTCTACCTCGGGCAAAGCCTTGCTCGACCCCGAGCTGTGCCTTGCTCCACCATGGGTGATGCCTTGCTCCATCATGGGCAATGCCTTGCTTGACCACAGGCTGTGCCTTGCTCTACCAAGGGCAATGGCAAGTTCAACCATGGGCTGTGCCTCACACTACCATGGGTGATGCCTCACTCGACCACATGTTGTGCCTTGCTCTAGCACAAGTGATGCCTTGCTTGACCACGGCCAGTGCCTTGCTCTACCCCGGGCCATGGCTTGGTCGACCACAGGCTATACCTCGCTGTACCTTGGTTGACCACTAGCTGTTCGCTTGGCCTCTTATGCGCAGAGCTAGGCAGTACGTCAGGCAATACCTTGCTCAACCACAGGCTGTAACTTGTGCTACCAAGGGTGGTGCCTTGCTCGACCACGGGCTGTGCCTTGCTATGCCAAGAGCGGTGGCTTGGTCGACCACAAAGACAGCCCTTGGTCCACCATGGGCAATGCCTTGGTCTGCCACTGGAGAAGGCTTGGTCAACCATGAAGATAGACATTGGGCAACCTCGGGCTGTACCCTGCTCTACCATGGGCATTGGCTTGGTCAACCACGGAGATAGCACTAGGTCACTCACGGGCAGTGCCTTGCTCTGCCATGGTTAACCACAGTGATAGCCCTTGGTCGATCATGGTCGATGCTTTGATCGACCACGGGCTGTGCACTCAGTCGCTAATGGGTAGTGCCATGCTCTACCACAGGCGACACCTTGATCGGCGGCAACAGCATGGGGTCAACCACGGGCAGTGCCTTGCTCTACCTCGGGCGATACCACACATGAGCACGGGCTATGCCTTGCTCTTCCAAGGACAAGGGCTTGTTTGACCACAGGCAATGCCATGCCCAACCATGGGTGATGCCTTTCTCGACCACAGGCTGTGCCATGCTTGACCAAAAGCGGTGGCTTGGTCGACCATAGAGACAACCATCGGTCAACCACAGGCAATGCCATGGTCGGCCACTGGAGATGGCTTGGTTGACCACTGAGACAACCCTCAGACGACCCCAGGCTGTGCCTTGCTCTAGCATGGGCGATGCCCCACTCGATCACATGCTGTGCCTAGCTCTACCACAGGTGTTGCCTTGCTTGACAATGGGTTGTGCCTCGCTATACCATGGGCAATGGCTTGCTCGACTGCAGGCTGTGCCTTGCTCTACCACGGGTGATGCCTTGCTTGACCATCGGCTGTACCTTGCTCTACCACGGGCGATGGCTTGGACGACCACAGAAACAGCCCTCGGTCGACCAGGATCTATGCACTCGGTCAGCCACAGGTTGTCTTCTCAGCCACTCACAGTCAGTGCCTTGCTCTACCACAGGCAATGCCTTGCTTGACCATAGGCTGTGCCTTACTCTTCTGCGGGTGAGGGCTCAAACGACCATGGGCAATATGCTAGGTCTCTCACAGGCATTGCCTGGCTCTACCTAGGGCAATGCCTTGGTTGACCACGGGCTGGGCCTTGCTCTACCATGAGCGTTGCCTTGCTTGACCACCCACTGTGCCTTTCTATACCAAGGGCAATACCATGTTTGACCAGGGGCTGTGACTTGCCCAACCAGGGGCAATGCCTTGCTTGACCACGCGCTGTCCCTTACCCAACCAGGGGCAATGCCTTGCTCGACCATGGGCTGTGCCTTGCTCTACCAAGGCTGATGGCTTGGTCGACCAAAGAGACGGCCCTCAGTCGAACAAATAAGATGCCTTGCACGACCGTGGGCTGTGCCTTGCCCAACCACGGGTGATGCCTTGCTTGACCAAGGGCTGTGCCTTGCTCTAGCAAGGCCCATGGCTTGGTCAACCATGGAGACAACCCTCGGTTCAACCATGGGCAATGCCTTGCTCTGCCACGGGTGATGGCTAAGTCAACCATGGAGACAGCCCTCGGTTGACCGCGGGCTGTGGCTTGCTCTACCATGGGCGATGGCTTGGCTGACCATGGTGACAGCCCTCGGTTGACCACAAGCTGTGTGCTCGGTCACTCACGGGCAGTGCCTTGCTCTAAAATGGTCGACCACAGAAACAGCCCCTGGTAGATCACAATTGATGCCTTGATAGAGCATGGGCAGTGCACATGATCGCTCACAGGCAGTCCCTTGCTCTACCATGGGCGATGCCTTGGTTGACCACAGGCAGTGCCTTGCTATAGCATGGGCTGTGCCTCACTCTACCACAGGCGATGGCTTGGTCGACCACGGAGACAGCCCTCGGTTGACCATGGGCTATGCCCTCGGTAGCTCAAGAGCATTGCCAGGCTCTACCTCAGCGATGCCTTGCTCTACCACGGGCTGTGCCTTGCTCTACCATGGGTGATACCTTGCTCATTGACAGGCAGTGCTAGGCTCTACCAAGGGCAAAGGCATGTTCGACCATGGGCTGTGCATCGCTCTACAACAGGTGATGGCTTGGTCAACCACACAGCTACGCCTAGCTGTACCTCAGTCAACCATGGGCTATGCCTTGCTTTACCATAGGTGATCGCTTGGTCGACCATGAAGACAACCCTTGGTCAACCACGGGCTTTACCTTGCCCTACCACAATCGATGGCTTGGTCGTCATGGAAACAACCCTCCATCGACCATGGGCTGTGCGCTCGGTCGCTCACTGGCAGTGCTTTGCTCCACCACAGTCGATGCCTTGATTGACCATGGGCTGTGCACTCTGTCACTCAAAAGCAATGCCATGCTCTACCATGGGCGATGCCTTGCTCGATGATGGCGACAGTGATTGTTAGATCATTGGGTGACACCATGATTGGCCACAGTGACAACACTTGTTTGACAATGGGCTGTGCCTTGCTCTACCATGGGAGATGCCCTGCTCGACCACATTCTGTGCCTGGCTGTACCACGAGCATTGCCTTGCTCGACAATGGGCTGTTCCTCACTGTACCATGGCAATGGCTTGGTCGACCACAGGGTGTGCCTTGCTCTACCTCAGGCAATGCCTTGCTTGACCACGGGCGTTGGCTTGGTTGACCTCAGAGACAACCCTTGGTCGAGCAGTAGCTTTGCACTTGGTCACTCATGGGCCATGCCTTGCTCTACCACATGTGATGCCTTGCTCGACCACGGGCTGTGCCTAGCTCTACCACAGGTGATGCCTTGCTCGATCACGAGCTGTGCCTTGCTCTACCATGGGCAACGGCTTGATCAGCCAAAGGTTGTGCCTCACTGTATGATGGGCGATGGCTTGCTCAACCATGGCCTGTGCGTTGATCTACCATGGGCGTTGCCTTGCTCAACCATGGGCTGTGCCTCGCTATACCATGGGCGTTGCCTGCTCGACCACAGGCTGTGGCTTGCACTACCACGGCATCGCCTTGGTCGACCATGATGACAGCCCTCGGCCGGCCATGGGTTGTGCACTCGGTTGGTCACAGGCAGTGTGTTGCTCTACCACTGGCGATGGCTTGCTTGACCATGGGCTGTGCCTTGCTCTTCCACCAATGATGGCTCAGACAACCTCAGGCTGTACGCTTGGTCTCTCACAGGTAGTGCCTAGCTCTACCTAGGGTGATGCCTTGCTCAACCTCCCACTGTGCCTTTCTATAGCAAGGGCAATAGCATGTTTGACCATGGGCTGTGCCTCGCTCTACCACAGGCGATGCCTTGCTTGATGATGGCAACAGTGCTTGTTTGATCATTGGGCAAATCTTGCTTGATCGCGCTCTGTGCCTGGCTCTATCATGAGCGTTGCGTTGCTCGACCATGGGCTATGCATCGCTTGACCATGGGCGATTGCTTCGTTGACCTCGGAGACAATCTTCGGTCAACCAGGATCTGTGCACTTGGTCAGTTACAAGTTGTCTGCTCTGTCACTCACAGGCAGTGCCTTGCTCTACCCAGGGCGATGCCTTGCTTGACCACAGGCTGTGCCTTGCTCTTCCACAGGTGATGGCTCAAATGACCAGGGGCTATATGCATGGTCTTTCACAGACAGTGCCTGGCTCTACCTATGGCGATGCCTTGCTCGACCATGGGCTGGGCCTTGCTCTATCATGAGCAATGCCTTGCTTGACCACCCACTATGCCTTTCTATACCAAGGGCAATAGCATGTTCAACCATGGGCTGCGCCTTGCCCAACCACAGGTGATGCCTTGCTCGACCAAGGGCTGTGCCCTGCTCTACAAAAGGCGATGGCTTGGTCGACCACAGAGAGAGCCCTCGGTTCAACCACAGGCAATGCCTTGCTCTGCACGGGCAATGCCTTGCCACGGAGACAACCCTCGGTCGAACACGGGCTGTGGCTTGCTCTACCATGGGCGATGACTTGCTCGACCATGGAGACAGACCTCAGTCAACCATGGGCTGTGCACTCAGTCGCTCATGGGCTGTGCCTTGCTCTAAAATGGTCGTCCACAGCAACCGCCCTTGGTAGATCTTGATCGATGCCTTGATCGACCACAGGCAGTGCACACGATTGATCACAGGCAGCCCCTTGCTCTACCATGGGCGATGCCTTGGTTGACCACAGGCAGTGCCTTGCTCTACCACAGGTGATGGCTTGGTCGTTCATGGAGACAACCCTCGGTTGACCATGGGCTATGCACTCAGTAGCTCATGGGCAGTGCCCGGCTCTACCTTGGGTGATGCTTTGCTCAACCACGGGCAGCGCCTTGCCCAACCAAGGGCGATGTCTTGCTCATCCATGGGCTGTGCCTTGCTCAACCAAGGCCGATGGCTTGGTTGATCATGGAGACAGCCCTCGGTTGACCACAGGCTATGCCTTGCTTGACCATGGGCTGTGCCTTGCTGGCAATGGCTTGGTCGACCAGGGAAATAGCCCTCGGTGGAACACAGGCTGTGCCCTCAGTTGCTTACGGGCAGTGCCTTGCTCTCCCATCGTTGATGCCTTGGTCAACCACGGCAACAGCCCTTGGTTGATCTTGGGTGTTGCCTTCCTCTACCATGGTCGATGTCTTGGTCGACCACGGGGGCAGTGCCTTGCTCAACCACAGGCACTGCCCTGCTCAACCATGGGCTGTGCCTGGCTCTACCACGGGTGTTGCCATGCATAACCATGGGCAGTCCCTTCCTGCACCACGGTCAACCACAGGCCATGCCTCACTCTACCAAGCCCGATGCCTTGCTCGACCACGGGTTGTGCCTTGCCCTACCACGGCAATGGCTTCGATGACCACGGAGACAGCCCTCGGTCAACTTGGTGCAATGCAATTAGTTGCTCATGGGCCGTGCCTTGCTCTACCTCGCATGATGCCTTGCTCAATCACAGGCTTTGCCTTGGTCTGCCATGAGCAATGGCTTGGTCCTCCAAAGGTTGTGCTTTGCTCTACAATGGGCATTGCCTTGCTTAACCACGGGCTGTGCCTTGTTGTACCATGGGCAGCAGCTTGCTCGACCACAGGCAGTGCCTCTTTCATCCACAGGCAGTGCCTCTCAACCACGGGCATGCCTTCCTCTACCACGGGTGATGTCTTGGTGAACCACATAGACAGCCCTTGGTCAGCCACGGGCTGTGTGCTTGGTCGCTCACGGGCAGTGCCTTCCTCTCCCACGGGTAATGCCTTGCTCCACCATGGGCCGTGCCTTGCTCTACCACAGGCAATGCCTTGCTCTACCACAGGCAATGCCTTGCTTGACCAAGAGTGATGCCTTCTGGACTGTAGGTTGCACCTGGCTCTACTGCAGGTGATGCCTTCTTGACCACAGGCTGTGCATCTCTCTTCCACGGGCAATGCCTTGCGCAACCATGGGTAGTGCCTGGCTATACCTCGGGCAACTCCTTGCTCAACCATGGGCTATGTGTTACTCAACAATGGGCAATGGCTTGGTTGACCTCAGAGGCAGCCCTTGGTCAACCAGGTGCTGTGCACTCGGTCACTCATGGGCCGTGCCTCTCTCTACCATGTGCATTGCCTTGCTCGACCACAGGCAATGGCTTGGTCTTGGGTGACTCCTTCCTCGACCACAGGCTATGCGGCACTCAACCACGGGCGATGGCTTGGTCTACCTCGGAGACAGCCCTTGGTCGACCAGGAGCTGTTCACTTTGTCGCTCATTGGCCATGCCTTGATGTACCACGTGTGATGCCTTGCTTGACCACGGGCAATGGCTTGGTCAACCAAAGGTTGTGCCATGCTGTATCACCAGGGATGGCTTGCTTGAACACGGTCTGTGCCTTACTCTACCACGGGTGTTGCCTTGCTCTACCATGGGTGTTGCCTTGCTCTACCACGGGTGTTGCCTTGCTCAACCACAGGCTGTGCCTTGCTCTTCCATGGGCGATGGCTCAGACAACCACGGGCTGTACACTCAGTCTCTCACGGGCAGTGCCTGGCTCTACCTCAGGCGATGCCTTTCTTGACAATGGCCTGGGCCTTGCTCAACCACGAGCTGTGCCTTGCCGAGCCAAGGGTGATGCCTTGCCTGGCCATGGGCTGTGCCTTGCTCTACCAAGGGTGATGGCTTGGTTGACCATGGAGACAGCCTTCGGTCAACAAAGGGCGATGCCATGCTCAACCAAGGGCTGTGCCTTGCCCAACCACAGGCGATGCCTTGCTCAACCACGAGCTGTGGCTTGCTCTTCCAAGGGCGATGGCTGGGTTGACCACAGAGACAGCCCTCGATTCAACCACAGGCATTGCCTTGCTCTGCCACGGGCGATGACTTGGTCGACCACAGAGACAGCCCTCGGTCAACCATGGGCTGTGGCTTGCTCTACCATGGGTGATGGCTTGGTCGAGCATGGAGACAGCCCTCGGTCGACAACGGGCTATGCACTCGGTCGTTCATGGGCAGTGCCTTGATCGACCACGGCAATGCCTTGGTCGACCATGGCAACAGCCCTTGGTCAATCATGGTCGATGCCTTGATTGACCACAGGCAGTGCACATGGTGACTCATGAGCAGTGCCTTGGTCTACCATGGGTGATGCCTTGCTCTACCATGGTTGTTGTCTTGGTCAGCCACGAGCAGTGCCTTGCTCAACCACGGGCGATGCCCAGTTTGACCACAGGCTGCGCCTGGCTCTACCACAGGTGTTGCCATGCTCAACCACAGGCAATCCCTTCCAGTACCCCAGACAATGGCTTGGTCGACCATGGGTTGTGCCTCACACTATCACATGCGATGCCTTGCTCGACCATGGGCTGTGCCTTGCTCTATCCCGGGCAACAGCTGGGACAACCATGGAGACAGACCTTGGTCAACCAGGAGTTGTGCACTCAGTTGCTCATGGGCTGTGCATTGCTCTACCATGTGTGATGCGTTGCTCAACCACAGGCTGTGCCTGCCTCTACTACATGCAATCCCTTGCCCGATCACAGGCTGTGCCTTGGTCTACCATGAGCAATGGCTTGGTCCACCAGAGGATGTGCCTTGCTCTACCATGGGTATTGCCTTGCTCATCCACAAGCTGTGCCTTGCTCTACCATGGGTAGCGGCATGCTCGACCATGGGCAGTGTCTCACTCTACCATGGGCAATGCCTTCTCGATCGTGGGCAGTGCCTTGCTCTACCACAGGCAATGCCTTGCCTGACATCGGGCTATGCCCGGCTCTACCACGGGATATGCCATGCTCGACCACGGGCTATGCCTTGCTCTACCTTGGGCAATGGCTTGTTCGACCACAGGCTGTGCCTCACCCTACCACAGGCAATCCCTTGCTCAGCCACGAGCTTTGGCTCACATTGCCACTGGTGATGGCTTGGTTGACGATGGAGACAGCCCTTGGTCTACCATGGGCTGTGCATTCAGTCACTCATGGCCAGTGCCTGGCTCTTCCTCAGGCGATGCCCTGCTCGACCACGGGTTGTGCCTTGCTCTACCACAGGTGTTGGAATGCTCGACCATGGGCTGTGTTGCTCTACCACAGGCTATGCATTGGTTGACCACGGCCTGTGCCTTGCTCTACCATGGGCGATGGCTTGTTTAACCACACAGACAGCCCACGGTTGAGCATGGGCAATGTGCTCGATAGTTCATGGGCAGTACCTGGCTCTACCTCAGACAAGGCCTTGCTCGACCCTGGGATGTGCCTGGCTCTACCACTGGCAATGCCTTGCTCAACCATGGGCTGTGCCTCACTCTACCAAGGGCAATGGCTTGGTTGACCACGGAGACAGCCCTTGGTCAACCATGAGCTGTGCACTCGGACACTCAAGGGCTGTGCCATTCTCTACCATGTGTGTTGCCTTGCTCGACCATGGGCTATGCCTTGCTCTACCACAGGCTGTGCCTTGCTCTACCACGGGCAATGGCTTAGTTGACCAAAGGCTGTGCCTTGCTCTACCATGGTGATGGCATGCTCAACTACAGCCTGCACCTTGCTCTGCCATAGGCATCGCCTTGCTTGACCACAGGCTGTGCCTTGCTCTACCACGGGTGACGCCTTGCACGACCATGGGCTGTGCCTTGCTCGACCATGGGCTATGCGCTCAGTTGCTCACGGCCAGTGCCTGGCTCTACCTCAGGTGATGCCTTGCTCAACCACAGGCTGTACCTGACTATACCACGGGCAATGTCTTGCTTGACCATGGGCTGTGCCTCGCTCTACCCCAGGGGATGGCTTGGTCTACCACAGAGACAGCCCTCGGTCAACCACGAGCTGTGCCTGGCCAGACCACGGGCTACAGCTTGCTCAACCACAGGCTGTGCCTCACTCTACCATGGGGGATGGCTTGATTGACCGTGGAGACAGCCCACGGTCGACCACGAGGTGTGCACTCAGTCCCTCAGGGGCTGTGTGATGCTTTACCACGTGCGTTTCCTTGGTCGATCACGGGCTGTGCCTTGCTCTACCATGGGCAATGGCTTGGTCAAAGAAAGGCTGTGCCTCGGACTATCATGGGCACTGGCTTGCTCGACTACTGCCTGGGCCTTGCTCTGCCATAGGCATTGCCTTGATCAACCATGGGCTGTGCCTTGCTTTACCTCAGATGATGGCTTGGTTGACCACAGGCTGTGCCTTGCTCTACCATGGGCGATGCCTTCTTGATGATGGGCTGTGCCATGCTCTACGACTGGTGATTGCTTGGTCGACAGTGGAGATAGCCTTTGGACACTCACAGGCAGTGCCTTGCTCTACCACAGGCGATGCCCTGCTCGACCACAGGCTTTGCCTGGCTCTACCATGGGCAATGGCTTGTTCCACCATGGCTGACCACAGGCGATGCCATGCATAACCACGGGCATTGGATTGTTTGAACCCGGGGATAGCCCTTGGTCAACCACGAGCAGTATGCACAGTCTCAAATGGGCAGGGCCTGCCTCTACCACAGGCGATGCCTTGCTCGACCACAGGCTGGGCCTTGCTCAACCACGGGCTGTGCCTTGCAATACTAAGGGCCATGGCATGTTTGACCACAGGCTATAGCTTGCTCTCCGACAGGCGATGCCATGCTCGACCATGGACTGTGCCTTTCCCAACCACGGGCGATGCCTTGGAAAACCATGGAGACAGCCCTCAGTTGACCACCAGTGACACCTTGCTCGACCATGGGTTGTGCCTTGCCCAACCATGGGCAATGCCTGGCTCAACCAGAGGCTGTACCTTGCTCTACGATGGGCAATGGCTTGGTTGACCACAGAGGCAGCTCTCAGTTGAGCACGGGCTGTGTATCGCTCTCCCACAGGTGATGGCTTCGTTGACCATGGAGCCTGCCTTCGGTCAACCACAGGCTGTGCGATTGGTTGTTCATGGGCAGTTCCTTGCTCTAGCATGGTCAATGCCTTGGTCGACCACGGCAACAGCCCTTGGTTGATCATGGTCGATGCATTGATCGACCATGGGCTGTGCACACAATCACTCACGGGCAGTGGCCTGCTCTGCCACGGGTGATCCCTTGCTCGACAACAGCTACAGGTCTTGTTTGGTAATTGGGCGATGCCTTGATTGACCACAGGGACAACGCTTGGTTGACTACGGGCAGTGCCATGCTCTAACATGGGCGATGCCCTGCTTGACCACGGGTTGTGCCTGGCTCTACCATGGGTGTTGCCATGCTCAACAATGGGTTGTCCTGTGCTGTACCACAGCAATGGCTTGCTCGACCACGGGCTGTGCCTCGCACTACCACGGGCGATGCATTGCTTGACCACAGGCTGTGCCTGGCTCTACCATGGGAGATGCCATGCTCCACCATGGGCAATGGCTTGTTCAACAATGGGCTGTGCCTTGCCCAATGACAGGTGATGCCTTGCTCGACCATGGGCTGTGCCTTGCCCTACCACAGGTGATGGCTTGGTCGACCGTGGTGACAGCCCTCGGTTGACCATGGGCTGTGTGCTCAGTCGCTCTTGGGCGATGCATTGCTCTACCATGAGCAATGCCTTGCTCCACCATCTGTGCTTTGCTGTACCATGGGCAGTGGCTCGGTCGACCATGGTGACAGCCCTCAGTTGACCACGAGCCGCACCTTGCTCTACCACGGGCCATGCCTTGCTCGACCACAGGTAGTGCCTTGCTCAACCCCGGGCAATGCCTTGTTCGACCACAGGCTGTGCCTCACCCTACCCCGAGCGATGCCTTGCTTGACCATGGGCTATGCCTAACTCTAGCACAGGCAAGTGCCTGGTTGACCATGGAGACAGCCCTCAGTCAACTATGGGCTATGTGCTCAGTTGCTCACATGCAGTGCCTTGCTCTACCACGAGCAACGCCTTACAACACCACCGAATGTGCCTTGTGCAACCACAGGCCATGGTTTGGTCGACCATGGGCCATACCTTGCTCGACCACAGGCGATGGCTGGGTCAACCATGAAGACAGCCCTCGGTTGACCACGGGCTGTGTGCTCAGTCACACAAGGGCAGTTCCTGGCTCCACCATGACCGATGCCTTGCTCGACACAGTGATAGCCCTTTGTCGATTAAGGGTAGACATGTTGATTGACCATGGCAATCGCTCCTGGTTGACCACAGGCAGTGCCTTGGTTGACCACCCAGACGGCACTCGATCAACTGTGGGCTGTGCGCTCACTCACTCATGGGCATTGCCTTTCTCTGCCACAGTCGTTGCCTTGCTCGACCATGGCGATAGCCCTTGGTCAATCATGGGGCGATGCCTTGATCGACCAAGGCGACAGCTCTTGGTCGACCATGGGTTGTGCCTCGCTGTACCATGGGCGATGGCTTGCTTGAACACTGGCAATGCCTTGCTCTATCACTGGCAATGGCTTTGTCAACAACAGGCTGCACCTCACTCTACCATGGGTGATGCCTTGCTCAACCATGGGCTGTGCCAGACTCTACCATGGGCGAGGGCTTGTTTGACCACAGGCGGTGCCTCGCTCTACCACAGGCAATGGCTTGTTCAACCATGGAGACAGCCCTCGGTCAACCACAGGCAGTGTGCTCAGTTGCTAACAGGCGATGCCTTGCTCTACCACATGCAATGCCTTACTCCACCACCAGCTGTGCCATGCTTTACCACGGGCGATGGCTTGGCTGACCACAGAGACAGCCCTTGGTTGACCACGAGCCATGCTTTGCTCAACCATGAGCGGTGCCTTGCCCTACCCTAGGTGATGCCTTGCTCAACCCTGGGCTGTGCCTTTCTCTACCATGGGTGATGGCTTGGTCAACATGGAGACAGCCCTCAGTTGACCACAGGCTGTGTGCTTTGTCTCTCACTGGCAGTGGCTTGCTCTACCACGAGCGATGCCATGCTCCACCACCGGCTGTGCCTTGCTCTACCATGGGCCATGGCTTGGCCAACCCCAGGCTGTGCCTCGCTCTAGCATGGGTGATATGTTGCTCAACTATGGGCTTTGCCTTGCCCTACCATGGTTGACCATGGAGACCGGCCTCGGTTGACCACTGACTGTGCACTTGGTCGTTCATGGGCAGTGCCTTGCTCTACCACAGGCGATGCTGTGCTCGACCACAGGCTGTGCCTCGCTCTACCACAGGTGCTGCCTTGCACCCCCATGGGTGATGACTTGGTCGACCACAGAGACAGCCCTCGATTGACCACGGGCTGTGCTCTCGGTTGCACAAGGGGAGTGCCTTGCTTGACCCCAGCGACAGCCCTTCGTCGATCATGGGCGATGCCCTCATCGACCACAGGCTGTGCACTTGGTCGCTCACAGGCAGTGCCTTGTGCTTCCATGGGCGATGTCTTCCTTGACCACGATGACAACCCTTGGTCAATCATGGGTCGGCACATTCATTGACCATGGCAACAGCTCTTGGTCAACCACAGGCAATGCCTTGGTCCACCACAGGCAATGCCTTGCTCAGCCACAGGCTGTGCCTTGCCCAACCACAGGCTATGCCTTGCTCGATGATGGGCTGTGCCTCGCTCTACCATGGGTGATGGCTTGGTCAACCACGGAGACAGCCCTTGGTTGACTACAGACTGTGTGCTTGGTGGCTCATGGGCAGTGCCTGGCTCTTCCTCGGCCAATGCCTTGCTTTAGCATGGGCTGTGCCTTGCTCAACCATGGGCGATGGCTTGGTCGACCACAGAGACAACCCTCAGTCATCCATGGGCTGTGCACTCGGTCTCTTGTGGGCAGTGCCTGTCTCTAACTCAGGTGATACCTTGCTCTACCACAGGCTGTGCCTTGCTCTACCAAGGGCAATAGCATGTTCAACCACAGGTTGTGCCTCGCTCTACCACGGGTAATGCCCTACTTGACCACGGACTGTGCCTTGCCCTAGCATGGGCAATGCCTTGCTTGACCACAGCCTATGCCTTGCTCTACTGCGGGCCATGGGTTGGTCAACTGCATGCCATGCCTCAGTGTTCCTCGATTGACCATGGGCTATACACTCTGTCTCTCTCAGGCAGTGCTTGGCTGTACCTCAGGCAGTGCCTTCCTCGACCATGGGCCGTGTGTTGCTCTACCAAGGACCATGGGATGTTTGACCACGGTCTGTGCCCCACTCTACCATAGGCTGGGCCTTTCTCTACCACGGGCAATGGCTTGGTCGACATGGAGACAGCCCTTGGTCGACCATGGCCTGTGTGCTCGGTCAGTCACAGGCAGTGCCTTGCTCTACCACAAGTGATGCCATGCTCCACCAACATCTGTGCCTTGCTCTACCATGGGCCATGGTTTGGCTGACCCCAGGCAATGCCTTGCTTTAGCACAGGCGATACATTGCTCAACTACGGGCTATGCCTTGCGCTACCATGAGCGATGGTTTGGTTGACCATGGAGACCGGCCTTGGTTGACCACCAACTGTGCACTTGGTCGCTGATGAGCAGTGCCTGGCTCTACCACAGGCGATGCCTTGCTCAACCACAGGTTGTGCCTTGCTCTACCACAGTTGGCACCTTGCTCCTCCATGGGTGATGGCTTGGTCAACCATGGAGACAGCCCTCGATCAACCATGGGCTGTGCTCTCAGTTGCACAAGGGCAGTGCCTTGCTTGACCCCAGTGACAGCCCTTTGTCAATCATGGGTGATGCTCTCATCGACCATAGGCTGTGCACTCAGTTGCTCACAGGCAGTGCCTTGCACTTCCATGGGCGATGCCTTCCTTGATCATGATGACAATCCTTGGTCAATCATGGGTCGACACATTGATCTACCACGGCAATATCTCTGGGTCGACCATGGGAAGTGCCTTGGTCCACCACGGTCATTGCCTTGCTCAGCCATGGGCTGTGCCTTGCCCTACCACGGGCAATGCCTTGCTCACGATGGGCTGTGCCTCACTCTAACATGGGCGATGGCTTGGTCAACAACAGAGACAGCCCTCGGTTGACTATGGCTGTGCACTTGGTGGGTCATGGGCAGTGCCTGGCTCTTCCTCAGTTGATGCCTTGCTTGAGCATGGGCTGTGCCTTGCTCAACTATGGGCGATGGCTTGGTCAACCACAGAGACAACCCTCGGTCATCCACGGACTGTGCACTCGGTCTTGTGTGGGCAGTGCTTGTCTCTACCTCAGGCAATGCCTTGCTCTACCATGGGCTGTGCCTTGCTCTACCAAGGGCAATAGCATGTTCGACCACAGGTTGTGCCTCACTCTACCGTGGGCAATGCCTTACTTGACCACAGGCTATGCCTTACTTGACCATGGGCTATGCCTTGCCCTAGCACAGGTGATGCCTTGCTTGACCATGGCCTGTGCCTTGCTCTTCCCCAGGCAATGGATTGGTTGACCACGGGCTGTGTCTTGCTCTACGATGGGCGATGGCTTGGTTGACCATAGAGATAGCCCTCGATCAGCCACCAGCTGTGTGCTCGGTCGCTCACGGGCAGTGCCCTGCTCTACCATGGTAGATGCCTTGCACGATCACAGGCTGTGCCTTGCTCTACCAAGGGCAATACCATGTTTGACCACAGGTTGTACCTCGCTCTACCATGGGCAAAGCCTTACTTGACCACGGGCTATGCCTTGCCCTAGCATGGGTGATGCCTTGCTTCACCATGGCCTGTGCCTTGCTCTACCATGGGCCATGGGTTGGTCAACCACGGGCTGCACCTTGCTTTACCCCAGGCAATGGCTTGGTTGACCACGGGCTGTGTCTTGCTCTACGACGGGCGATGGCTTGGTCAACCACAGAGATAGCCCTCGATCAGCCACCAGCTGTGTGCTTGGTCACTCACAGGCAGTGCCTTGCTCTGCCATGGGTGATGCCTTGCATGACCACATGCTGTGCCTTGCTCTACCAAGGGCAATACCATGTTTGACCATAGGTTGTGCCTCGCTCTACAATGGGCAATGCCTTACTTGACCATGGGCTATGCCTTGCCCTAGCATGGGCAATGCCTTGCTTCACCACGGCCTATGCCTTGCTCTACCACAGGCCATGGGTTGGTGGACCACGGGCTGCACCTTGCTTTACCCCAGGCAATGGCTTGGCTGACCTCATGCTGTGTCTTGCTCTACAATGAGTGATGGCTTGGTTGACCACAGAGATAGCCCTCGGTCAGCCACCAGCTGTGTTCTCGGTCACTCATGGACAATGCCTTGCATGACCACAGGCTGTGCCCTGCTCAACCATGGGCTGGGCCTTGCAATAACAAGGGCCATGGCATGTTCGACCATGGGCTATGCCTTGCTCTACAATCAGCAATGCCATGCTCGACCACGGGCAGTGCCTTGCTTGACCTCGGCGAAAAGCCCTTCGTCAATCACGGGCAATGCCCTCATCCACCATAGGCTGTGCACTCGGTTGCTCATAGGCAGTGCCTTGCACTTCAATGGTTGGTACCTTCCTTGTCCATGGCAACAACACTTTGTTGATCATGGGTCGACATGTTGATCGACCAGGCCAACGGCTCTTGGTCGATCATGGGTTGATGTGTTGATCGACCATGGCGACAGCTCTTGGTCAACAATGGGCAATGCCTTGGTCCACCATGGGCAATGTGTTGCTCAGCCAAGGGCTGTGCCTTGCTAGACCCTAGGCTGTGCCTCACTCTACCATTGGTGATGGCTCAGTCAACCATGGAGACAACCCTCGGTTGACTACGGGCAGTGCCTGGCTCTTCCTCGAGCAATGCCTCGCTTGATCACAGGCTGTGCCTTGCTCTACCAAAGGCAATTCCTTACTCAACCATGGGCTGTGCCTAGCTCTACCAAGGCAATGGCATGTTCAACCATGGGCTGTGCCTTGCTCAACCATGGGCGATGGCTTGGTCGACCACAGAGACAGCCCTTGATTGACCATGGGCTATGCACTCGGTCTCCCATGGGCAGTGCCTATCTCTACCTCGGGCAATGTCTTGCTCTACCATGGGCTGTGCCTTTCTCTACCAAGGGCAATAGCATGTTTGACCACAGGTTGTGCCTCGCTCTACCATGGGCAATTCCTTACTAGACCACGGCCGGTGCCTTGCTCTACCACGGGTCATGGCTTGGTTGACCATGGGCTGTGTCTTGCTTTACCAGGGGCCATGGCATGTTGGACCATGGTCTGTGCCTTGCCTAACCACAGGCAATGCCTTGCTGGACCATGGGCTGTGCCAAGCTCTACCAAGGGCAATAGCTGGGTCGACCATGGAGACAGCCCTCGATTGGCCATGGAGACAGCCCTTGATAGACCACAGGCTGTGCCTTGTTCTAGCACGGGTGATGGCTTGGCTGACCATGGAGACATCCCTCCATCAACCATGGGCTGTGCGCTCAGTCACACATGGGCAGTGCCCAGGTCTATGATGGTCGATGCCTTCATTGACCATGGCAGAAGCCCATGGTTGATCAAGGTCAATGCATTGATCGACCATGGGCTGTGCACTCGGTCACTCATGGGCAGTGCATTGCTCCACCACAGGCGATAGCCCTTGGTCAATGACCGACGATGCCTAGATTGACCACGGGCGATGGCATGCTCTTCCATGGTGATAGACCATGGTCGATCATGGGTTGATACATTCTTTGACCATGGCGACCGCTCTTGGTTGACCATGGGCAGTGCGTTGGTCCACCAAGGGCAATGCCTTGGTTCACCACAGCTGTGCCTTGCTCTACCATGGGCAATGCCTTGTTTTACCACTGGCTGTGCATTGCTCTACCACAGGCAATGGCTTAGTCGACCATGGGCTGTGCACTCAATCGTTCATGGGCAGTGCTTGGCTCTACCATGGGCAATGCCTTGCTCAACCATGGGCTGTGCTTGGCTATACCATGGGCAATGCCTTCCTTGACCACAGGCTGTGCCTCACTCTACCACGGGGGATGGCTTGGTCAACCATGGAGATAGCCCTCGGTGGACCACGAGCTATGCACACAGTTGCTCATGGGCCATGCAATGCTCGACCACGTGCATTGCCTTGCTCGACCTCGGGCTGTGCCTTGCTTTTCTATGGGTAGTGGCTTGGTTGAACAAAGGCTATGCCTCACTTTACTATGGGCGATGGTTCGCTTGACTACGGCCTGTGCCTTGCTCTGCTACGAGCGTTGCCTTGATTGACCATGAGCTATGCCTTGCTTTACTCCAGGCAATGGCTTGGTTGACCATGGGCTGTGCCTTGCTCTACGATGGATGATGGCTTGGTTGACCACGGAGATAGCCCTCGGTCAGCCACCAGCTGTGTGCTCAGTCGTTCACATGCAATGCCTTGCTCTGCCTTGGGCAATGCCTTCCTTGACCCCTGGCTGTGCCTGGCTCTACCAAGGGAGATACCTTGCTCGACCATGGGCTGTGACTTGCTCTACCATGGGCAATGGCTTGTTCGACCACAGCTGTGCCTCACCCTACCATGGGTGATGGCTTGGTTGACCACGGAGATAGCCCTTGGTTGACCACAGGCTGTGCCTTGCTCTACCACGGGTGATGGCTCGGTCGACCATGGACTGTACATGTGGTCTCTCATGGGCAGTGCCTTGCTCTACTTTGGGTGATGCCTTGCTCAACCACGGGCTGGGCCTTGCAATACCAAGGGCCATGGCATGTTCGACCACAGGCTGTGCCTTGCTCTACGACAGAAGATGCCTCACTTGATGATGGGCCGTGCCTTTGCCAACCATGGGTGATGCCTTGGTCTACCACGGAGATAGCCCTGAGTTGACCATGGGCAATGCCTTGCTCCACCACCAGCTGTGCCTTGCCCAACAACCATGGGTGATGCCTGGCTGGACCATGGGCTGTGCCTTGCTGTACCAGGGGCAATGGCTTGGCCAACCATGGGCTGTGCACTCGGTTGCTCACAGGCAGTGCCTTGCTCCACCATGGGCGATAGCCCTTGGTTGATGACCAGCAATGCCTAGATCGACCATAGGCTGTGCACTCGGTTGTTCACTGGCAGTGCCTTCCTCAACCATGGGTGATGCCATGCTCGTCCATGGTGATAGCCCCTGGTTGATCATGGGTTGACGCATTCATCGACCATGGCAACAGCCCTTGGTCGACCATGGGCAGTGCCTTGGTCCACCATGGGCTGTGCGTCACTCTACCACAGGTGATGCCTTGCTCATCCACAGCTATGCCTTGCCAACCACAGGCGATGCCTCGCTCAACCACATGCTGTGCCTTTCTCTACCATGGGTGATGGCTTGGTCAACCAGTGAGACAGCCCTCGGTTCACCACGGGTTGTGTGCTTGGTAGCTCACCAGCAGTACCTGGCTCTACCTCAGGTGATGCCGTGCTTGACCACACACTGTGCCTTGCTCTACCACGGACGATGCCTTGCTGACCACGACTGTGCCTTGCTCTGCCACCAGCAATGGCTTGGTCAACCCTGGAGATAGCCCTCGGTCGACCATGGGCTGTGCGCTCAGTTGCTCACGGACAGTGCCTGGCTCTACCTTAGGCGATGCCCTGCATGACCACAGGCTGTGCCTTGCCCAACCACAGGCGATGCCTCACTCAACCATGGGCTGTGCCTCGCTCTACAATGAGTGATGGCTTGGTCAACCAGAGAGACAGCCCTTGGTTGACCATGGGCTATGCGCTTGGTAGCTCACAGGCAGTGCCTGGTTCTACCTTGGACGATGCCGTGCTCGACCACACGTTGTGCATTGCTCTACCATGGATGATGCCTTGCTGGACCATGACTGTGCCTTGCTCTGCCACCGGTGATGGCTTGGTCGACCCTGGAGACAGCCCTCGTTGAGCATGGACTGTGCGCTCAGTCGCTCACGGCCAGTGCCTGGCTCTACCTTAGGCAATGACCTGCATGACCACGGGCTGTGCCTTTCCCAACCACAGGTGATGCCTCGCTTGACCAAGGGCAGTGCCTCGCTCTACAATAGGTGATGGCTTGGTCAACCAGGTAGACAGCCCTCAGTTGACCATGGGCTGTGCGCTCGGTAGCTCATGGGCAGTGCCTGGCTCTACCTTGGGCGATGCCGAGCTCGACCACACGTTGTGCATTGCTCTACCATGGATGATGCCTTGCTCGATCACAACTGTGCCTTGCTCTGCCACCAGTGATGGCTTGGTTGACCATGGAGACAGCCCTCGGTCGACCATGGGCTGTGCGCTCAGTCATTTATGGCCAGTGCCCACCTCTATCTCAGGTGATGCCCTGCTTGACTGCGGGCTGTGCCTTGCTCTACCATGGGTGATGGCTTGCTCAACCATGGGCTGTGCCTCACTCTACTACGGCAATGCCTTGTTCGACCATGGGCTGTGCCTCACTCTACCATGGGCTATGTGTTGCTCGACCAAAGGTTATGCCTTGCTCTACCACGGGCAATGGCTTGGTTGACCACAGGCTGTGCGCTCAGTCATTCTTGGGCAGTGCTTGGCTCTAGCTTGGGAGATGCCTTGCTCGACCATGGGCTGTGCTTGGCCATACAATGGGTGATGCCTTCCTTGACCATGGGCTGTGCCTCGCTCTACCATGGGGAATGGCTTGGTCAACCATGGAGATAGCCCTTGGTTGACCACAAGCTGTGCACTTGGTCGCTCACAGGCTGTGCATTGCTTGACCACGTGCATTGCCTTGGTCGACCTTGGGCTGTGCCTTGCTCTTCCATGGGCAATGGCTTGGTCGAACAAAGGCTATGCCTCGCTCTACCATGGGTGATGGCTTGCTTGACTACAGCCTGTGCCTTGCTCTGCTATGAGCATTGCCTTGATCGACCACGGGCTGTGCCTTGCTCTACGACAGGTGATGGCTTCGTTGACCACAAAGATTGCCCTCGATCAGCCACCAGCTGTGTGCGCAGTTGCTCACAGGCAGCGCCTTGCTCTGCCATGGGCAATGCCTTGCTTGACCCTGGGCTGTGCCAGGCTCTACCATGGGTGGTGCCTTGCTTGACCATGTGCTGTGCCTTGCTCTCCCCTGGGCAATGGCTTGGTCAACCATGGAGCCAGCCCTCAGTCGACCATGAGCTGTGCGCTCGGTCGCTCACGGGCAGTGGCTTGAACTACCATGGTCGATGCATTGGTCTACCATGGCAACAGCCCTTGGTCAATCATGAACAATGCGTAGATCAACCACGGGCTGTGCAAACCGTCGCTGACGGGCAGTGCCCTGCTCTACCATGGGCGATACCTTGCTTGGCCATGGTGACAGCACTTGTTCGATCAATGGGTGACACCTTGATTGACCACAGCAACAGCGCTTGGTCAACTACGGGCAGTGACTTGCTCTACCATGGGCAATGCCCTGCTCAGCCACAGGCCGTGCCTAGCACTACCAAGGGTGTTGCCATGCTCGACCATGGGCAATGGCTTGGTCAACCACGGGCTTTGCCTCGCACTACCACTAGCAATGCCTTGCTCAAACACTGGTTGTGCCTTGCTCTACCACGGGTGATGCCTTGCACCACAACAGGCTGTGCCTTGCTCTACCATGGGCCATGGCTTGGTCGACCACGGGATGTGCCTCGATCTACCATGGGCAATGCCTTGTTCAACCATAGAGACAGCCCTCAGTAGGCCATGGGTTGTGTGCTTAGTTGCCCATGGGCAGTGCCTTCCTCTACCACGGTCGTTGCCTTGCTTGACCACGGCGACAGCTCAAGGTTGACCGTAGGCAGTGCCTTGCTCTACCACAGGTGATGCCATGCTCCACCACAGACATTGGCATGGTCGACCATGGGCTTCACCTTGTTCTCCTACAGCCATGGCTTGGTTGGCCATGGAGACTGCCACTGGTCAACCACAAGCAGTGCCTTGCTCTACCTTGGGTGATGCCTTCCTCGACCACAGGCTGTGCCTTGCCCAACCATGGGTGATGCCCTGCTCGACCACGGGCTATGCCCTGCTCTACCACAGGCAATGGCTTGGTCGACCCAGGAGACAGTCGTTGGTCGACCATGGGCTATGCGCACGGTCGCTCACAGGCAATCCCTTGCTTGACCACGGGCTGTGCCTAGCTCTACCATGGGCAATGCCTTACTTGACCATGGGCTGTGCCTGGCTCTACCATGGGTGATGACTTGTCCAACCATGGGCAGTGCCTCGCTCTACCACAGGCGATGCCTTGCTCCACCACGGGCTGTGCCTGGCTCCACCATGGGAAATGGCATGTTCGACCTTGGGTTGTGCCTCCCTCTACCCCCGAGTGATGCCTTGCTCAACCACGGGATGTGCCATGCTATTGCATAGGCATTGGCTTGGTCACTCATGGAGACAACCCTCGGTCGACCACAGGCTGTGCACTCGGTCACTCACAGGCAGTGCCTTGCTCTACCACAGGTTGTGTCTTGCTCTACCAAGGGTGATGGCTTGGTCCACCACAGAGACATCCCATGGTCGACCATGGGCAATGCCTTGCTCTGCCACGGATGATGGCTTGGTTGACAATGGAGACAGCCCTTGGTTGACCACGGGCTGTGCCTTGCTCTTCCATGGGTGATGGCTCGGTCAAGCACAGGCTGTATGCTTGGTCTCTCACAAGTGGTGCCTGGCTCTAACCATGGGCTGTGCCTTGCTCTACCATGGGTGATGCCTTACTTGACCATGGGCTGTGCCTGGCTCTACCACGGGTGATGTCTTGTTCAACCATCGGCAGTGCCTCACTCTACCACAGGCAATGCCTTGCTCAACCACAGGCTGTGCCTGGCTTCACCATGGGCTGTGCCTGGCTCCACCATGGGAAATGGCATGTTCAACCTTGGGTTGTGCCTCCCTCTACCACGAGTGATGCCTTGCTTGACCAAGGGATGTGCCATGCTATTGCATAGGTGTTGGCTTGGTCAATCACGGAGACAGCCCTTGGTCGACCATAGCTGTGCACTTGGTTGCTCACGGGCAGTGCCTTGCTCTACCACAGGTTGTACCAAGGGTGATGGCTTGGTCAACCACAGTGACATCCCATGGTCGACCACAGGCGATGCCTTGCTCTGCCACAGACGATGGCTTGGTTGACAATGGAGAGAGCCCTCAGTTGACCATGGGCTGTGCCTTGCTCTTCCACGGGTGATGGCTTGGTCGAGCACAGGCTGTACGCTTGGTCGAGCACAAGTGGTGCCTGGCTCTAAGTCGGGCAATGCCTTGCTCAACCATGGGCTGTGCCTTGCTCTACCACGGGCAATGCCTTGATTGACCATGGGCGATGCCTTGTTCAACCACAGGCTGCACCTCTATCTACCACGCACGATGCCTTGCTTGACCATGGGCTGTGCCTTGCCCAACCATGGGTGATGGCTTGGTCAACCATGGATACAGTGCTCGGTCAACCATGGGCTGTGTGCTCAGTTGCTCATGGGCAGTGCCTAGCTGAACCACAGGCATTGCCTTGTTCCACCACAGGTGACACCTTGCTTGACTATGTGTGATGCCTCCTCGACCATAGGCAACACCTGGCTCTATCACGAGCGATGCCTTCTTGGCCACGGCTTGTGCCTCGCTCTACCACTAGTGATGCCTTCTCAAACATGGGCTGTGCCTTGCTCTACTGTGGGCAATGGTTTGGTCGACCAAAGAGAAAGCCCTTGGTCAACCACAGGCTGTGTGCTCGGTCAATCATAGGCAGTGCCATGCTCTGCCACAAGCAATGCCATGCTCCACCATGGGCTGTGCCTTGCTCTACCATGGGTGATGCCTTCTCGACCACGGGCTGTGCCTTGCTCTACCACGGGCTATGGCTTGGTCAACCATGAGCTGTGCTCTTGGTCACTCACAGGCAGTGCCTTGGTCTGCCTTGGGAGATGTCTTGCTTGACCACAGGCTGTGCCTTGTTCTACCATGGGCGACGCCTTGCTGGACCACAGGCTGTGCCTCCCTCTACCACAGGCGATGGCTTGGTTGACCACGGACACAACCCTCAGTCAACCAGGAGCTGTGCACTCAGTCGTTCATGGGTCATGCCTTGCTCTACCAGGTGCAATGCCATCCTCAACCATGGGCTGTGCCTTGCTTTGCCAAGGGCGATGTGTTGCTTGACCATGGGCTGTGCCTTGCTCGGCCACAGGCAATGGCTTGGTTGACCAAAGGTTGTGCCTCACTTGACTACGGGCGATGGCTTGCTCAACCATGGCCTGTGGCATCCTCTACGATGGGCATTGCCTTGCTCAACCACAGGTTGTACCTTGCCCTACGACTGGCAATGGATTGGATGACCATGGGCTGTGCCTCGCTCTACCACATGTGAGGGCTTGGATGACCAAGGAGACAGCCCTCGGTCAGCCACGAGCTGTGCGCTTGATTGCTCATGGGCAGAGGCTTGCTCTACCATGTGCAATCACTTGTTCGACCATGTGCTGTGCCTCACTCTACCATGGGTGATGTGTTGCTCAACCACGGGCTGTGCCTTGCTTTAACATGGGAAATGGCTTGTTTGACTGCAAGCTGTGCCTCGCTCTACCACGGGTGATGCCTTCTCGACCACTGGCTGTGCCTTGCTCTACCACAGGTGATGGCTTGGGCGACCACAAAGACAGCCCTCGGTTAAAAATGGACTGTGCGCATGGTTGCTTATGGGCAGTGCCTTGCCCTGCCCCGGGCGATGCCTTTATTGACCACGGGCTGTGCCTTGCTCTACCAAGGGCGATGGCTGGGTCAACCACAGAGATAGCCCTCAGTCGTGTTAGTATTAGTGCCCTAAGTCCAATCGCATATGATGCAATTGGAGCTATTTTACATTCATAAAATATAATTGAGGCATTTTATTCATCATGTGCTGCATATTTTGATGAAACCCATAAATTAGGATAACGGTTTTAGGTTCATGATGAAATCATGCCAATGAGACCTAAGATCTCAAAAGTCCTAATCTAAAATTGTTCCTAGTTGTAGGATCACTAAGTCAGGGATCGGTGATCCGGTGAAACTAGTACGCTTGTTATATGCTCTATGGTAGAGGATAACTGATTTTACTGTTACCTATGAAGAGTTACTAAATAAGAGTGTAGATGCTTGTTGTAGAACAAGTTCACTGAACTGACTTGCTTGAGGAAAACCTAATGGATACTCATGTAAATGTCAATAGGTAATTCCTCTGATGATAGTAGGTGTAAGTAGTCCTTAGACTTGAGATTACCATAATACCTTGTAATTGTTAAATTGAGATTTTGGTTTATTCCTTAACGTGACTTTTACAGACATGTGCTGGGTATTCTAGACCCAAAGAAACTCTTATGGAGGTGATGAGTAATCAACAAGGAATTAGTTACTCTTCACGACAGGAGAGAATGTCTTATGCGTTCTACTTAGTATTGACTCAGGATATCTGGCCTGAGTATAATGAAAATTAGAAAGGAGTTTCTGGTATTTTTCATGATTGAGTCTAATATTTGAGAATAGTAATGCATATGAATAAATATTGGGATTTGACATTACATCCATATCCTAATTTATTTGAGATATTGTATAACCAAAGGATTTAATTACATGGGAACTAATCACCAAAGGGTGTTCGATCTTTTGATTGATCCTCACCATTCAGGTAGTCATGCTACATTGCTAGATGTCAATCTTGACTTGTGGGTTTATATGATTAAGGGTTAATTGGCTAATCTTAATAAAGGGTTTAATGAGATTGAGTCCACTACCAACTTGGTGTGGAGCCCAATGGGTCACAGACAATATAGGCAATTTCTTGTAACGAAATTTAAATATGTTAAATTTTGAATTGGGTTTTAAAATTTTACTAGCATGAATTGAGCCCATAGTGGTTACATGTCTTATTGGATAAGAATATTATGTGATTAAATATTCAATTAGATTTTTAGAAATCTTATCAATAAATATTATCTCGGTAATATCTAAAAGATTTTTGAAATCATGGAAGATTGACTGAAGATTTATTTTTATGTGATTTGATTTACTAAAATAAATTAAACCAACTCCCTTCGGCTGAGTGTGATCGACGAAGTGATTAACCTAGAGATGAAAGAAAAAAAAAATCAACCCTCCTTTTGTGACAGCCGAGAGAAAGAAGGGAAAATACGCATTCGTGTGGTGACCGTTTGTGAGAATTATTCTCAATCTCTGAGAGGAAACCTAGTGTGGATATTGTGGAGGGTGTGCATGTGCACACCTAGTCAAAGGATCAATTCCAAAAGGTTTGCAATTGATGGATCCAGGTTTGTTTAGACACGACATCAACATCTGGATTCAAACACAAAGACTGAATATAGTTTTTGTTAGGTATATATTCTAAACCTATTCTAGTTAGAATTCTAAATTACTTCAAAGGGATCACTGGATTCGGGAATAAATTTTTGAAATTTACATTTCCACTGCATTATCAATTCCCAACAAGTTGACCACAGGCAATGCCTTGCTCTGGCACAAGCAATGACTTGGTCGACCATGGAGATGGCCCTTGGTTGACCACGGGCTGTGCCTTGCAGTTCCATGGATGATTGCTAGGTCAAGCACGGACTGAACACTTGGTCTCTCATGGGCAGTGCTTGGCTCTACCTCGGGCAATGCCTTGGTCAACCACAGGCTGTGCCTTGCTCTACCACGAGCAACACCTTGCTCTACCTAGGGCAATGGGATGTTCAACCATGGGCTGTGGCTTGATCTACCACAGGCGATGCCTTGGTTGACCACAGGCTGTGCATTTCCCAACCATGGGCAATGGCTTGGTTGACCATTGAGACAACCCTCAGTCGACCACAAGCTGTGTGCTTGGTTGCTCATTGGCTGTGCCTTGCTCTGCCATGGGCAATGCCTTAATCCACCACAGGCTGTGCCTTGCTCTACCACAAGCAATGCCTTGCTTGACCATGGGCGATCCCTTCTTGACCACGGATTGCACTAGCTCTACCACAGGCGATGCCTTCTCAACCACAGATTGTGCCTCCCTCTACCATGGGAGATGCCTTTTCAACCACGGGCTGTGCCTTGCTCTACCACCATGGCTTGGTCGACCACGGGCCATGCACTCTGTCACTCATTGGCAGTGCCTTGCTCTACCTTGGGCAATGCCTTGCTCCACCATAGGTTGTGGCCTGTTCTACCATGGGCAACGCCTTGCTTGACCATGGGTGGGCCATGCTCTTACACGGGCGATGGCTTGGTCGACCACAGGCTGTGGCTTTGTGCTCGGTCACTCACAGGCAGTGCCATGCTCTAGCACGAGCAATGCCTTGCTCCACCATGGCCGATACCTTCACGACCACGGGCTATGCCTTGCCCTACCATGGGCAATGGGATGTTCGGCCATGGCATGTGCCTTGCTCTACCACAGGTAATGGCATGTTCAACCACAGGTTGTGCCTTGCTCTACCATGGGCGATGGCTTGGTCAACAACGGAGAAAGCCCTCGGTCGACCACGAGCTATGTGCTCAGTCACTCACAGGCAGTGCCTTCCTCTTCCACAGGCAATGCCTTGCACCACCATGAGCTGTGCCTCGCTCTACCATGGGTGATGCCTTGCTCCACCACTGGTTGTCCCTTGCTCTACCATGAGCAATCACTTGGTTGAGCAAACAGACAGCCCTTAGTCGAATATGGGCTGTGCACTCGGTTGCTCACAGGCAGTTCCTCGCTCTACCACGGTCGATGCCTAGCTTGACCATGGCGACAACCATTGGTTGATCATGGGCCAATGCCTTGATCAACCACCGCGACAGCTCTTGGTCGACCACGGGCAGTGCCTTGCTCTACCTTGGGTGATGCCTTGTTCGACCATGGGCTGTGCCATGCTCTACCATGATCAATGCCTTGCTCCACCATGGGCAATGGCATGGTCGACCATGGGCTGTGCCTCGCTCCTCCACAAGCGATCACTTGCTTGACCACAGCCTGTGCCTTGCTCCACCACTGGCATTGCCTTGCCTGATGATGGGTTGTGCCTGGCTTTACCCTGGGCAATCACTTGGTTTACCAAGGGCTTTGTGTTGCTCTGCCCTGGGCAATGCCTTCATGACCATCGGCTGTGCCTTGGTCTACCATGGGCAATGACTTGGTCAACCACACAAATAGCCCTCGGTCGGCTATGGGCTGTGCGCTCGGTCACTCATGGGCTGTGCCTGGCTCCACCACGGGAGATCCTTGCTAGAGCACGGGCTGTGCCTTGCTCTTCCATAGGCAATGGCTTGTTTGACCACGGCTGTGCCTCACCCAACCACAGCTGATGCCTTTCTCAACCATAGGCTATGCCTTGCTCTACCAAGGGCGATGCCTTGGTTGACCATGGAGATAGCCCTCAGTTGACCACCAGTTGTGGCTTGCTTGACCACGAGCAATGCCTTGCTCAACCACAGGCTGGCCCTGGCTCTACCACAGGCTGTGCCTTGCTATACCATGTACAATGTCTTGTTTGACCACAGGCTATGCCTCGCCCTACTATGGGCAATGCCTTGCTCAACCATGGGCTGTGTGTTGCTCCAACAAGGGCAATGGCATGTTTGACCATGGGCTCTGCCTTGCTCTACCATGGGTGATGCCTTACTCAACGATGGGCTGTGCCTTGATCTAGCATGGGCGATGCATTGCTTGACCACGGCCTGTGCCTTGCTCTACCCCATGCCATGGATTGGTCTACCATGGGCTATGCCTCCCTGTACCTTGGTCGACCACAGGCTGTACACTCAGTCTCTCGTGCATAGTGCCTGGTAGTACCTCTGGCGATGCCTTGCTCAACCACGGGTTGTGCCTTGCTCTACCAAGGGCGATGGCTTGGTTGACCACAGAGACAGCCCTCCATCGACCACAGTTTGCTCTCTCAGTTGCTCATGGGCAGTGCCTTGCTCCACCACGATTGATGCCTTGGCCGACCACAGCCACAACCCTTGGTCGATCATGATCGATACCTTGATAGACCATTGGCTATGCACTTGGTCACTCACGGGCAATGCCATGCTCTACCACAAGCGATGCCTTGCTCGATGATGGCAACAACACTTGTTCAATCAATGGGCGACATCTTCATCGGCGATGGGCTGTGGCTTGCTCTACCACAGGTGATGGCTTGGTCGACCATGGAGACAGCCCTCAGTCGACAACGGGCTATGCACTCAGTCACTCATGGGCAGTGCCTTGCTCTACCATGGTCAATGCCTTGGTCAACCACAGCAACAGCCCTTGGTCATTCACAGTCAATGCCTTGATCAACCACAGGCGGTGCACATGGTTGCTCACGGGCAGTGCCTTGCTCTACCACGGTCGATGCCTTGGTTGACCATAGGCAAGGCGTTGCTCTACCATGGGCGATGCCTTGCTCTATGACAGTTGTTGTCTTGGTTGACCATGGGCAGTGCCTTGCTCAACCACGGGCCATGCCCTACTCAACCACAGGCTGTGCCTGGCTCTACCACAGGTGTTGCCATGCTTGACCATGGGCAATCCCTTCCTGTACCACAGACAATGGCCTGGTCGACCATGGGCTGTGCCTCACACTGCCATGTGCGATACCTTGCTCGACCATGGGCTGTGCCTTGCTCAACCATGGGCAACAGCTTGGATGACCACAGAGACAGCCCTCGGTCCACTAGGAGCTCTGCACTCAGTTTGCTCATGGGCCATGCATTTCTCTACAAGGTGCGATGCCTTGCTGTACCATGGCCAGTGGCTTGCTTGACCATGGGCAGTGCCACACTCGACCGTGGGCTGTGCCTTGCTCTACCACGGGCGATGGCTTGGTCGACCACAGAGAAAGCCCTCGATCGGCCACGTGCTGTGCTGTTGGTCGCTCAAGGCCCATGCCTTACTCAACAACAGGCTATGCCTGGCTCTACCACGGGAGATGCCATGCTTGACCACGGGCTGTTCCTTGCTCTACCTTGGGCAATGGCTTGTTGGAGCACAGGCTGTGCCTCGCCCTACCACAAATGATCCCTTGCTCGACCATGGGCACTGCCTCACAATGCCATCGCTGATGGCTTGGTCAACCACGGAGACAGCCCTTGGTCAACCACAGGCTGTGCACTCAGTCGCTCATGGCTAGTGCCAAGCTCTTCCTTAGGCAATGCCCTGCTCGACCACAAGCTGTGCCTTGCACTACCTGGGGCGATGGCATGCTCGACCATGGGCTGTGCATCACTCTACCACAGGCGATGGCTTGGTCGAGCATGGAGACAGCCCATGGTTGACCACAGGCTGTGTGCTCGATACTTCACGGGCAGTCCTTGGCTCTACCTTGGGTGAGGCCTAGCTCTACCACAGGCAATGCCTTGCTCAACCATGGGCTGTGCCTCACTCTACCATAGGCAATGGCTTGGTCGACCACAGGGATAGCACTTTTGGGGATCGATAACGCAGCAGAAACGTAAATTTCAAAAATTTATTCCCAAATCTAGTGATTCCTTTAAAGTAATTCAGAATTATAACTAGCACAGGTTTAGAATATATACCTAACAAAAACTGTGTTCAGTCTGTGTTTGAATCCGGATGTTGATGTCATGTCTGAATGAACTTGGATCCACCAATCACAAACCTTTTGGAGTCGATCCTTTGACTAGGTGTGCATGTGCACACCCTCCATGATAGCCACACTAGGTTTCCTCGTAGAGATTGAGAACAAATCTCTCAAATGGTCACCAAACAAATGTGTATTTTTCCCTTCTTTCTCTTGGTTGTCACAAAAGGAGGGTTGATTGATTTTTTTCATCTCTTTCGTCTCGTCAACCTCTTCGCTGATCACCCTTGGCCGAAGGGAGTTGGTTTTATTTATTTTAGTAAATCAAATCACATAAAATAAATCTTCAGTAAATCTTCCATGATTTCAAAAATCTTTCAAATATTACCAAGAGAATATTTATCGATAAGATTTCTAAAAATTTAATCGAATATTTAATCGCATAAGATTCTTATCCAATAAGACATATGACCATTATAGGCTCAATTCGTGCTGGCAAAATTCTAAAACCCAATTCGCAATTTAACATATTTAAATTTTGTTATGAGAAATTACCTATATTATGCGTGACCCATTGGGCTCCACACCAAGTCTGTAGTGGGCTCAATCTCATTATAACCTTTAATAAGATTAGCCAATTAACCCTTAATCATTTAAACCCACAAGTCAAGATTGACTTCTAGCAACGTATCATGACTACCCGAATTGTGAGGATCAATCAAAAGATCAAACATTCTTTGGTGATTAGTTCCCATGTAATTAAATCCTTTGGTTATATAATGTCTCGAATAAGTTAGGATATGGAAGTAATGTCAAATCCCAATATTTATTCATATGCATTACTATTCTCAAGTATTAGACTCAATCATGAAAAATACCAGAAACTCCTTTCCGATTTTCATCCTACTCTGGCCAGAGATTTCTTGAGTCAATACTAAGTAAAGCGCATAAGACATTCTCCCCTCTCGTGAAGAGTAACTGATTCCTTGTTGATTACTCACCACCTCCATAAGTGTCTCTTTGGGTCCAGAATACCCTGCACGTGTCTGTAAAAGTCACGTTAAGGGATAAACCAAAACCTCAATTTAACAGTTACTAGGTGCTATGGTAATCTTAGGTTTGAGGACTACTTACACCTACTATCACTAGAGGAATTACCTATTGACATTTACACGAGTATCCATTATGTTTTCCTCAAGCGAGTTAGTTTAGTGAATTTGATCTACGACAAGCACCTACATTCTTATATTGGTGACTCTTCACAGGTAATAGTGAGATCAGTTACCCTCTACCATGGAGCATATAATGAGTGTACTAGTTTCACCGGATCATCGATCCCCGACTCAGTGATCCTACAACTAGGAACAATTTTAGTTTAGGACTTTTGAGATCTTAGGTTTCATTGGCATGATCTCATCATGACCCTAAAACCATTATCCTAATTTATGGGTTTCATCAAAATATGCAGCACAAGATGAATAAAATGCCTCAATAATATTTTATGAATGTAAAATAGCTCACGTACATCATATGCAATTGGACTTAGGGCACTAATACTAACAATCTCCCACTTGCACTAAAGCCAATCGCCACGGTATCTAATACCCATACTCTCTAAGTGGTGGTCAAATTGTTGCTGCGACAATGGTTTAGTGAAAGGATCTACAACATTGTTCTTTGTGTCAACTCGCTCGACATTGATATCAACTCTTCCAACGATTTCTCAAACTAGGTGATACCATCTTAGGATGTGCTTTGACTTATGGTGGGATCTTGGTTCCTTTGCTTGTGCAACTGCCCTGGTATTATCGCAATATAGAGGCACTGGATTGGCTATTTGTGGAATGACTCCCAGTTCAATGATAAACTTCTTTATCCACACTCCTTCCTTTGCAGCTTCACTTGCAACAATGTATTCTGCTTCAGTCACTGAATCAGCTACAGTGGGCTGTTTAGAACTCTTCCAACTTATAGCTCCACCGTTCAGGGTGAACACGTCCCTGATACAGATTTACTATCGTCCAGATCTGTTTGAAAACTGGAGTCTGTATATCCCTCTAGGTTCAAATCTAATCCACGATACACTAGAAAAACATCTCTAGTCCTTCTTAAATACATGAGAATGTTCTTTACTGCTTTCCAATGTTCTTCTCCTGGATCGGCTTGAAATCTGCTTGTAACTCCTAAAGCATAAACCACATCAAGCCTAGTATAGAGCATGGCATACATGATGGACCCTACTGCAAAAGCATAAGGAATCCCATTCATTCTCTGTCTATCCTTAGATGTTTTTGGTGACATCTTCTTGGAAAGACAAATGTCATGACTCATAGGCAAGTATCCACGCTTACTGCCTTGCATGTTAAACCTCTTTAACACAGTATCAATGTACCTAGATTGGGATGAACCAAGCAACCTATTAGATCTATCTCTATAGATCTTTATTCCCAATATATAGGATGCTTCTCCCAAATCCTTCATGGAGAAGTTCTTAGAGAGCCCAACTTTGACTGATTGTAACATTGGCATGTCATTCTCGATAAGCAATATGTCATCTACATATAGCATGAGAAAAATGATAGCACTCCCACTGACCTTTTTGTAAACACAAGGTTCATCCTCATTTTTTATGAAGTCAAACCTTTTGATTGTCTCATCAAAATGGATGTTCTAGCTCCTCAAAGCTTGCTTTAACCCATAAATGGATTTTTGTAGCTTGCATACTTTGTTTGGTGCAATAGAAGAGACAAATCCCTTTGAATATGTCATATAGACGTCTTCCTCAAGATTTCCACTAAGGAAAGCTGTTTTGACGTCCATTTGCCATATCTCATAGTCATAGTATGTAGCTATAGTAAGCAAAATCCTGATGGACTTGAGCATTGCTGTTGGTGAAAAGGTCTCATCATAATCAACACCATGTTTTTGTTTCAAACCTTTTGCAACCAATCTGGCCTTGTATGTTTCAACTTTGCCATCTGCTCCAATCTTTCTTTTAAAGACCCAACTGCACCCAATGGGAGTTATTCCCTTCGGTGCATCCATCAAAGTCTATACTTTGTTGGAGTACATAGATTCCATCTCGGATTTCATGGCAATTTGCTATTTTTCGTTGTCAACACTTTTGACAGCTTCTTCATAATTCTGTGGATTATCAACATCCATAACACTTGAATCTTGATCATTCTCAATGGCCAGATTCAGTTTTTTAGGTGCTTTACGCACTCTGATAGTTCTCCAAGTAGATAGAGGTGGTCTTGGTGAGTTAACTGATTTTATATTAACCTGTTCCATCAATTGAAGCAAGGTTGGCTATGGGTTAAGAACTTCATTAAGTTCTACATTTCTTCCACTCCCACTATCCTGGATAAACTCTTTCTCCAAGAAAGTGGCATGTCTACTGACAAATACCTTTTGTTCAGTGCTAGAGTAAAAGTAGTACCCCAAACTTTCTTTAGGGTATCCCACAAATCTACATTTTTATGATCTTGCACCAAGTTTGTCTGGATCTTTTATTTTCACATAAGCTGGGCAACCCCAAATCTTTAAATGCTTAAGACTCAGTTTCTTACCCTTCCATATCTCATATAGAGTGCTAGATATAGACTTAGTGGGAACTTTATTTAAAAGGTAGATGGCAATTTCAAAAGAATATCCCCGAAATGATATGGGGAGATCAGTGAAGCACACACAACATGGATCGCATCATGTCTAATAGAGTGCAATTTCTCCTCTCAACTATCCCATTATGTTGAGGTGTCCCAGGAGGAGTCCATTCAGAAACTATTCTGCTCCCTTTGAGATAATCTAAAAACTCCCTAGTTAGGTATTTGCCACCTCGATCTGATCGAATGGCCTTAATACACTTTCCAATTTGTTTCTCAACTTCAGCTCAATATTCCTTGAATCTGTCAAAGGCCTCAGATTTGTATTTCATTAAATACACATATCCAAACCTAGACATATCATCTGTGAATATTATAAATTAGGAATATCCTCCTCTAGCTTGAATTGTCATTGATCCACAGGCATCAATATGGACCAACTCTAACAACTCTAATGCCCTTTCTCCATGTCTAGTAAATGGAGCCTTAGTCATTTTTCCTTTGAGACAGGATTGACAAGTTGGTAGTGATTCATAATCATATGGGTCAAAATACCCATTCTTATACAACTTATTAATCCTATTCTTGTTAACGTGACCAAGTCTTAAATGCCAGAGATATGTGAAGTTCAAATCATCCCTTTTCCTTTTCTTAACTTGTTCAACATGAAGTATATTGTCTTTAACTTCTAAAAATATTAAGCCATTGACGACCTTTCTAGTTCCGTGTAATTCTCCTGAATGAGATATAGAGCACCCATTGCCCCTTAAATTTATTTCATAACCTTGTTCAAGCAACAAAGGAACAAAAATAATATTTCTAATCAAAATTGGAACATAATAACAATTATTAAGCTCAATAGTTTTGCCTGAAGGTAGATGCAAACAAAAGGTTCCTACTACTAAACCTGTAACTCTTGCACCATTTCCGACTTGTAAGTCATACTCCCCTTTGTTTAGCTTTCTACTTCTTCTTAGTCCTTGCAACATATTGCAGATATGAGAACCACATCCAGTATCCAATACTCATGAAGTAGAATTAGTTAATGACATATTAACCTCAATAACAAATGCAATTGAAGAATTGGCTTTAGAAGCCTTCTTTTGCTTCACTTCTGCAAGATATAACTTGCAGTTCCTTTTCCAATGACCATCCTTTCCACAATGGAAGCAGGTGCCTTTCTCGGAGACTTTCTCTTTTCCTTTCTTCTTGATATTTCCTTTAGGTTTCACAGCATTGTAAGAAGATTTTCCCTTTTTCACCTTCTTATTGGAGGTGCCTCCCACTAATAAGACCTGACCCTTATCCTTCACAAGGTGGGTCTCTACTATCTTTAGCATATTAAGGAGCTTGGGTAATGAGACATCTAGCTTGTTCATGTGAAAGTTTACTATAAACTGTGAATAAGCACTTGGTAGAGATTGGAGAACTAAGTCTTGACTCAATTCTCCATCCATAGTGAAGCCCAGATTCCTCAGCTGCTCAATCAAATTGATTAGTTTTAGGACGTGCGCCTCTATAGAAGTGCCTTCTGCCATCCTAGCCTAGAAGAGTTGCTTAGATATCTCATATCTAGCAGTTATACTCTCTTCACCATACAACTCCTTGAGATGTAGAAGATAGACTTAGCATCCATTTGCTCATGTTGTCTTTGGAGCTCGTTGCTCATGGATGCTAGCATGATACACTGTACAAGAGTGCTATCATCCTACCACTTTCGATAAGCAGCCTTCTCTTCCTTAGTAGCATTTTCTGCCACTGGTGTAGGATTAGGAGAATCAAGAATTTAGGAGACTTTCTCCTATATGAGGATGATCCTCAAGTTTCTCAAACAGTCCACATAGTTCGGTCCAGTGAACTTGTCAGCATCGAGTATGCTATGTAATGATAGTGACATGATGGCAGATGAATCTACAATTAAAGAACAACATGCTTGAGCAGATATTCATAAAATATGATGCATGATAATCAAGGTCTTTTGATTGAATCATGTCTCCCACTAAATTTGGCGAGTTCCATTGCCCTCCTAATGGAAAATAGGAGGCCCCGTTGGAAGGTCTCCTAGTGGAAATAATGAAATCCCATTTATCCTACCAAGACCTCGCATGTAACACGACAAATCTTGAATAAGTCCACGGGTAGATAACTCTTACCAATTACATCTTATGCAACTTCCATTTATTTTTCCCTCTAAGGTTAATACAACCTTTTGTGTACACAACAAACTATAAAACCCTATTTAAGTTAAACCCATCATTCGTATACTCACACAAAAAAGAAACTACCCTTGAGTGTAGCTCAACAAGGCAGTAACGTTTAAGTATATAGTACAATATACATCGCATATATTTAATGAGGTAGCATCGTGCCTACTCGTGCAAAATGGGCCTTGTGTGTGCACAACAAACCTGCCACACAAACTAACACACTCTGCATCTCATGATGATGGAAGGCATGATTGGCATTCTTAATATCGTAGCCATTTCGACTTAATATTTTTCAGAGGGTCTTTATGCAATTATTATAACATCATATAACATAACAAAAGCATATAAAAATAACAAGGATGATTACGGACATTCCTAAACGTGAATCACCTGAGCCATAGGGTGTCACTAAAATCATCCTAGTATATCTAAAGCCCATCAACATGGGTCTGCTTCGGGAAGCTTGTAGCACCATCAAGTCTTCATCTCCATGGACTCGATTGGGCAGTTTCAATATACGGATCTCCTCGACTACAATAATTCTCCCTAAGCCTAATGCTAATATAGAACTATTCTACATTACATAATGTTGCCAAGAAATCCCAATCAGTAGTTGGGGGGAGGTACATTGGGAGGGAGAGAAGAAATACAACCCCGAGAAAATTTTAGGTAAGGCAGAGGTATGCAGGCCCTATTTAACCAAAATAAAATAAAATAGACATACATTCATCACATGAACTAGTCCATAACCACCCTTTCATGCATATCACATAAGCATTAGGAAATTTAAACGATGTTATCAATAACACAATCTCATCCAGAAAAATATTGTGACCGATAGTTGATGGATCAATCAATAAGGAACTATTCCTTTGTTTCGCATCATCACAGGTGATAGCCGAGAGAGAAAAAAATATATTTTTAATCAAATTTAAAAACATATGTATATATCCGATATATACCAATACACAACACTTGCATATTATAAGATTAAAACCCTAACATTATATCACAATATTAATCAAACGATCGAACGATTAGACATTGCAATGAGAATAACACCGGAATTCAGAATTACAATCAAAGATGACTTTGATACCATTGTTAGGAATAGATAACACAGCGAAAATGTAAATTTCAAAAATTTATTCCCGAATCTAGTGATCCCTTTGAAGTAATTCAGAATTCTAACTAAAACAGGTTTATAATATATACCTAACAAAAACTGTGTTCAATATTTGTGTTTGAATTTGGATGTTGATGTCGTGTCTGAACGAACCTAGATCCACCAATTGCGAACCATTTGGAGTCGACCCTTTGACTAGGTGTGCACGTGCACACCCTCCACGATATCCACACTAGGTTTCCTCGTAGAGATTGAGAACAATTCTCACAAACGATCACCACACGAATGCGTATTTTCCCCTTCTTTCTCTCGGCTGTCACAAAAGGAGGGTTGATTGATTTTTTCATCTCTTTCGTCTCGTCAGCCTCTTCGTTGATCACCCTCTACCGAAGGGAGTTGATTTTATTTATTTTAGTAAATCAAATCACATAAAATAAATCTTCAGTCAATCTTCTGTGATTTCAAAAATCTTTCAGATATAACCGAGAGAATATTTATCGATATGATTTCTAAAAATCTAATTGAATATTTAATCACATAATATTCTTATCCAATAAGACATGTGACCATTATGGGCTCAATTCTAAAACCCAATTCGCAATTTAACATATTTAAATTTCGTTACGAGAAATTACCTATATTATGGGTGACCCATTGGGCTCCACACCAAGTCGGCAGTGGGCTCAATCTCATTAAACCCTTTAATAAGATTAGCCAATTAACCCTTAATCATTTAAACCCACAAGTCAAGATTGACGTCTAGCAACATATCATGACTATCGGAATGGTGAGGATCAATCAAAAGATCGAACACCCTTGGTGATTAGTTCCCATGTAATTAAATCCTTTGGTTATACAATGTCTTGAATAAGTTAGGATATGGAAGTAATGTCAAATCCCAATATTTATTCATATGCATTACTGTTCTCAAGTATTAGACTCAATCATGAAAAATACCGAAAACTCCTTTCCGATTTTCATCCTACTCTAGCCAGAAATTTCCCGAGTCAATACTAAGTAGAATGCATAAGACATTCCCCCCTCTCATGAAGAGTAACCGATTCCTTGTTGATTACTCACCACCTCCATAAGAGTCTCTTTGGGTCCAGAATACCCTGCACGTGTCTATAAAAGTCACATTAAGGGATAAACCAAAACCTCAATTTAACAATTACAAGGTGCTATGGTAATCTCAGGTTTGAGGACTACTTACACCTACTATCACTAGAGAAATTACCTATTGTCATTTACACGAGTATCCATTATGTTTTCCTCAAGTGAGTCAGTTCAGTGAACTTGTTCAACAACTAGCACCTACACTCTTATATTAGTGACTCTTCACAGGTAACAGTGAGATCAGTTACCCTCTACCATGGAGCATAAAATGAGTGTACTAGTTTCACTAGATCATCAATCCCCGACTCAGTGATCCTACAACTAGGAACAATTTTAGATTAGGACTCTTGAGATCTTATGTCTCATTGGCATGATCTCATCATAACCCTAAAACCATTATCCTAATTTATGGGTTTCATTAAAATATGCAGCACATGATGAATAAAATGCCTCAATTATATTTTATGAATGTAAAATAGCTCCAATCACATCATATGTGATTGGACTTAGGGCACTAATACTAACAACTGGGATGTGCCTCGCTCCACCATGGGCGATGCCTTGGTCGACCAAGGAGCTGTGCGCTCGATAGCTCATGGGCAGTGCGTAGCTCTTCCTCAGGTGACGACTTGGTTAACCATGGGTTGTGCCTTCCTCTACCGCGGGTGATGCCTTACTCAACCACGGGTTGTGCCTGGCTCTACCAAGGGCAATGGCATGTTCAACCACCAGCTGTGCATTGCTCCACCATAGGCGATGGCTTGGTCGACCATGGAGACATGCCCCAATTGACCACGGGCTGTGCACTCTGTCTCTGATGGGCAGTGCCTGTCTCTACCTCGGTAGATGCATTGCTCTACGATGGACTGTGCCTTGCTCTACCAAGGGCAATGGCATGTTAGACCCCAGATTGTGCGTTGTTCTACCATGGGCGATGCCTTATTGGATTACAAGCTGTGCCATGCCCTACCACAGGCGATGCCTTGCTTGACCATGGCCTGTGCCTTGCACTACCATGGGCCATGACTTGGTCTTCCACATACTATGCCTCGCTGCACGATGGTCGACCACGAGCTGTATGCTTAGTCTCTCACGGAAGGTGCTTGGCTGTACCTCAGGCAATGCCTCCCTCGACCATGGGCTGTGCCATGCTCTACCAAGGGCAATGGCTTGGTCAACCATGGAGATAGCCCTTGATCTGCCACGGAGACAAACCTCGGTCAACCGTGAGCTGTGCCTTGCTCTACCACGGGCGATGGCATGTTTGACCATGATCTGTGCCTTGCTCTACCAAGGGCCATGGCATGTTTGACCACGATCTATGCCTTGCCCAACCAGGGCAATGCCTTGCTCGACCACCGGCTGTGCCATGCTCTACCAAGGGCAATGGCTTGGTCAACCACAGAGATAGCCCTTGATCTGCCACGGAGACAAACCTTGGTCAACCATGAGCTGTGCCTTGCTCTACCATGGGCGATGGCTTGGCTGGCCCTGTAGACAGCCCTCCATCGACCATGGGCTGTGCACTCGGTTACTCACAGGCAGTGCCTTTCTCTACCATGGTCGATGCCTTGGTTGAACACAGCGACTGCCCTTGGTCGATGACTGTCAATGCCTTGATCGACCACAGGCTGTGCACTGATTCACTCATGGGCAGTGCCTTGCTCTACCACAGACGATGGCTTGCTCCACCTCAGGTGATGGGTTGGTTGACCAAAGGTTAAGCGCTCAGTCACAGAAGGGCAGTGCCATGCTTCACCACAGGCGATGCCTTGCTCCACTGCAGTGATAGCCCTTAGTTGATCATGGGTTGATGGATTGATCGACCACAGCGATAGCACTTCATCAACCACGGGCAGTGCCTTGGTCCAACAAGGGCATGGCCTTGGTCGACCATGGGCTGTGTGTTGCTCAACCACTGGTGATGCCTTGTTCTACCACAGGCTGTGCACTCAGTCACTCATGGGCAATGCCATGCTCAACCATGGGTGATGCCTTGCACGACCACGGTAACAGCCCTTGGTTGATCATGGGTCAACACGTTGATCGACCACGGCGACAACTCTTGGTTGACCACGGCGACAACTCTAGGTCAACCATGAGTGATGACTTGCTTGACCACGGGTTGTGCCTTGAACAACCACAGGCATTGCCTTGCTGGACCATGGGCTGGGCCTTGCTCTACCATGGGTGATGGCTTGGTGGACCAAGGAGACAACTGTCAGTTGACCATGGGCTGTGTGCTCAGTAGCTCATGGGCAGTGCCTGGCTCTACGATGGGCGATGCCTTGCTCGACCACAGGCTATGCCTAGCTCTACCACAGGAGATGCCTAGCTCTACCATGGGAGATGCCTTGCTCTACCACGGGCAATGGCTTGTTCAACCACAGCAGTGCCTTGCCCTACCACGGGCGATGCCATGCTTGACCACGGGCATTGGCTTGTTTGAACACAGGGATAGCCCTTGGTCAACCACGGTCTGTATGCACAGTCTCTAATGGGCAGTGCTTGGGTCTACCTTGGGCGATGCCTTGCTCGACCCTGTGCTGGGCCTTGCTCAACCATGGGCTATGCCTTGCAAAACTAAGGGCCATGGCATGTTCGACCATGGGCTGTGGCTTGCTCTACGACAGGCGATGCCATGCTTGACCATGGGCTGCACCTTTCCCAACCACAGGCGATACCTTGGTTGACCATGGAGACAGCCCTCAGTTGACCACAGGCAACGCCTTGCTCAACCACAGGTTGTGCCTTGCCCAACCATGGGCATTGCCTGGCTCCACCATGGGTTGTGCCTTGCTCTACCAAGGGCGATGGCTTGGTCGACCATGGAGACTGCCCTTGGTCGAGCATGGGCTGTGTCTTGCTCTCCCTCTGGCATTGGCTTCATTGACCATGGAACCTGCCTTCGGTCAACCACAGGCTATGCGCTTGGTTGTGCACAGGCAGTTCCTTGCTCTCCCACGGTCCACGCCTTGGTGGACCACGGCAACAGCCCTTGGTCGATCATAGTCGATGCATAGATCGACCACGGGCTGTGCACACAGTGGCTCACGGGCAGTGCCCTGCTCTGCCACGGGTGATCCCTTTCTTGATGATGGCTACAGCTCTTGTTTGGTCATTGGGTGACACCTTGATTGACCACAGGGACAGCGCCTGATCAACTACGGGCAGTGCCATGCTCTACCATGGGTGATGCCCTGCTTGACCACGAGCTGTGCCTGGCTCTACCATGGGCGTTGCCATGCTTGGCCACAGGTTGTCCCTTGTTGTACCACAGCAATGGCTTGGTCGACCACGGCATGTGCCTCACACTACCATGGGGGATGCCTTGCTCAAACACGGGCTGTGCCTTGCTCTACCATGGGCGTTGTCTTGGTCAACCACAGAGGTAGCCTTTGGTCAACCACGAGCTGTGCCTTGCTCTACCATGGGCCATGCCTTACTCGACCATGGGATGTGCCAGGCTCTACCACGGGTGATGGCTTGTTCAACTACAAGCGGTGCGCCACTCTACCTCAGGCGATGGCTTGGTCGACCACCAGCTGTGCCTAGCTGTACCACAGGTGATGCCTTGCTTGACCACAGGCTCTGCCTTGCTCTACCATGGGAGATGCCATGCTCCACTACAGGCAATGGCTTGTTTGACAATGGGTTGTGCCTTGCCCAACCACGGGTGATGCCTTGCTCGACCACGGGTTGTGCCTTGCCCTACCATGGGCGATGGCTTGGTCGACCATGGAGACCACCCTCGGTTGACCATGGGCTGTGTGCTCAGTCACTCTTGGGTGATGCATTGCTCTAGCATGAGCAATGCCTTGCTCCACCACAGGCTGTGCTTTGCTGTACCATGGGCGGTGGCTTGGTCAACCACGGTGACAGCCCTTGATCGACCACGAGCCATGCCTTGTTCTACCATGGGCCGTGCCTTGCTTGACCATGGGTGGTGCCTCACTCAACCCTGGCTGATGCATTGTTCAACCATGGGCTGTGCCTCACTCTACCCCAAGCAATGCCTTGCTTAACCATGGGCTATGCCTTGCTCTATCACAGGCGATGGCTTGGTTGACCACAGAGACAGCCCTTGGTCAACTATGGGCTACGTGCTTGGTCGATCACAGGCAGTGCCTTGCTCGCTGTCACAGGGGTCGGAACTCACCCAAAATTTTCCGTTCCTGCGATGGTGCTGAGCAGTGTCTCGTACACTCTCAGCCAACCCAAACATGCACAGCGAAATAGCTTGGCGAGGTTTAGCAATCACGGATCGGGATCAAGCAATGCAAGGTAAGGGAAATCTCACTTGTATTCACAAACTAGAATTACAAGAACACGCAAAACCCTTACACGACCTTGCACGGTCACGCCCAAGTATATGCCTCGTGTCTCCGGCACTTGCACTCCTCACTTGGGCGGGTGAACTTCGCTCCAGGAGTTCACACTTGGCTTTGGGAGAACTGGTCACACTGTTGCCGGGGCTTCCTTTGCTCGACCTTCTGTGATGGAGTGTTTCCTCTTAACTCTCTCCAGTTGCTCTCCTCGACCTTGAGACCCGGGGGCTATTTATACTTGTAGGTGGGGAATCCTCATCCCTAGTTTCTAGGGAACACCTCAGCTTCCATAACCACCCTTATCCCTTATTCTTAGGGATAAGATCGACTGCCAGCATAGTCCTCGGTCAACACCTTGACCGAGACTCCCTCGTTCCACGACGGAAGTATACCGGGTCTGCCTAAGTGCCACCCGCACTTAGTTCAGTCGTGGGCACCGCGCCCGTGCCTTGGATCAGTTGCATGGAACATTAGCGTCACTCGACCGCGAGAGACTTCCCTAGCGAGTCTTCGGGAGAACCCGCGCGCCCGTTGCTTGCCAGCTTGCCTTTGAACGGGTCTTTTGGGAGGTTAGGGGGTCCAGCCCGCTTGCCCTTGACCGGGTCTTGCGGGAGTGCTCAGGCCCGCACTGCTCACCACCTGGCGTCCGCCTTACTCGCCCGGGAGCAAGTCTTCCGGGTGGTTAGGGCGTCCAGCTCACTTCCCTGACCGAGTCTTTCGGGAGGTTGGGAAGTCCAGCTCACCTTCCCTTGACCGAGTCTTGTGGAAGTGCTCCTTCCCGCATAGCCTGGCCCTTGCCCTATATATATCCCACTGATCCTTTGGCATTCTTCCCTCGATCCTTTCCCTAGCTGCCATGCCATCGAGGGTCCGCCTGGCAGCCATGTTCGTGTCCGAGCATCAAGGGGCTAACAAACCTCCCCCACTTGAGGAAGCCAACGCCCTCGTCGAAATAGAGTGGAGGTACTCCTGGATCTTGTCCTCGAACTGCCAGAGTGTTGCCTCCTTTTCCCAACTCGCTTCCGACATTGGCAACCCTTTCCATAGAACCAGGTACTCCGTTCTCCGGTTCTTCTTGCTGTATCCCAACACCTGTCGGTCCAGCACACGGTCAACCTCCCTTTCCAATTCCGTGCGCACATTCAATGGAGCACGTCTTGCCCTAACGCGGTCCGCATCCGCATCCTCATGGTAGGGCTTTAGGAAGCTGACATGGAAAGTCTGATGAATCTTCATCCTCTCGGGTAGTGCTAAGCGATAAGCCACTGCTCCAACTCGCTTCACCACCTCGAATGGCCCATCATACCGCTGAATGAGGCCCTTGTGCCATCTCTTGCTCGTCACTTTCTTCCAAATTTGAGGCGTCAATTTCAGCATGACCTTGTCACCGACCTGAAACTCTAGCGGTCGACGCCCCTGATCCGCATACTTCTTCATGCGGCGGACAGCTTTGGCAAGGCTGTCCTGTGCTTCCTCGAGCATTTCCTGCTTATTCCGGGCAAAACAGTATGCAGCAGGACATGGCCCTTCCTTCTTTTGTAGGGCCACTTCGGAAGGGGTCAATGGTTGATAGCCCAAAGCGAGCTCAAACGGGCTGAGCCCAGTGGCTAAGGAACAGTGCAAGTTGTAACAAAACTGCGCCGTGTCCAACAACTCCAGCCAATTCCGCTGACTGGCCGTGACATAGTGTCGTAGGTACTCTTCCAGCAGCTGGTTCATCCTCTCCGTTTGTCCATCCGTCTGCGTCTCGATCACTCACAATGTCCGTCGGGATCCCAAACAGCTTGACCAAGTGGCGATAGAACTCTTCTGCCGCCGTTTCCGCAGAGCAATTCTTTGGGGTAGGCCTGAAGATCCCATACTTCGAGAACCTATCTACCACAACCATAACTCCATCAAAACCCTTAACCTCAGGGAAGCCACTGATGAAGTCCATAGAAACCGATACCCAAGGTTTCTCTGGAATAGGCAAAGGCTGCAACAAGCCCGCCTCAATGCGCCGTTCTGCCTTGTCTTGTTGACAAACAAGGCAAGTCTTGACGTATAGCTCAACGTCATTCTCCATCTTCGGCCAGAAGTAGGAACGTGCCAACAGCGCCAGCATCCTTTCCCGTCCGAGATGCCCAGCCCATTACGCGTCATGATGTTCGCGCAACAGCTGTGTCCTCAGCCCTCCGCCGGGGACGAATACGCGACCACCCTTCGCGTATAGCAAGCCATCCTCAAGCCAGTACCTCTGCACGATACCATCTTGAACTTGCACAACCAACTTTTGGTATACCCGGCCCTCCTTCGCCTGATCCTTCAGTTTGCCTACGAAGGTGGACTCCAATTGGGTTAGCGCAGCAATTGTCTCTACTACCTTCCTGCTCAAAGCGTCGGCAACTTGGTTGTGGCGCCCCGGCCTATGCTCCCACTCAAAGTCATACTCGACCAGGAACTCTTGCCACCGGGCCTGCCTTGGGGACAACTTCTTCTGCGTCTTAAAGAAAGTGTTTGCAACATTATCCGTCTTGATCACAAAAGAAGTGCCAAGTAAGTATACCCGCCATGCCCGTAGGCAATGCACAACCGCCAACATTTCCTTCTCGTGCGCAGAGTAGCGTTGTTCAGCCAGCTTCAACTTCCAACTCTCGAACGCTACCGGGTGCCCATCTTGCACCAACACTCCGCCTGCAGCATGATCCGAGGCATCCGTATGGACTTCGAACGGCCTATCGAAGTCCGGAAGCTTCAGCACAGGTTCGGCCACAATCCGGGACTTGATCTTCTCGAAGGCGTCCGCACACGCCGCATCCCAAGTCCACGGTTTGCCCTTCTGCAGTAGATCGGTGAGCGGGGATACCAGCTTTGAGTATCCCTTGATGAACTTGCGGTAGTAGTTTGCCAACCCGAGGAAACTCCGCAGTTCGCCCACCTCGGTGGGAGCCATCCACTCCCTAATGGCTTGCACCTTTCGGGGATCCATCTTCACCGTGCCCCCGCCAATCACGTGTCCAAGGAAGTTGATTTCCTTGGTGCAGAACTCGCACTTCTCCTTCTTTACATATAACCAGTGTTCCCTTAGCCGCTGGAACACAAAACGTAAATGCCCAAGATGGTCCTCTAGAGACCGGCTATAGATGACAATGTCATCGAGATACACAACCACAAACTTGTCTATAACATCATGAAACACATCATTCATGAGATTGCAAAATGTGGCAGGTGCATTGGTTAAGCCAAATGGCATAACTTTAAACTCATATGACCCATACCGAGTCACCATTGTCGTCTTTGGCGTGTCGCCCTCCGCTATGCGAACTTGCCAATATCCCGATCTCAGGTCCAACTTGGTGAAGAATTCGGCTCCACTGAGCCGATCGAACAAGTCTGCAATCAATGGCACGGGATACTTGTTCTTCATGGTGACCTTGGTCAACCCGCGGTAGTCCACGCACAACCGCAACGTGCCGTCTTGCTTCTCCTGGAACAGCACTGGCGCTCCAAAGGGCGCCTTGGAAGGTTGAACTTTCCCTGAATCCAACAAGTCCTGGAGTTGTTTTTGTAACTCCTCCAGTTCTTTAGGCGACATCCGGTAAGGAGCTTTAGCTGGTGGCCTTGTCCCCGAAATCAACTCGATCTTGTGATCTACCGCCCGCCTTGGCGGTAAGCCCTTGGGCAGCTCCTCGGGCATAACGTCACAAAAGTCGCCTAAAATTCCTTGCACCACGTCAGGAACGTCCGCGTTCGTGCCCAGTTTGGGCTCTGACTCATGGATCGTTGCAAGGTAAGTTGGCTGGCCCCTCTTCCAGCCTTTGGCTATTTGCATAGCCGAGACCCTTTCGGTCCTAATGTCCTCCGCATGGTTAAGGCCCTTGAATCCCCGAACAAAGCAAGGCTTCTTCAGGTCTGAGATGAACAAACCAGACACATGTGGCATGACTGAAACACAAGCTTTCATGAGAAAGTTGTTACCGAGTATTACGTCAAAATCATCCATAGGAATGATCATGACGTCTATGGTCCCCGACCAATCACCAATCTGGACCGGCACTCCTTTGGCCAACCCAAGTACCGGCCTACTTTGGGAGTTGACAGCTTTGATGCGGCTGGCCTGCTTCTGGATCCGCAATCCATAAGCTTGCACAACACGATCCGACACGAAGTTGTGCGTTGCGCCAGTGTCCACCATTGCCGCCACTTCCTTGGTGTTCAGGGTCATCGGTATATACATCAGTCCCTGCTCTTGTGCCTTCCTTCCCGAGCGGATGGCACCAAGTATTTGGAGAGGTGCCACTCTAGTTTGCTCATCATCGGAGTCGGAGTCGGTCCTATTCACCAAGGCCGACAGCTTCTCCCTCTTCGGGCAATCTTGAGCACGATGGGGGCCGTTGCAGATGAAGCAGCCTGGGTGGGTCTTGGGGTCCTTAAGGGACGAACCCTCCGTCGCCTTCCCCTTTCCCTTGTCTCCTTTAGACATCTTCCCTTTGTCGGCCTTGCCAGCACCCTTGCTAGGCTTGGCCGCCTTGTCCTTCAACTTCTCGGCCTGTTTCCCCTTCAGGTCGCTCTTTGATACGCAAATGTCGATCAACGCATCCGCCTTCGCCATTGCGGTCTGGAGGTCTTGGACTCCTTGCCTTCGCAGCTCAAGTTGAGCCCACGATTGAAGACCCCGCATGAAGTTGAACAACTTGTCCAACTCGGACATCTCTGTGACGTCAAGCAATAAGGAACTAAATTCCTTAACATAGTCACGTACCGTACCCGTCTGCCTGAGGTTGCACAATGCATCTCGAGCAGCCCACGAGGTATTCGTGGGAAGGAACTACTCCTTGAGTTCCTTCTTCAGCGTTGGCCAATCTCTGATGCGTGGCCACCCGCCGGTCGCAGCGTCCTGCTCACGAGTTCGCCACCAGAGTTTTGCATCGCCCGCCAAATACATGACTGCCATCGAGACTTGTTCCCCTACTGGAACATTTCCTGCCTCGAAGTAATGCTCGATGTCCCACAAGAAATTTTCGAGTTCCTTGGAACTCCTAGCGCCTATAAAGGCTTTGGGTTCAGGTATCTTTACCTTAGCCCGAGATCCCTCTGCTTCGGCTACTCTAGCAGCCAGCGCACGTTGGAGGACGCTCACCTCCTCCTTCAACCGAACAACATCTGGAACTAGCGCTGCCAGAACATCAGCCACAGTTCCATTGGCTCCAGACATGTTGCCGAGGGACGTTTCAAAAGCCGCTACTCGATCCCTTAACGCATCCATCCGGGACATCCACAAGTCACCGGTCGCTTGCTATTCCAATCCTCGCACACCGCTTGAATGCGGCTCTGATACCAGCTGTCACAGGGGTCGGAACTCACCCAAATATTTCCGTTCCTGCGATGGTGCTGAGCAGTGTCCCGTACACTCTCAGCCAACCCAAACATGCACAGCGAAATAGCTTGGCGAGGTTTAGCAATCACGGATCGGGATCAAGCAATGCAAGGTAAGGGAAATCTCACTTGTATTCACAAACTAGAATTACAAGAACACGCAAAACCCTTACAAGACCTTGCACAGTCACGCCCAAGTATATGCCTCGTGTCTCCGGCACTTGCACTCCTCACTTGGACAGGTGAACTTCCCTCTAGGAGTTCACACTTGGCTTTGGGAGAATTGGTCACACTGTTGCCGGGGCTTCCTTTGCTCGACCTTCTATGATGGAGTGTTTCCTCTTAACTCTCTCCAGTTGCTCTCCTCGACCTTGAGACCCGGGGGCTATTTATACTTGCAGGTGGGGAATCCTCATCCCTAGTTTCTAGGGAACACCTCAGCTTCCATAACCACCCTTATCCCTTATTCTTAGGGATAAGATCGACTGCCAGCACAGTCCTCGGTCAGCACCTTGACCGAGACTCCCTCGTTCCATGACGGAAGTATACCGGGTCTGCCTAAGTGCCACCCACACTTAGTTCGGTCGTGGGCACCGCGCCCGTGCCTTGGATCAGTTGCATGGAACATTAGCATCGCTCGACCGCGAGCGACTTCCCTAGCGAGTCTTCAGGAGAACCCGCGCGCCCGTTGCTTGCCAGCTTGCCTTTGAACGGGTCTTTTGGGAGGTTAGGGCGTCCAGCCCGCTTGCCCTTGACCGGGTCTTGCGGGAGTGCTCAGGCCCGCACTGCCCGCCACCTGGCATCCGCCTTACTCGCCCGGGAGCAAGTCTTCCGGGTGGTTAGGGCTTCCAGCTCACTTCCCTGACTGAGTCTTTCGGGAGGTTGGGAAGTCCAGCTCACCTTCCCTTGACCGAGTCTTGTGGAAGTGCTCCTTCCCGCATAGCCTGGCCCTTGCCCTATATATATCCCACTGATCCTTTGGCATTCTTCCCTCGATCCTTTCCCTAGCTGCCATGCCATCGAGGGTCTGCCTGGCAGCCATGTTCGTGTCCGAGCATCAAGGGGCTAACACTCTACCACAAGCAACACCTTGCTCCACCACCGACTGTGCCTTGCGCTACCACAGGCCATGGTTTGGTTGACCATGGGCTGTGCCTCACTCTACCAAGGGTGATGCCTTCCTCTACTATGGGACAGCATGCCTTCCTCTACTATGGGACAGCCCTTGGTCAATCAAGAGTAAATGTGTGTATCAACCACGGCAACAGCTCTTGGTTGACCATGGGCAGTGCCTGGGTCGACCATGGAGACATCCCTTGGTCGACCGCGGGCTGTGCAGTCAGTTACTCACAGGCATTGCCCTGCTCTACCACTGTTGTTGCCTTGCTCAACCACAGCAACAGCCCTTGGTCAATCATGGGGTGACGCCATCATCGACCACAGCAATAGCTCTTGGTTGACCACCGGCAGTGGCAGGCTCTACCACGGATGAGGCCTTGCTCGACCACGGGTTGTGCCTTGCTCTACCATGGGCAATGGCTTGCTTGACCATTGGCGGTGCCTTACTCTAACAAAGCGATGGCTTGGTCAACCATGGGCTGTGCCTTGCTAGACCAAAGGAGGTGCCTTGCTCGACCATAGGCTATGCCTTGCTCTGCCACAGGCAATGGCTTGGACGACCACGGAGACTGCCCTCAGTCGGCCATGGGCCATGCCTTGCTCAACCACGGAGACAGCCCTCAGTCGGCCACAGGTGATGGCTCGTTTGACCATGGTTGGTGCCTTGCTCTACCATGGGCAATGGCTCGTTCAACCATGGAGACAGGCCTTGGTCGACCACAGGCAGTGTGCTTGGAAGCTAACAGGCAATGCCTCGCTCAACCACTGGCTGTGCCATGCTCTACGATGGGCAATGGCTTGGTTGACCTTGGAGACAGCCCTCAGTCGACCACCAGCCGTGCCTTGCTCAACCATGGGCAGTGGCTCACCTACCCCTGGTGATGCCTTGCTTGATGACGGGTTGTGCCTTGCTCTACCATGGGTGATGGCTCAGTCAACCATGGGCTGTGTGCCTTGCCGCTCATGGGTAGTGCCTTGCTCTACCATGAGCAATGCCATCCTCCACAACCGGTTGTGCCTTGCTCTACCACGAGCCATGGCTTGGCCAACCCCAGGCTGTGCCTCGCTCTTGCAAGGGCGATACATTGCCTGACCATGGGCTAAGCCTTTTCCTACCACGGAGGCAGGCCCCGCTTGACCATGGAGACAGGCCTCGGTTGACCATCGACTGTGCACTTGGTCACTCATGAACAGTGCCTTGCTCTACCATGGGCGATGCCTTGCTTGACCACAGGTTGTGGTTTGCTCTACCATCGGCGGTGCCTTGCTCCCCCACTGGTGATGGCTTGGTTGACCATGAAGACGGCAATCAGTTGACCACGGGCTCTGTGCTCAGTTTCACAAGGGCAGTGCCTTGCTCGACCTTGGCGATAGCCATTAGTCAATCACAGGCGATGCCCTCACCAACCACAGGCTATGCACTCGGTCGCTCACAGGCAGTGCCTTGCACTTCCCCGGGCAATGCCTTCCTCAACCATGGTGACAACCCTTGGTCGATCATGGGCCGACGTGTTCATCGACCATGGGCAGTGCCTTGGTCCTCCATGAGCAAAACCTTGCTCACCCATGGGCTGTGCCCTGCCCAACCATAGGCAATGCCTTGCTCAACCATGGGCTGTGCCTCGCTCTACCACAGGCGATGGCTTGGTCAACCATGCGCAATCCGGGAAAGTTTCTCCGGGAATGGCAATTAATCTGTTATGGAAACAATCCTGGAGGGATTGGACAGGCTGGAAAACTGAGGGAGTGAATCAAGGGATTCAAAGATGTTAGTTGCCATATTGGGCTCGCAAGGCTCCTCTATATAAAGGGGGCAGTCTCATTCTGTAGAGGGACACCAAGAACACACGAGGAGAAGCCAGCAGAGTAGCAAGAACGACCAGGGCAGTCAGGAGGCACAGAGGGCCTGAGATTCCAAGGAGTGGAAGTCAAGTCGGACCTGCAGTCCGGTGCTCTTGAGAGAAGGCACGAGACGAGTAGGGAGTGCAAGCAGCGCAAGGCTGCAAGGCCTAGGCTCGTGAGACTGCGTAAGAGTTCTGTCCTGGGTTGGGTTTTTCATGCACTTGTAATATATGTGAATATGAGTTACGTTTTCCCAATTGTGTTCTTGTATTCCTTGGTGTTGCTTCTTCGGTTCGGTGATCGTTCGGCCTCGACGGTACGCACGGTGTGTGGCTGGTCAGCAAGTGGAGTGTCGACGCCTAGCGGGGTGCGGAAAAATTTGTGGCCCACATCAGCCCCGTGACAGTTGGTATCAGAGTGGAGGTTTTGTCCGTGACAAGCTGGAGTACCCGTGAAAGTGGTGCTGCGTTTGGGTTGAAAATACCCTTTGTCAAAGACCACGCGTACCCTACAAACAGCAACCGTGTGGACCAGGGCGATGGAAGCATTGCAGGAGCAAGTGGCGGTGCTAGAAGGCCGCCTTGTAGAGCTCACTGGACGAGCAGACCTGACCGCTATGCTGGAACCCCGTGTTGCTGCTTTGGAGGATAATGTCGGTGAAGGCGATGATCTTGGAGGAACCATGACTGATCTGCTGAAGGCGATCAGGCTTGATGTGGCGACCCTAAAGGATGATGTGGTCCTGATCAAGCGGCAATTGGTGTCCCAGGCAGGGCCATCGAATGAGCCTCGTGGGAAGATGAAGGACCCGGAGCCAAAGGTGTTTGAAGGAACAAGGAGTTCCAAGGATCTAGAGAACTTCATATGGGATATGGAGAACTACTTCGCTGCTGCGAAGATCCCCAAAACCGAGAAGGTGACGATTACCACCATGTACCTTGCCAAGGATGCAAAGCTATGGTGGAGGACCCGGGTTCAAGACGATATCAGTGCAGGCAGACCCCGGATGGAGACCTGGGAGGCACTGAAGAAGGAGCTGAAAGAGCAGTTCCTGCCGAGCAACACAGCATGGCTTACTCGGGATGAGATGGCCAAGCTGAGGCACAGCGGACCAGTGCGAGACTACGTGAAGGAGTTTAGCACACTGATGCTGAACGTGAGGAATATGTCAGAGACGGACAAGCTGTACACATTCCTGAAGGGGTTGCAACCTTGGGCTCAACTTGAGCTAAGGAGGCAAGGGGTAAGAGACCTTCCTTCTGCCTTAGCTGTGGCGGATGCACTGCTGGACTTACGGATTGCTCGCGCCGAGGAGGGGAGCAAGAAGGCCTAGCCGATGGACAAGGACAAGAAGTCCAAGTCCTACCTGAAAGGAAAGTCAGGGAAGGGCAAGGA